>CM050164.1:136913116-137138116 GCA_027410445.1 Discoglossus pictus
AGCGCCTTCGGCGCTCCGTGCCAGCAACTGAGGCCCTCGCTATGTGAGGGCCGCGGCTCGCTATGCGAGCCCGCAAGCGTTAGCAACAACTTGTACCCTCACAACTATATATGTGATTATTGTTAAACATATCTGCAGTTAAAATGTACTCTATTGATTGCTTCTCAGTATTTTTAAGAACAGTAGTGTGTTTATATTTGCTTTTGCAGTGCTATGAACAGGTGTTTAACCCACTTGCAGGTCCTATCTACTACTCATAGAACTTTTTGATATATTTGCCATTTACGGGTTTGAAGTCAATTGTGGTCTTGTTGAAATATGAAAGGAGGAGATAGGAGGGAGTTACGTTGTTGACAAGCGCAGTGATTTTGAGCCTGTGACTCGCAACTGGAATGGCGAGTAGCTAAAAGTAGCCAATTAAATATCAGTAACAATTACGGGCTCTATTATTGACTCAAGTAATTGTGATTTGGACAATTATATAGGGACCTATATCTGTTTAGAAGGTAGTCATGGCTAATGTCATCAACCAACCCTTTACTCTTGGAATAAGCTCTGAGTATTAGGGACTTACAGCAGAGATCTATGACACAAGGTGCTAAGGTGGCAAGGAAGAATAGCAGCCAATACTGCAAATACTTTCTCCTTGCTACCAAGACCTGTCATTAAATCAGACAGTACCCCCACCAAGCTATATACTGCAGGGTACCTTCCTGCTCTAAGGCCTGCACTAATGTGGCTACTTTTTAAATTGTGAACAAAAACCCAAAAGCCGCTCCAGCTGGCAACAGGTCCTGCTAGGAAACATGGTAGGTAGCTAGGACTTTTTTGAGGATTAATGAGGATTACCTGGGTTATATAAAAACATTTTTATAAACAACTAAATATGCAGGGTATTTTTTTCAGCATTGATAAATTGGATTTATTTGTATCTATGGAAAGTATCTGGATTTTTGTATTTACTTTTACTTAAAACAAAACCAAAGTACTGTATTATTTTTGCATACTGACACTAGCATGCATTCAGACAGTAGGTAATTAGAGCATCATTTTCTGATCTGTGTATTTAGCCTGTATGTACTTACACTACATCCTGAGATGGAAAATGTGAGGGTGTTCTGCAAACAGCACAAGCATTAAAGGGATAAAGGACACAGTGTGTGGTATAGTGGATGAAAAGAAGCCTTATTCCCTGTCTTGGAAGTAGCTTTCTGTAACACTGGACTCACTGTCTTGTGGAATATTCAACGTATTGCTGACTGGAAATCAGTGGCGAGTTACAGAACACATTATAGTGTGTGATACCTCAGTTTATGACATGTTAAATACATTAGTACTACTGTATGTGCAAATAAAAGTTTGCGACATCTATACAGCTATATTTCACCTAGCAAAAATATGAAATATACTGCTATGGACCAGTTTAAACCTGAAGAAAAACATGTGTTACTTTGAAGGCTTTATATCCCATCTTTATAGAGTTTCAGCTGTTCGTCTCTAAGTTATCACATAATACATGTGCCTGCAACCTATGGATCTTTAGTAAGCTGATCATATTTTTGCAATGAGATGTTTGAATGCGAAAACAGGTGTCAAGAATAAATGTTATTATACGACCACTGTTTTTTTAGGAAAAATGTCACATTCGTGAAGTTAGTAGTAAACTAATAATATTAACAGCTGTGTAAATCATGTGCATAAAGGCCTTTTGATAGAATTTCTTAATTTTAGTAGGCTTTGTTAAAACAATAATTTGCCACGACAGTAATTTTCTGTTCAAGCAATGAAAGGCAGGTGAAGAGCAGGGGAAGTGGGGTTTGAAGGTTTACTTGTGCCTTCCTACTTCTAGGGGAAGAAGAAAGTTGGAACAGTATCAAATGCTAAAAGCCTATATGGATTATCTAGCGAGTCAACAATCCCTCTCCCCCCATTGTTTCACAAAAATAAGCCTAGCACACCCTTCAGGTGTGGAAGCCACCAACATGGAAGCACAAGCAGAGTCTGCTAAAATTAAGATTTTCTTTAAATATTGTTTTATGCTTGTGTCTTTGTTGTTGTTTAGCCATTCAGTTGTGTCTGACTCCCCATGGCCATATGGACTGCAGCTGACTCTCCATGATCCTATAGACTGCAGCTGGCCAGGCCCATCTTGTGTCTGGTTGTGCTTAACCATAATGTTTTCTTGGCAAAGATACTGGAGTGGGTTGCCAATTCCTTCTCCAGCACACAACAATTTGTCTGATCTCTGTGCTATGACCATCATCTGTAACCCTACATAATATAGCTCATAGATTCATTGAAGTGTACAAGCCTCTTCACCACGACAAGGCTTACATAGTTGCAAATGTATGTTTGTGTTGCACACTACAAACTAAAAAATATTTTTCTTTCCATACTATAGTGTTCTTTAAAATACACCATGTTACACACTATATTATGGACTTAACACCTCTTATCTAGAAACAAGTGTACAGATGATGGTTTGCACTGATTGGGGGATGTTTGGGGTAATTGCATCACCACTATAAAATCAGTAATGGTTTATGTGATTTTTCTATAGACAATGAATAAAGTAGTAAATAATGCACAAATCAATATAATACATACTGATATACATGTTTTTCCAAAGTCTGCTCATTGTATCTTTACATTGATATACATTGGACTGCCCATGAACACTGTACAGAGTGCACATAACATCAATGTACAGAGCTCACATACATAAACACACACAGTAGGCTGGCTGAGCGTGTACATTGGTCATACAAAGATTAGACAGTGCAGGCCTTCTGATGGCAAGGCTGGGAGGATCGACTCCTGAAGGTATCAACTAACAGTTAAAAGGCAACTGTATGATGAATATATACTTGAAAATGTTGGTCTGTCTAAAAGCATAGTTAGACAGGAAAATAATAAATGCATCTACTGGACCCTGGAGACATCCATGATATGTGAGGGATGCATGTTCGAGAGGGGCATTTATATTCTCGTAGGATGCAGCTGCCTCCTTCTAAACAAGTCCAGGAAAATGGGACACGTATCAAGTTCCAAATGCTCCAATGAGTTAACAAAATCCCTCCCCTTAGCCTCCATGCACACCCTTCCCTCTACTCTTGAGTAGATAAAAATGACCCTAGTATTCAAACTCATGGTATACAAACATTAGAACGGTATCTATACATCTATACACACATATACTGCAGAATACAAAAACTATTCACCATCCAGTTTCTTCCTGGGCTCTTACATGCATATTAGACTAAAGGATTTTTCTATTGCCAATGGCCTAATCCTTTGAATAATTACTATCAGTAAAGTAAGATGACCAGACCATCCCATTAATCTGTGACAGTTATACACAATGTAGAATTGAACATAATCTGGCAAAAACCATCAGTTCCAAAATCATCCATCCAGCATACATCTTACTTTAATAAACAGCCTTATTGTGTTGCAGGACTTGGTGGCAGCAAAAGTCTTCAAGAAGCACTGCAGTACTCCTACAATAGAGTTTCATTTGTTTATTTAGTAATTGACTAAATAAACTCTATGTAGCTTTTACAATTTGAACTTTTGTGTTTCAGATACCACAGAGCTGCTTCTCTCCACACCCTATTAGGTGTCCAGGGGGTGGGACAGTATCTGCAAAGGAGGCTGTCCTAATTATACTGATTGTTCTACATATGCATGTAGCGGTCACTGCAGAGAAGGAAGCAGTTATGTCAGTATCAGATCCTCTACAGCTCCCTGGACACGTCATAAGGAGACAAAGAAGCATATCTGCTGATGTCTGAATCATTATAGTTCTAATGTAATTTTTGAAAGCTACATTGATATTTTTTATCAATACTGATGTTATTTGTAATCAGTTGTAAACAATGAAACCCTATTGCATAAACACTTCAGTGGTCATTGAAGGCAGCGATACTAACTACGACACTATTTGTATCTGTCTAGAAACAAGTGTCTCAGTAGCCCTTTAAAGCCTATCATATCCAATGTTTTAACCCTGAAAAGTTATTGCTACTAACATAAAAACATGTTAAATTCTTCACATATCTCCATTGTTTATTTTATATCTTATCGTGCAGACTATGTAGTTTTACCATCTGGAGGAATATAAAGTAGCCCTTACAGAATTGCCTGTGAAAAACATTATGTCACATATTCTCTCCAGTGTGCTTTATTATAAAAACAGAAATTTTCCCCTGGCTGCTGGTACATATTTCATTCTCCCCGAGAGACCGTGTCCAGTGGGTACACAGACGATACTACATAATATGTTATGATGATGAACTTCTTTTAACTGTGTATAATGAACTGTTATATGTTCAGTACAAAGGTAACTGGCTGCCAAGGCATTGGAAGTGACAAAGGAAATTATACAGCACTTAGACACACTTAATTTGGATCCCCTGTGGTTATTTTAACATTAGGTTGACCTGTACTGGGCAAATGTGTTGTGATAGGCGGCGTCTTAAAAGTGTGTTTCCTGACACAGGTTCCAACAGAGATAATATAAAGCACTGGAAACAATGAGCTTAGATAGATACTGATGTCATATATTTTTGTTAGGAGAAACTTCACATAGAGAAGTGTAAAAGTTTAAATCAGTACAAAAAATCCAAAAAGCAGGCCTGACAACCACCAATGCTGAGTAGCATATTCTGTCTGTTCAATGGTGCCCACCCTGTGCCACTTCTCCAGCTTTAGCTCACTTGTACCTTTACAGAGGAGAAATCACCAAATTGGTCCAGTTGTGCCCCAGCCTCAAAATACTAGGTACATCCTACCAATACCCAGACCAGTGATGGGACAACCTGTTTCACTTGAAGTGCCTCATAAGCAGCCCTGGGGTCCTTAAAAGGTCCTTACAAAGCTTTAAACCTTTTTAATTTTACCCAAAGTAAAATGGTAAAATCGCTGTAGGAAAGGAGGTAATTAGTAATAGAGGTATAGATAATGCGGAGAAGTATTTAAAAAGTATAACTGGGTATTTTGTGTTCGTTTTAGAGACTTATAATGGCCAATGTATTGTTGAAGAGGGGCATACTCTCCCACTACAGAGAACAGCCCGGGGGTTATATGAGACATACCTCATGGCAGTCTGCAGCCCCTGGGTCTCCTGTTGTCCATCACTACCCGGCAGTTTAACCTCACAGTGAAGTGTACCTAATCTGCCTTGGCACAGTGTACACATCTGGATTATTATAATTATATTTTGGTTTTAGAGCGTCAGCAGATTCCATAGCACTAGGAGTACAATAAACAGTGGACAGGCATTTACATACATTTGGAAACAGATAAACAAGACAACACATTTGTAAATACACAATGAGGAGATGAGGGTGTTTATAATCTAGCAGGTGATAAAGGATCGAAACATGAGACAAAGGGACAATGATGAGTTAGAGGTATGAAAAACAGAATGGGTAATCTATTATAAAGTTGTGCATAATTTAGTTGGGGAGGTAGATGGGAAGCTTCTCTGAACGGGTGGGTTTTCAGAAAATGTTTTTTTTTAAGAAATGGGGACTGACAGTATTCCGATTTTAAGAGGCACTAGACAGGGATGCCTTCTTTCCCCCATGCTATTTACGTTGGCTATTGATCCCTTAGCTCAAGCCATTCACGCTAATACAGAGATTAAAGGTCATCATCACTTCAAGTGCTCTTTATTAGCAGATGACCTTCTATTCACATTAACAGATCCAGAGGCCTCCATAGATGCCTTAATGTCCATATCAGACAGTATAGCGTCCTTTCAGGTCTCAAGCTTAAACTAGAAAAAACTGAAGCTTTGGACATAGGCTTATTTCGAAATATAATGAAAAACTTACTGGAAAGTCCACCTATAGCTTTATTTGGCCAAAAACATTAAAGGAAATTTTAGGCCAAGTGTGGGAATGCAACAAATGGACTGCAGCATGCTCCAATCTTTCACAAGATTCCATGAGCTGCAGTCTCTTAGAGACCTCAATTAAAATTTTGCATAGTGCATACTTCCCTCCGTTGAAGATTGATAAAATCACGAAATCTAGAAGTAAGGTTTGCTTCAGAGGGTGCCGAGCAGAGGGTAATTCCATACACTCCTGGTGGATTTGCCCAATAGTCCAAGAGATGTGGACAAAGACTATCACACTAACCTCAAGATTATTTAATACCCAGCTAACTCCTTCAATTGGTGTTTGCCTCCTAGGTTAGCGCCTAAAAATATCATAGCTAGGAACTGAAAGTCTCCCTTACTCCACTTTAGGGGAGTTATTAGTAAGAATAATTATATACTTATTAATGAAAGATGGACACATATCCTTCAGGGCACATTCTCCCTTTTTCCTAAAGACTTGGGAACCCTGGCTAGCTCCTTCAGATTGTATACCAAACATATAAAACCTCCATAAATTTACTTGATCTCCTAAAGGGTGGGAAGCAGGAGACGGCAACGGTCTGGTCCTTGGCGCGGAACTGAATTTTGGAATCCAAAATATAAAAGAACTTGTGAAATATTTCTATAATGAGAGTAACGCTATTTAAGGCTTAGAAAGAAAAAGTAAAAACCGACAAAATTCACCCCATTTTCTCTTTTTTTGTTGTTGTTTATTTTGGTTCTCTTTTGTTAAGGTAACATGCTTTTTTATACTTAAATTACTATGTTAATATGTAAATAGTTAACTTGTCTTAAACTACAGATAGAACACAGAACAAAATTACAACCAACATCCCTTCCTCCCCCCCTCTGTCCTCATTGATCTGGTATATATCGGTTGTCATTAGAGGGGGAGTGTTTCCTTTGCATTTATCTATGGGCTAGGCCCCTCATTCATTTAAGACAGGAACAATATTTTCCCTCTCTGATTTTATGTCCTTCATCTCTAGGACAGTCTTGTTCCTCAAACTCTGAAATAGGAGAGAAATTATAATGCTGCCATGAAATAATCCAGGAACTGAAAAGTACTGTATTTATTTTTCTGGATGTTCATGGCAAAATTTACCTATGAGTACTACCCAAGCTTTATATTTTATATATTTATAAGAATGAGAAAGATATAGAGAAGAAATAGATACATTGGCCTTGATTCAATTGAGCTATTGTTGTTTACGGGAGCCCGTAATGTAGCCCTTAAACTAATTTTCTATTTAATTGTCGTCTTTTTGCAAGCCGCAAACGATTTAAACGCAAATTAATAATAAATACTGCACTTGAAAGATGGGAAAAGCGATGACAGACATTAGAATTAATTGCACAACAGTCTGCAATATCTGCAATAATGTGTCATTTTGGTGTTATATCAATCTTGGGAATGAATGAGTTAATACATATCAGGTCACCCACATGGACTAGAACAGTATCGCCATTCATTTTTATTATTTTGTACATTTCGGGATTGCGAGCCTGATCGCATATCGGACCCCTAAACGCTAATTGATTGACATGTAACCTCCATATTTTACTAAGGTAATGATGACGGTCTCATTTAATGAGTTACGGCCTTGCTTAATTGATCAAGATCACACTCTGAAATTGCATGGTTTCTCGTTTTGGTCTGCAATTCGGCCTGTAAAACGCAATCTGCGGGCTTGCAGTTGAATAAGGCCCATTGTATTTAAATATTTTATTTAAAGTAATTAACTGCATGGAGGATATCTCAGAAGTTTAATGATGACTATGTACCTATTCTGCAAAATATCTCTGATGAGACATAGCTCTGGTGAGCCATGTGTAGGTAATAATAACTTTAAATAATAATTAAAGCAATGGTGGAGCTGCCAGTGCAGCAGGTGCAAATCACCAAGGCCAACAGCAAGGTAGGAATCCATTGCTATCTCCATTCCTCTTAATTTACCTGAGTAGGAAAGATAAACATTTTTATGGAAAGGTGATCTTATCAACTACATATATTTTGAGCTTTTTTTATTGGCTCCTGTGTGGTGTATAGAATGATGTAAGTGGGGCCACCAAATGATGTTGCTCCTGGGCCCTCCTTCACTAGGCATGGTAATAGTATAGAGTACCATGGGGGTCCATAGGGACCCTCATGTTATAGGAGTTAATGTTAGGTGTCATCAGGGTCCATAATTACCCCCATGGTAATAATATAGTATAACATGGGGGTCAGTAGGGACCAGCATAGGTGTTAATGTTAGGTGCCATGGAGGTCTTTAAAGACCCCTTGGTTATTGATTAGATTATCATGCGGATCCATAGGGACCCCCATGGTAACGTGTGAATATTGGGTGCCATAGGGGTCCAAAAAGAACCCAATGATTTTATTCAGAGGCCCCAAAGGCACCCCCATGAGGTTAATGTGCTCCCCACCCCAAAGCACAAAGAGTGGGGGAGAAGTCCCGATGGCCCTCTCCAAGTGTTAATGGGGGGTCCCAGGGTATACCCAGGCTCATAGGGGTTAACAGGCTAGTGTAGTGTATTAACGTTAGAAAGATATTTTATTAATATGTCATTACTGACATATTGCTAACCAATGCAGGTTTGCCAATCAATATGGCACCTGCACTAACGAACATTGCGGCTCATACCTGACTCCTACAACACTCATGCGCTACTCTGATCTTGATGTTTAAAGGGATGGATAACATGTGTATACATAGTGCTGCATCCAGAGTTACAGCGGCTCATCTTAGACTTCAAAGTATATGCAAATGAGCTGGGTTATTAATGCATCTAATAGAGAAGTTTTAGTAGTGTTTGGGAAAAAAATTGCATGAAGAAATATCAAAATAAACTTGTAAACCGTTACCCGAAAGTTTGCTGAATTTCTTGCATTTGCAAACTGTTTTCTATCAATGTTGACACCCCCTGAAAATCCCAGCGAAAATTAGCATACCGAATACATTGTATCTTTTTGGTGTGTGAATTGAGGTGCAGCTTTCCTTTATATTTCTGTAATACCCAGAACAAAGTCTGTGTCCCTTCATTCACTGATTGTTTTATCTACACACCGGGTAAGACTTCCCCCAGCCCCAATGAATTGCCCCTGTAATTCCCCCCCCCAGACCCAGTGAACTGCCCTGTGACCTCCGCCAGCCTCAGTGAATTGTCCCAACCCCTCCCCCAGCTCCTGTATTGCCCCTGTGATCTATCTCAGCCCCAGTGAATTGCCCCGTGACCTCCCCCAGCCCCAGTGAATTGCCCCGTCACCTCAGACACACACTCAAACAATCACACACACTCTCACACTCAAACTCTCAGACACTCACACACACTCACTCACACTCACAGACACTCACTCTCAAACAAACACTGTCAGACACTCACTCACACTCTCAGACACTCACACACAGACATTCACACTCTTAAACACACACACTCTCAGACACTCACACTCACACAGTCACAGACACACTCACAGACACTTGCTCTCACACTCTCAAACACACACACTCTCAGACACTCACACTCTGTCAGACAGTCACACACTCTGAGACACTCACTCACACTCCCAAACACACATTCAGACACTTACACATTCAGACACTCACACACTGACACTTACTCACACACTCTCACTTTCAGACACTCACACTCTCACTGATTCACACTCTGACTTTCAGACTCACTCACACACTCTCAGACACACACTCTCAGACACACACTAACACACACACTCACTCAGATACACACTCACTGATTTCCAGCTACGGTTCATCTGTGCTTATTCTCCAGCTCCAAGAGCATAATGAGCAAACACTTCTAAAATGCAAATGATCCAATTACAGCCTGGTAAGGGCTTCAGGGTTTTTCTTTTCTGTTCACCTGTAAGACTGTTGATGATATTAGCTTTATTCTGGCGAGGTACATGTCACTGGAATTAAGGATGGCAGGCCAGTCTGGAAAACTGAGCCATAGGAGCCAATGAAAACAAACTCTAGTAGCAGTAGCGGACACGCAGAGATGTGGCACTTTTTGCACAGACGTACTTCTCAGAGGGCACATTGCATTTACACATCATCAGATACAGGAAGAAATTTTTATTTTGTTTGCAAAAACATGGAAACCAACTTAAAGCTATAAAACACATGTTTATTGCAGACAATAGTATTCTGTGCTAGTCTATAAAAAACATGAATAGATAGTTACAAATGAAAATATAATAATTTTCTAAAAGGGTGCATTTATTTGAATAAATACACTGTTCTTCAGTAATTTGACTGTATAATTATGTTAGTGGCTTGCCCTCACAACCAATTTGCATCTATCAGTTGATAAGCACTAATATGGCTGCAGTGTTTATTGGCTGAAGCGGACAAGCCTCCAGACTATGCACAAACAGGCATTTTTAGCCAGGTTTTAAAGGTAAATCTAAGTTTTCCTGTTTTTAGCTTTTTCTAATCTAACACATTGTGCTTATACAGTATCAGAAACACATATTACATTGAGTCATTCTATACACATATAGATTTATTCCCACACCCACAGAGCTACTTACATAGGCACAGTGTACCTACCAACAGAAACACTGCATTCAGGTATGTTTTTAAACCCTATACTAACCTTCAAATCAACAGCAGCACAATACAGAAATCCACAGAGCAATTTCTGGGCTCCTCCTTGCTTCCTTGTGTAGGAAACTACACATTCCATGACGCTTTGCTGCACAAACTGACTTCACAAACTGAAACAATGTTATAGCTGCCTTTGATTAGCCAAAATGTTACTAATTGTAGCAGGGATTTTCAGGGGTGTTAACTCTCAAAATCATCTGCTAGCAAAATCAAGAGATTTAGCAAACTTTATAATTTTAATAATGTTTATTTTGGTATTTTTTCATGCAAAAAAAATGTTTTCACACACTACTGATTCTCCTCTATCTGGTGCACTCATAATCCATGAAACTTAAATATGCCTTTACGTATATTTAAATACCTTTTACCACTGTGGTCCATTTGTAAGTATGTAACAAATTAACAATATTGGCAGCGTGTTAAACACGAGAATTATTATTTTTTTTAGAGAAAATCAGATTATTTGAAAGACTTTTTGCCTGGCTTCATCACTTACTGAAACCTAGAACATGAAGATTGTGTTTTTTTATCTATCATTGGAGGCAGAATTGAGGTAGAAAGGAGTATGAAAAGAGATGGGGGATTTGTTGAGCAATTGAACCTATTGGATATTGATACCTCCCCCATGCTTATAGATAGCTCATAACAATGGGAGTTTTAGACATCTTTTAAATACTGTCCTTGGTATGTAACTGTATACGAATATGCCATTAATTTACAAGGGGTACATTAAAATATAAGACCAGAGTCCTCACTCCAAAGAGCTTTCAATCTCCAAATGAACCTTTCAGTTATATGGCAGCTATAATAATTGTTATATTTTCTTACAGAAACAACCAACACCCTTAATTACAATCCATTAGTGAAGGCAAGAATAGGATCTGGGGTTGCAAAGCACTTTATATACTTATTATTATTTATTAAAACAAACACCAATCTCTACAAAAGGGTTATGAGAAATATCACACTATATTGATTCAGACAGATCCTCTCTTACCACATTATAACAAAGTGTTCAGTACTTCCATAATACTTCAGATTTATGGACAATGAATGAGTACTCAGTATATCAACGATGTCTGTATCTGCCTGAAAGGGACATTGGCATCACATATTTGAAATTGATAAAATATGTTTTTTGGACATTTTATTTTTCAAATATATAATAATTGTTATCTTCTTGTCTACTAAGTCCCTCTTTGTATGTTATACTATCATGCAAGCATATGTAATAATAATTAAATGTATATTTAAGTTTCTCTGTTTTTACCTTTTCTAATCTAACACATACTGTTTTATCAGATATACACATTACATTGAGTTATTCTTTACACAAACAGATTTATTTAATTAAAACATAAAATTAGTTTTCCACACCCACATAGCTGCTTACATAGGCACAGTGTACCTACCAATAGAAACACTGCATTTGGGTATGGATTTTAACACTTTACTAACCTTCAAGCGAGCAGCAGCACATTGCAGAGTTCCACAGAGAATGAAGACTATTTTGTATGGAATGTAAGTTAATAAAAATGTCAAGATGTACTGGAAATTAGCGTCTTAAGCTTTATCATATTCAGCATTAGGGGGTAGCCATCTTAGGCAGTTGGTTGTTTTTTCTACCCTGTATGTGCTATGTAAAAGCAAAGACAATTTACATAGGGTAGTTGATAGCCTAGCAGGTCCTGCTTGTACTGTATAATGTTTTTTTTGGTATCACTCAGTTGTTTCCGACTCTTCTTGACCTCATGGACAGTAACACACTAAAAAAAAGTCACATTACAGAAACACTATCACCATATATCTAAACTCTACTCTTTTGAAGTACTACATTTGAAAATCTACAAAATGCTTTTAGAATGAAAATATAAGATAGTACAACCTCTATTTGTTTACTTTTTATATTGCATTAGCTGCAGTGGGGGATGTCAAACAATATGGATCCTAAATAGGAAACTAGCGCATCTGTTTGGCAAAACTAACAGCAGAATATTGCATGAACTAGAGATGAAATAGTAAAATATTGCAGTGTATAAAGATAATTATCTACACACATTGTAATATTTTCAATTTTTATATCTTGCTCGCTCAATATTCCAAGTGTATTTCAACTTTTATTTTTTTTAAACAAAAGTTCACACAAGACATGGTATATTGACTCTACTTTTGTTTTACAAATTAAATGTCATTCCTTAAGTAGCGCTTTGTCACTTTACAGTAATCTAAGATAATATTTTAAAGGAATATTGCATTAATTTAAGAAAAGAACCCTTCCAAAAGCTTGACAACTTACTTTGCAGTTGTGTGCCACTGTAGTTAGCCAGTCACAGTAATCACAGAATGCACCACATAATGTTTTTCTTTTTACAATGATGGCACTGTCTTTCCATCAAAGGAACTTGTCTTAAATGTGGTTGGCTAAACTAATCATTAAGGGAGGCAGAGAACAGTTGTTTGGGGAGCAGATAGCAGGCGAACAATGCCACAGTGTGAGACAACTGCAAAGTAAGGGCCCTATGTAAATCCCATCTCAATTACAAGTGCCATAGTAACAAAGTAATTCCTGTTAGCTATGCTATTCCCCATCCCTAAAACATTGCGAGTAAGGCAAGACAAACCCGAAAAGCATGACACATATCTCCAGTGATTTTTGCACTGATAATACATTACGAGTTACTCTTTTAGACTTGGACACCAAAACCCTAACCTAATAAGATATTAGGGATCCCTCACAAAGCAGAGCAGTGCCGTAAGTACAAAAACCCAAGGAAATATTACGTTAACCAAAGACCACTCCCAAAGGCTTTTAGAACCATTGCTGATTGACACAGCAGCAGTTAAAGAAACAGTATACCACCACAAAACACTTACAAATTATGATATTTCAACATTATTTGACAGTCCAATATAAACATGTATAATTATAAATTATGATAATGTGTTATTATGCCTGTTTCATTAGACAACATCATAACCCAAACAAATGATCTAATGCACTGTCTATATATATATATATATATATATATATATATATATATATATATATATATATATTTTATTAACACAAAATGCACTTACTTTTATATATTGGAGCTATAAATACAATTGTTGCATCTATTTAATGTCATAAAATATAAATAATTAAAAGATTATATAATGTGTGTGTGTGTATTACGGTTTCTTGACGCACTTACGGCACTTGTTCTCACTCATGACGTTCTCATTTTCTATTGGTTCCTAGAGCCCTGTCTTATCCATAAAGCTTGGTTTGGGTACGTCCTACACTAAAATCTCTTGCAGACAATGCTCAATTTATGGATGTGGGCTGAGTGCCGTAATGTGGGGGAGCTAAAGATTAACATGTAGGGGGAAAAAGGCTGATACCGCTTTTTAAACTGGCCCGATTAGCATGGGGGCCAAAGTTATCAAGCTTTCCCTACCATTTTACCCAAGTATATGCAATAATCCTCATATTTATAAAAAAATATTTTTATAACACTATTAAGAAAAAAGTATTTTCAGCTAAACAATCTTCATGCTTGCTCAAATATCAGAAATATCAATAAAACAATGTTTGTGATAAATAGGTTCACTTCTGATTGCACTTACCAATAAAAAAAGATCCATAGATTTCCTTATATTCTTTACTTAATTCTTCTGATATTTCACTTGGCGTCACTCCAAACCGAATCCATAGTCCAGTCGCAATTATAGCAGCTCCTGCCAGCTGCAAATCAAAAAGAAAAGGTGTTTTCAGGACGTAGGTAGATAACATGTACATCACTTGTAGACTTACTAACTTCTGTATATTTACACACCCCTTCTGGATTGTTCCCTTGTTGTGGTGAAGGGGCTTGTGTACCTCAATGAAGCTGTGAGCTAAACCATGGAGGGTCACCCAAGATGGGCTGGTCATAGCAGAGAGATCAGACAAATTGTGGTCTACTGGAGAAGGAACTGGCATCCCACTCCAGAATCTTTGCTAAGAAAACCATAAGGATAAGCACAACCAGAGACATAAAGATAGATATGCCTGGAGTTCTGTGAACCATAGTGTGACCATAGGAGACTTGGACACGATTGAACGATTGAACAACAACAATTTTTACACAATATAGTAACGGTAAATAGATAAAAGCTTATATTTTATGTACCTTTCATATGCTTTTGGTCAGAGCTATTTTAAAGGAACACAGAAAAGGCCAATATTGTGTTCTAAATAATAAAATATAGGACAAAACATTTTTTTTAGTGGTATTATATTCACATGTAATATAGAATTTTATGTGCAGTAAAGGGACAATGTCACTGGTTAAAGAGCATCATAAACTGTCTATACACATTTTAATAGGTGTTTCTCTTTATAGTAATACACGTCTGAGACATTCTGCATTGTTTGTGCAGCTTATGTATGCTAATATGCGGCTAATATGTAGCTCAGGGTATATAATAACAGACATACAGAAGAAAACCAGTAGCCTGTGTTACTGACTAGTACAAAGCAGTCAGCTAGTATTTAGGTATACTTTCTGTGAGCAAATGTATATGCACACATGGAAAATAAGGTATTGTTTTCTACAGGATAAGCTCATCTTTATTGCAGTATATTTGATATTTGTATTAAATGTCAGGATTACAATTTATAAGGAAATGTATTCAGAGATTTAAAAACACACAAAATATTTTTCTTCCTTTTTTGCTGTATGTTTTTACCAAATTCTATACTTCAAAATGAAACTAACCAGAAGAAAGAGACAAGGGCACATAAATATATTCACTACTAACAGAACCTAAATACACTCACTGTGCTTAACCAGGTTATCTGGTTCAATAAAATCAAAGTACAGTAAATCTATAAATGTATATATTGACGTATAAAAATTAGCTGTCAGGTATTGCTCTACAAAATCTCCACTCACTAATCTTTAATAAAATTTAGCTTTTTTATATTATTCCATCATAAACCTCTATGTTCTAGCATAAAATGACATGCAAGTTCAAGAATCACACATAATATTAGGTATCTAATCATAAAATGATTGATTTAATAGACATCTAATAGATAATGTCCAACTGTCCCTTAGTTGAAGGAACAGCTACATATTTAAGGTAAAATTCCTCTATTCCAGCAAATATATAAAACAATTCTCCAAGATTCCAGGAGGAGAGATTCCATGATTATGTCTGTTCTAGAGTATACATACTGAATTATTTATTTTATCTGGTATAAGTGTCTAGTAAAAATGTTACATCTTATCCAGTATTTCATAAGTGCAAATATGAGGTTAAATAAGTTACCACAGTGGAGGTGTTATACAATAATTTCAGACAATGTTAAGAGTCTTCTTTGTTCCACATAATTTACCAGTGACTCGAGTATCCTGGAATTAGAACAGTGTCTTGTACATAATATTATAATCTCAGTTAATGTTGAGTATTCTCTTATATAATTGTCAGCAATGCAAGTTATTGCTAACGCTTGCGGGCTCGCGTAGCCCTCCTTGCGCTGGTGGAGACGACCCCCTACGACTTTTGGTCCGCGAATTTGCTGAGGTGGAGGCTCTACGACGCCTTGTGCGCGGTTACAAACACCCACACAAGCGGCACTTTACCAAAATACATCTAACACGCAATCACTATTTACGGTCTTACACAAAAAAATACGAACCGCGGGACGTAGAACGGAAAATTTACGGACTTAGCATAAAAAAATAAGAGACACAGGACTTAGAAAAAAAAACATTACGACCTTAACTGCAGAACAGTGCGCACCTGAAAACATTAAAAACACAATAAATACAAACAAAAAACACATAAAAAGCTTACCCACAGCAAGGGGGGGTACCTAGGACCTCTGCAAGTGAAGTTACACCTCAATTTAAGTCCAAATTCCTGAGTTTAGACACACGAAAATCCCCTAAGCAAAAGAAAAAATGGCTGCCGAAAAAAATGAAAACGAGGCTACAGGACCCTAAACACGCAAAACACCACCAAACACATACAGATTTTCAAAAAAGCTGTACGGGGTACAAGATACACTCTTAACAAGGACACTACATCATACACAGCTGCGTACCACACATTCTCCGCCATTTTACAACACTAACTTACACAATGCGGAAGTACACAGCTACACTAACGGCTTTCCCTCGCGCACGCAGCCTATTTACACAACACACATTGCTGACACTTACACATCAGCTCCACAACAGTGCAAATCTACATTGTATGCTGCAGGAACATCGAAACAGATTATCAGCTCTTCAGCACAATGCTTCCTGCATATATTAGTTCCAAATAGGTAAAGTATATTAATTTATTAATTTATTAATTATTTCATTAGCATACAAAAACAAATATACACAAAAACAAAAAAAACATTCTCACAATAACACAAAACCCATTCACTACTCGACTCACAACGAACGCCAACGCTGCTCATAGCACACAAAGCCTTGCAATAAGCGCAAAAAGACGATGAACACCAACAAAACAATAACAGCAAAAGCGTGTATCAGAAAAAAAAATACAACAACCAACAGCCTCCCAATGAGCGCTGAAGGTGCTCAGCGCGAGGCTCGCAATGAGCGCCGAAGGATCTCGGACCACCAACAAAATTAATGTCTCGACCAAACAGCATTACCTGCCTTACAATTTTATTGCCATCATTTTTTTTGACCAGCAAGTCGCTAGTAATTCTATAGTTACTGTAGCACCCTGGGATTAGATCAGTGTTTTGTACATAAATAATTTGGAATCTCGTATAGTAGATTTGCGAGCTTGGAGGTGACATGTCAATCAAATAGCGATCAGACCAGCAAATCACTAAACATTAAATATGAATGAAGCCAATGTAATAGTCCATGTAGTCCATGTGGGTGGTCTGATAGGTATTAACTCATTGATTCCCGAGATTATTAAAAATATTATTTTATATTCGATATTTACGGGCCTGTGAGTGTTGTGCAATTATAATGTGTTTCATTGTGTTCCCCATCATTTACAGTGCTTTAATTTTTATTTGATTTTAAAGTGCTACCAATTGGTACCCTTAACTTGTGGTTCGATTTTTGCCATTTGCGGGCTTGAAGGAATGGTAAGCGAGGGAGAATCGGAGCAATTGATTAGCGATTTATGATTTTAGCGTTTGTAACTCTTGCAGCCGTGAAAGATCAAAGGCTTGGAGGGTATTAACTTGCAATTGCAAAATCGCAACGGATCTCAATGAATCGCAGCTCAGAGCCCGTAACTCGATCGGAGCCTGCAAGCGGAGGCCAACTGAATAGTAAAATAAGTTATGGGCTCCATTTGCGAAGCCCGGATCTCCCAAATCCTCAATTGAATCAGGCTCATAGTGTCTTATAATACAGAGATCAATTTGTATATATTAAACTTCAGAATGAACATTGCAAAGCGATTATTGTAAATAAAACAGCATATTGTAAGAGTTGAACAGCTTCAAACTATTTCTTTGTATTAAAAATAGCCAAGTTCAAACCAGCATCTTCTCAGATACATATTATCTTATTCCTTTGATACAGAGTATCTTATAATAGTTGAACTCTACTTAAAGTGTGATCATATTGTTTATATCACTCCCGCCAGTATTTTGTAAAAGTATTCCTTTCTGAAGCATTCCTTCCTGCAGTTTGTGAATAGTTCAACTGTTGATAGACAGTTGAATCTTATGTATGTTTATATATTAAGACTGTTTAGATTCAGCAGATAGTATCTCTTATTTGTAGGTCATTTATGATCAAGAAGGATTATGGCACATCATGTGAAAGCTGCAGTTTAAACATCACATAGCGATAGCAGCAGCAGTCTATTACACTATGGGTATAGAGAAGCTGGTATAATTGCCGTGCATATAGGAAAACAGGGAAGTATATTGAGATCTCTCTTGATACATAGTGTCTCACAATATAGAGACCAATTTATATATATATAACTGTAGAAAAAAACAGCATATGGCATGAATTGAACAGCTTTAAACAATTATTTTGTATTAAGTTTAAACAAGCATCCATTCAAATACATAGTATCTTATTTCTCTGATAAACAGTATCTTATTTCTCTGATACACAGTATCTTATAAGAGCTGAACTCTACCAAAAGTGTGATTGTATTGTTTACTAGCGACTTGCCCGTCAAAAATGACGGCATAATATAGTGTCATTGTGTTTTCTGTCTGTTTATGTACTATCTCTCGGTGTACCCTGCGTGTCTCTTTCTTTCCCCCCTCTCCCTTCCCTGTGTATCTCCCCCTTCTACTGTGTCTCTTTCCCCCTACTGTGTCTCTTCCCCTCTCTCCCTTCCCCTGTGTCTCTTCCCCCTCCCTCCCCTGTGTCTCTTCTCCCTCCCATGTGTCTCTCCCCCTCCCCCTTTGTCTCTTCCTCCCCCTCCCCCTGTGTCTCTTCCCCCCCGTGTTTGTTCTCCCCTCTCCCTCCCATGTATCTGTCGCCCCCTCTCCCTCCCCTGTGTAACTTCCCCCTCTCCCTTCCCTCTCCCTCCTCTGTGTCTCTATTCCTCCCGTCTCTCTCCCCTGTGTCTCTTCCCCCCACTTCCCCATGTGTCTCTTCCCCCCTCTCCCTCCCCTGTGTCTCTCCCCCTCTCCCTCCCCTGTGTATATTCCCCCTCCCCCTGTATCTCTTCCCCCCCTGTGTTTGTCCCCCCCCCCTCTCCCTCCCGTGTCACTTCCCCCTCTCCCTTCCCTCTCCCTCCTCTGTGTCTCTATTCCTCCCGTCTCTCTCCCCTGTGGCTCTTCCCCCCCTCCATCCCCTGTATCTCCTTCCCTCTCTCCCTCCCGTGTCTCCTTTACCACCTCTCTCTTCCCCCGTGTCTCTTCCCGTATGCGCAAGTTGTCATAATTGCGAGCGTTACCCACAACCTCGCAATTATGCCAACTATATATATGATACCACACCTGCCAGTATAACTGCAGAAAGAACAGCATATTCCTTTGTATTTAATCAACTAGTTAAAATCAGCATCCCCTCAGATACATAGTATCTCATTTCTTGGATATATGGTATCCTATAAGAGCTGAACTGCCCCAAAAGTGGGATCATTCCTGTCAGGATTTTGCAAAACTGTGAGTGTGTCATATATTATGTAATACAACAGGTATTATATTATATAATAGATAACCCAATGTGGAGAAGCACATTAGATAACCTGTGGAGAAACATATAGGGTTATTCCTTTATATTAACTGGGCAATTTCCTGTATCATTTCCTGACTCTAACAATGACTGTTTGCTCTTATATAAATAAAAATCCCTTTAAATAGACAAAAGAGCAATTATACAGTCAAAAAAATCTGGCATGTAGATATTTACAGCAGCACTTCTTTATTTACCATCATATATTATATGTCTAAGGATATCTAGTCATCTATATTCTTGTTTTCAACCAATTTTTACAGCGACGTATTAAAAAAAAAAATATGGTAGATCAATAAAGATCTATAAATATAATAAATTCCTCCTCCCTGTTTTTAGAATGTCTTTGTTATCTAATAGATAATATTCAACTGTCCCTTAATTGAAGGAACAGCTAAATATTTCAGGTCAAATTCCTCTATTCCAGCAAATATATTAATATTTATTTTTGGAATTTCTTTTATTTTTTTTCCCTCTAAGATTCCAGGAGGAGAGAGTATACATATGTTGTTAGAGCAGTGTGCACATACTAAGGGCCTCATTCTATTATCGGCCGTAGGAGATGCGGGGCCGCAAGGACCGGCCACAAGCTATTCGGCTATTCTATTCCCCTCCGGCCGGGGATTCCGGCAGGCTTGCGGCCGGCGCCTTGCTATCCCTTGACCCGCTCGTGCCGGAGGAAAGCCTTTGATCTAAAACGGCCGCAAGAGTTTCGGCCGCAAGAAAATCCTGGTTGCTATTCAATTGCTCCGGGAACCCTCTCTGCAAGGCTAAAACCGAGCCACAGATTACTTGCAGCAAACAGGTCCCGCTAGCACCAATTAAGCACATTATAAAGCCGAAATAAAGCCATCCTGCACTCTGAGGAGACTATAAAGTGATTGTAGGTGTTAGCAAAAATAGCACAACATTCTCCTACACTCAAATCCGTAAAAAAAAAATGTTTTAATTTATGTCACATATCCATGTAAAAAGTCCAGAGGGCTTGGAGCACCTCAGACCCGCCCACGCTGCGGCCGGAAAATAAACAGTTAATGTAAACTCGGATTTGGGCTGATGTGCAAGCTTGAGAGGGGGTTGCTATTAATCCTCATGTCCCCCAATATGATCCCTAGCATTTACAGAGCTTTACTTGATATCTCTCAGAACTCTGTGCCCAGGAGACCTCAAGAACCAGCCATAGACTGCTAACGGACCACATGAATGGACTCAAATCCAAGTGAGAAACATTGAATAGACACCAACAAGACTCCATCCACCCTAATCAAACTAACCAGTTACTCCACAGCTCATAGCCATGTCAAAAGCCTCATGCGGTTTCCAGGTTTCTTTTCAAACAAAATCTTCTGTTTTGCCTCTTGAAAATTTGAGAGGTTCTACACACTGGCAGCACACATCCCTCTCGCCCTCACATTACTGGAGTAACTGGTTAGTTTGATAAGGGTGGATTGGGGGTTTCAGAAGACAATCTTCCCTCCAGTTACTATTAGATATTTGTCACAGCTAGGGGTGCTTGCTCATTTTATGGTGGAGCCCCTTCATATGGTCCCTTAGCAGTTTATGGCTGGTTTCTGAGGTCTCCTGTGCACAGGATTGGGCTCATTTTTGGGTTTGTGAACAACTACCTTGGCTGTTGGTTTGTTCAATAAAACCTTTGGCTGCTATTACCCAACCTAGGTGGGACAGGTGTAAGGCATCTGCATAGGGGTCCTCAGCTACCAGAAGCATTGATCTGGAGTAAAGGGGGACTCTTATTAAGGGAGAGGGCAGAGAGTTACCATTATAGAAAAGTGTGGTCTGAACACGTACAGATGTTTTGGGCTTTTTATTAACCCCTACAGGCACTAATCTAGTATAGAGAAGTAAGAAAGGGGCCCACAAATGATTTTGCCCTGAGCGCCTCCATTCGCAAGCTCCACCATTGATTCTACATACATATGGGGAATTTACTTAGGGCTCAGTTACATTTGACTCACTAACTCTCACAATTTACCAAGACTTTGTGTATATTTTTTATTTTATATTTATTTATATTTTTTAAATGAACAAGCATTGTATAATTACATGTGACAGATTGAAGAAAGGGACTTATAGGACTGTACTCTTTTATTTAAAATAAACTCTTTTGAAAATCTACAATAAAAACAGACAAAAAAATAATTAAATGTAAAAAAATAATAATACCATTTATTTGTAATTCTGCTTCTGTGAAATCTACCACTTGGAGTTTAGAGGAGATTTTGAATTCACAGGAAACGTCTATCAGGACAACGGGGATGTGGCATCTAAAACTGCCAGTGCTACCATTAGTAGTAATGTAAGGTTTATTAGATTATAAAGACAGTATCAGACAGAATCAGCTGATGTTTGCAGCAAAAAAATAATTGCAACCTGTTTTTGCTCATTTGTGCCCTTCACAGGGAGAAATATCCTGTAGTATATCAGTCTGGTGTCACTCACTAGAGTGGTCCAGCCCCAAAATACCAGGCAATTCTACCCTGAACAGGAGAAGCAGCAAACCCCAGACGCGTTTCGGCTTCTGTGGGCCTCGTCAGTGAGGTGCAGCTTTACTCCCTAAGGCACATTAAGCATGGGGTCCCAATCTAGTTTCCCCATCACTCTTAGGGTGAGAAAAACCCCTAAGGGTCATTTTCATACACAACAACAAAATTAGAGTCATGTTACCAACTCAGAGAGCAGCCTCTTTTATCTCACTTGTGCCCTTCACAGGGAGAAATATCCTGGAGTATATCAGTCTGGCCCTCTCCTTAGGGAGTTCAGCTGCACCTCACTGACAAGGCTCAAAGAAGCCGAAACGTGTCTGGGGTTTGCTGTTTCTCCTGTTCAGGGTAGAATTGCATGGTATTTCCGGGCTGGATCACTTTTCTAAGTGGGACCAGACTGATATATACAGGATATTTCTCCCTGTGAAGTGCTCAAGTGAGCTAAAAGAGTTTGCTCTCAGAGTGGCTAATCATGGTCATAGAACTAACCTATTAAGGTATTGTTCGTTGTCAGATGAGCACCTCTACTCTTTTTGTTTATATTATAATCTCTTCTTTGGTCATTTAATGCACATTTTCTAAATATAAGCTGTTTACATTGTGAACTATTAAATTATATATAGAAAATGTGCGACTTCTGTCCTCTTTTCTGTATCCATTTAACATATCTACAGCATTATTAAATTGCGATTCGGCCAATTGAATAGGCCTCTATATAAGCACGGAGCATATTTTTTACAAAAGTTTTTAGTTAGTGAAGACCTTGCTTTTGAATAGAAGTTCACTAACAAAAAACTTCTGTAAAAAAATATGTTCTGTGCTTATATAGAGCCCTATTCAATTGGCCGAATCGCAATTTAATAAGGCTGTTAATTTGTATATAGTGAATTCAAACTGTATTGTGTTGATAGTGTATGTGTCTCCCTAGTGACGCTAGATACTTTATTACCCACATTATGGCTGTTTTTCCACACAACTTATTCCATCTTCAAAAATTCCAGTATCATTAAAATATCCTATAATTACAGGGCAGCACCACGCCTCGCATCAGTGGCTAGAAAATAAGAGATGTGTGTTGTAGGATTTCCACCAGGCTCTGCCAGTCTTTCCAGCCTCAGATGGCTGTCTGTACGCCTGGCTCTTACATCACAGCACAATAACCTGTATTCTCGATTTTAGAAATAACTTGTACAGATTCTTTGCTGGAAAAACATCTAAAGGAAAGATTTAAATATTTTAGAATTGGAAATTGGTCCTTGTCTGCCTCTTATCACAGCGGTACCACTAACATCTATTTATAAAAGTAAAACCCAGAGAGCCACATAGTGTAGTATTTATTGTATACTTAAAGGGCCACTTCATTCAGTACAATTTAGACCACATCTCAGTAAAAGATCTTCTAAGAACATGTTGAAATACTTTTTGAATTTTTTAAATAAGTGCATTTTTACTAAGAAATCAAATAAATGAATTCTTTGTTTACATGAGTGACTGATATAGTCCCATCCAGATACAGTAGTGAGCAAAAAAAGAGTTTAATCCTTAACTCATCTATCTATGCAAAGTATAGCATGCTAGAATCACCTAAACAGGTCAGTTATAGCAGAAAAACCTGCTATAAATCAATGTCCTCACCAATCGGTTAATAATCATGAAACAGTTAGTAGGTAGGATACACTTTGTTATGTAAACATAGTTAAAGCTTTAGCTTTCTTAGCTGTTATTATTGTAATTAATAATATAACATTTTAACATACAATCTTGCACTCTTTCACACCATGAAGAGCACCTACAGGGAGGTAAATGGCCTTTAAGCTAGACACGCTAACATTAATATTAAATTAAATTAAATAATGACACTGACCCCGATTCAATTCCAAGGCCGCAGTCCCGCACAGGCCGAAAAAAATGAATATCAATATTGTTCTAGTCCATGAGGGTGGCCTGATATGTATTAACTCATTGATTCCTGAGATCGATATAAACCCTAAATGACATAAAATAAAATAAAAAATGATTGCCTATTTGCGAGCTTGAGACTATTGTGCAATTAATTCTAATGTATATTATCGCTTTCCCCGTTATTTACAGTGCAGTATTGGTTTTTTATTTGCATTTACAGTGCTATGGACATGTCTTTAACCCTTTGCGGGTCCTCTCTAGTACTTGTAGGATTTTCTTCTACATTTGCCGTTTACTGGTATGAAAACATTTGCAGGCTTGGGGAATTGTAGCAATTAAATAACGATTTGCGATTGTAACTCTTGAGCACTTGAAAGATCAAAGGCTTCGGGAGGCTGTAAGTTCTGGGTTTAACGACGCAACGTTTTTAAGCCCGTAACACGTAAGGCATTTTCAGGTCAAAGCCCCCCCAATTGAATAGCAAAATAGCATACAGGCTCCATTACGGGCTATTCAATTGGCCGAATCGCAATTTAATAAGGCTGTTAGACACTGCTGCCAAGATACCTTGTTAACTTAACTCCCTTCTCCACCTACAAGTTTCATAATTATACACTTTCATAGGTCCCCAGTATTTTATATTTGCTAATATTTATTTATATAAGGTATTGTCAATTATTCACAATAATTTGGGTGAGAGTTGTTGTGTTCAGAGTTAGTCTTTGCTTTATGTTTATGGCTAAGGTAAAAGGGCCACTTAATTCATCACAATTTGGATTATATCACAGTAAAGATCTTCAAAAAGCATGTTGAAATACATGCATTTTTCACGGAGAAATTAAAGACATTAAATCTGTGTTTACATGTGTCACTGACTGACCTCTGCCAGATACCGTGGAGTGAGCAAAAGAAAATAGAACGTTAACCCTTAACAGATCCATCTGTGCAGAGCACGGAATGCTGGAATCACCTAAGGTCTGTTATGAGTTAACTTTTCAGTGCAATGCTCGCTATCTGTTTTTACTCCTATAATAGCCACAGGGCAGGAAACAGACTTAAAACTTTAGATTGCTTAGCTGTTATTAGAGTAATTTAAAAAAATATATCATTTTAAAATACAATCTTGTGCTCTTTCACACAATGCAGAGCATTTAAAGTGAGGTAGATGTCCCTTTATGTTAAGTGGCTAAGGTTTAAGGTAAGTTTTATGGCTATGGTTACTGGTATGGGTTAGAGTTATGCCTGGAGTTATTATTTGGGTTTACCACATGACCATGTGGACCAACAGAAAACTGCTGGTCATGCTGTATGCAATATGGATATTCATGGCTTGCTGCCCACCTGACACACTCGCACACTCCGAGGGATGGCAGGAGTGACAGAGCATTACTTGGCAGCCCCTGCAGACCAACAGAGGGAAATTTAAAAATAATAGTAATAATTAACAGCTATGACTTTTTCTATTACAATGTTCATTAATAGGAAAGTTGACTCACATTATACAATACTTTTGAAATACATATTTCCCTTGGCCTGTGAAATGAAAATAATAGTGTTTATTAATGTATGTATAAAAATGTCCAATATATGGGAAAACAAATCAAAATCAGCCCCTGTAAAATCTAACTATGCATATATGAATATATGGGCCTCATTCAATTGCGATTTGGCCTATTGAATAGGGCTCTATATAAGCACAGAACATATTTTTTTTACAGAAGTTTTTAGTTAGTGAAGACCTTGCTTTTGGATAGAAGTTGACTAACTAAAAACTTCTGTAAAAAATATGCTCTTTGCTTATATAGAGCCATATTCAATTGGCCAAATCGCAATTGAATGACGCCCTATGAAACAGGATGTGACTGCTTTCCCTCTTTACAAGTTTGTTTAAATTAGTATTGTTGATAAACAACAATTCATGCTAAGCATTGTGGGAAATGTAGCCCTATTTCACTGCAGTTAATCTTGAGATTTCTTCCAATTTGGAATAAGATATAAAGCTAAAACACAGGTCATGCAAATCTTTCACTGGAGTTTATGCATAAAGTAGCATCTTGCAAGGGTTAATCCATCTACCTGAGCCCTCCCTGAGCCTGAGTCACATAACCTATGATCACCCATGATGATGGTGTATTAGTTTAGTGTGGAGCCCCATGCTGTTGGACCAAGACAAGTCATCTCAGAGCAAGGGCACCAATTACTGATGCAGGTTATGTCAATTTTGATAGAAAGTCACAACTAATGATGTCAGTCCAATCATGCCTTAGCCGAGTAAGGATGTAGTCTGTGGCTGCGCCTTGCCATATGTGCATTTGTTGTTGTTTAGTTATTCAGTAATGTCTGACTCTCCATGACCGAATGGACTGAAGCACGTCAGGCACATCTTATGTCGTTTTTCCTGGCAAAGATACTGGAGCGTGATTTGTCTGACCTCTCTTCTATGACCTGCCCATCTTAGGTGACCCTACATGGCACTCACCACGACAAGGTGGCGATCCAGAAGGGGCATATGTGCATTACTTAAGATTTATTGCTTGTTCATCCATAGGACAAACTGGACTCCAGTACCCCTTTATATAGGCCTCACATCCCAGAAAGAGTGGTACTATTTAGCTAAATGGTCACTTTTAACATTAAAATATCACATTTCTTTCATTGTATTTGCAGTATATAGTACTACACATATTGACATCACTATATATATAATTATTATTGTACATTTAAAGGGACATGGAAAACAACTGTTTTTAACAAGAGCATATTTTAAAAATTACAAAAGTTCTTCTTTGTATGAAAAAAAATAGCTGAAAACTTTATTAAAACTATCAGGAAATCACACATTAATCTGCAGCTCTCGAGGGCTGACAGGGCAAGCCCTCAAGTAAGGTAAAAAAAAGACCTTTATTTGACAAAAAAAAAAAAAAACACTGTGACACACAATCAAACACCCTCTCTCTGGAGTGACAAATAAAAAAAATATCATGTCCCTTTAATTAAATATAATACAAGCATTATTTTAAAAAGGCTTTAAAATCTTTTTTACATATATTGCTTGACAAAAAAGAGGAACAGGACTGTATGTTTAATTACTTTGTAGGCTGGTAAATATATTCCTTTAACATTTTTCCCCGAAACCTTGTAAACAACAGGAAATTAAATGCTGGTAGGCTGTGAGTGTTCCTACCGGGGCCTTCTTGGTGGTACTAAATCTTACTTCTATTGTTAGACTGGGGCGTTGTAGAAATGTATTGTCCTTGGGAACCAGCCGGCAGGAAACAACAACAGGAGGCGTTTATTTCACAGCAAATACTTTCATACATCACAGACAAGTATATAAAGTGTAACCTGTTTGTAGTTTATGTTTACTGTTTTAGAGCTCTTATTAAAAATAGTGGGGGGTCTGCATTGCTTTCTCTTTCTCCATCTTGAACCCTTTCTATATCTTGCTCCTCTTGTTCTCTCATTCCCTCTTATTCACTCTTTATTTATCTCTCCCTCATTTCTCTTTCTCCCTTTCACTCTCTTTCTTTTACTCCCCTCTCACTTTCTCCCTATTGGTACCATTCTCCCTACCTCTGTATCTCTATCTTATTATTTCTCTCTCCTTCGCTCTCTCTCTCCATCTCTCTCCCTCTTGCTCTATCTCTTCCTCTCCCTCGCTCCCTCTACTTCTCTATCTCTTTCCCTCATTTTCTTTCTCTACCTCACATTTTTTGTTCCTCACAGTCTCTCTCTCTCCCTTGTTCTCTCTCTCTCTCCCTCACACTACCTCTCTTCCTCATGCACTCTCCCTCTTGCTCTCTCTCTTCCTCTCCCTCGCTCTCTCTGCGTCTCTCTTTCTCTCTCTTTCACTCTCTTGCTCTCTCCCCCATTCTCTCTACCTCACTTTCTCTTTCTCTCATTTTCTTTCTCTCCCTTACACTCTTTCTGTTCCTCATGTTCTCTCTCTCTCTCTCCCTCACACTACCTCTCTTCCTCATGTTCTCTCTCCCTCACACTCTCTCCCTTGCTCTCTCTTTCTCTCCCTCACACTCTCTCTCTCCCTTGCTCTCTCTTTCTCTCCCTCACACTATCTCTCTTCCTCATGCTCTCCCCTCGCTCTCCCTTGTCCTCTCTCTCTCCCTCATTTTCCTTCTCTCCCTCACACACACTCTCTCTCCCTTGCTCTCTCTTTCTCTCTCTCCCTTGCTCTCTTTCTCTCCCTCACACTATCTATCCTCCTCATGCTCTCTCCCTCACTCTCCCTTGCTCTCACTCTCCCTTGCTCTCTCGCTCACACTATCTCTGTTCCTCGTGCTCTCTCCCTTGCTCTTTTTCTCCCTCACACTCTCTCTCTCCCCTGCTCTCCCTCATTGTCTTTCTCTCCCTCACACTATCTCTCCTCATAATGCTCTCTCCCTCTCTCTCCCTTGCTCTCTCTCTCATAACACTCTTTCTGTTCCTTACAGTCTCTCTCTCCCTCGTTCTCTCTCTCTCTCCCTCACACTATCTCTCCTCATCATGCTCTCTCCCTCTCTCCCTTGCTCTCTGTCTCCCTCACACTCTTTCTGTTCCTCACAGTCTCTCTCTCCTTTGCTCTCTCGCTCTCTCCCTTACACTATCTCTCTTCCTCATGCTCTCTCCCTCTCTCTCCCTTGCTCTCTCTCTCTCCCTCACACTCTCTCTCTCCCTTACACTCTCTCTCTCCCTTGTCCTCTCTCTCCCTCATTTTCCTTCTCTCCCTTGCTCTCTCTTTCGCTTCCTCACACTATCTATCCTCCTCATGCTCTCTCCCTCTCTCTCTCCCTCATTTTCTTTCTCTTCCTCGCACTCTCTCTCTACCTTGCTCTCTCGCTCTCTCCCTCACACTATCTCTCCTCCTCATGCTCTCTCCCTCACTCTCCTTTGCTCTCTCTCTCTCCCTCACACTCTTTCTGTTCCTCACAGTCTCTCTCTCCCTCGTTTTCTCTCTCTCTCCCTCACACTATCTCTCCTCCTGATGCTATCTCTCTCCATCACACTCTTTCTGTTCCTCACAGTTTCTCTTCCCCTTGCTCTCTCGCTCTCTCCCTCACACTATCTCTGCTCCTCATGCTCTCTCCCTCTCCCTCTTTCTGTTCCTCACAGTTTCTCTCTCCCTCGTTCTCTCTCTCCTCCTCATGCTCTCTCCCTCACACTATCTCTCCTCCTCATGTTCTCTCCCTTGCTCTCTCTCTCTCTCCCTCACACTTTTTCTGTTCCTCATACTATCTCTCTCACACTATCTCTCTTCCTCATGCTCTCTCCCTCTCTCCTTGCTCTCTCTCTCCCTCACACTCTTTCTGTTCCTCACACTCTCTCTCTCCCTTCTTCTCTCTTTCTATCCCTCACACTATCTCTCCTCCTCATGCTCCCTCCCTCTATCTCCCTTGCTCTTTCTCTCTCCCTCACACTCTTTCTGTTCCTCACAGTCTCTCTCTCTCCCTCGTTCTCTCTCTCTCTCCCCCTCACACTATCTCTCCTCCTCATGCTCTCTCCCTCTCTCTCCCTCACACTCTTTCGGTTCCTCACAGTCTCTCTCTCTCCCTCGTTCTCTCTCTCTCTCCCCCTCACACTATCTCTCCTCCTCATGCTCTCTCCCTCTCTCTCCCTCACACTCTTTCTGTTCCTCACACTCTCTCTCTCCCTCGTTCTCTCTCTCCCTCACACTATCTCTCCTCCTCATGCTCTCTCCCTCTCTCTCCCTCACACTCTTTCTGTTCCTCACACTCTCTCTCTCCCTCGTTCTCTCTCTCCCTCACACTATCTCTCCTCCTCATGCTCTCTCCCTTGCTCTCTCTCTCTCCCTCACACTTTTTCTGTTCCTCACACTCTCTCTCTCTCCCTTGCTCTCTCTCTCTCACACTATCTCTCTTCCTCATGCTCTCTCCCTATCTCCTTGCTCTCTCTCTCCCTCACACTCTTTCTGTTCCTCACACTCTCTCTCTCCCTTGTTCTCTCTTTCTCTCCCTCACACTATCTCTCTTCCTCATGCTCTCTCCCTCTCTCTCCCTTGCTCTTTCTCTCTCCCTCACACTCTTTCTGTTCCTCACAGTCTCTCTCTCTCCCTCGTTCTCTCTCTCTCTCCCCCTCACACTATCTCTCCTCCTCATGCTCTCTCCCTCTCTCTCCCTCACACTCTTTCTGTTCCTCACACTCTCTCTCTCCCTTGTTCTCTCTTTCTCTCCCTCACACTATCTCTCTTCCTCATGCTCTCTCCCTCTCTCTCCCTTGCTCTTTCTCTCTCCCTCACACTCTTTCGGTTCCTCACAGTCTCTCTCTCTCCCTCGTTCTCTCTCTCTCTCCCCCTCACACTATCTCTCCTCCTCATGCTCTCTCCCTCTCTCTCCCTCACACTCTTTCTGTTCCTCACACTCTCTCTCTCCCTCGTTCTCTCTCTCCCTCACACTATCTCTCCTCCTCATGCTCTCTCCCTTGCTCTCTCTCTCTCCCTCACACTTTTTCTGTTCCTCACACTCTCTCTCTCTCCCTTGCTCTCTCTCTCTCTCACACTATCTCTCTTCCTCATGCTCTCTCCCTATCTCCTTGCTCTCTCTCTCCCTCACACTCTTTCTGTTCCTCACACTCTCTCTCTCCCTTGTTCTCTCTTTCTCTCCCTCACACTATCTCTCTTCCTCATGCTCTCTCCCTCTCTCTCCCTTGCTCTTTCTCTCTCCCTCACACTCTTTCTGTTCCTCACAGTCTCTCTCTCTCCCTCGTTCTCTCTCTCTCTCTCCCTCACACTATCTCTCCTCCTCATGCTCTCTCCCTCTCTCTCCCTCACACTCTTTCTGTTCCTCACACTCTCTCTCTCCCTTGTTCTCTCTTTCTCTCCCTCACACTATCTCTCTTCCTCATGCTCTCTCCCTCTCTCTCCCTTGCTCTTTCTCTCTCCCTCACACTCTTTCTGTTCCTCACAGTCTCTCTCTCTCTCCCTCGTTCTCTCTCTCTCTCTCCCCCTCACACTATCTCTCCTCTTCATGCTCTCTCCCTCTCTCTCCCTCACACTCTTTCTGTTCCTCACACTCTCTCTCTATCTTGTTCTCTCTTTCTCTCCCTCACAATATCTCTCCTCCTCATGCTCTCTCCCTCTCTCTCCCTTGCTCTTTCTCTCTCCCTCACTCTTTCTGTTCCTCACAGTCTCTCTCTCCCTCGGTCTCTCTCTCTCCCCCTCACACTATCTCTCCTCCTCATGCTCTCTCCCTCTCTCTCCCTTGCTCTCTCTCTTTCTCATTCTCTTTCTCTCCCACACTATCTCTATGCATTTTAGCTAAAGGAACATGGGAAGCAATTCTATCTATCATGTATTTATAAGGGCATGTTTTAAATATTATAACAGTGTCTCTTTTCATTAAAAAAATATTTAGTAAAACTTGTTTAGACCTATTATAATCTAACAGGAAATGCCACAGGAAATACCTCTGTGTGAGCAGAGAATACGGATAACTAAAGATCCCATTGGTAGAAATGTATGAATCATACAGCTGTATTGTTGCACATTGGTTGATGGGGACAAGCCCCCAAAACAGTGATATATTCTGTAGCTTCATTTTCAAACACACTGTTCAACATAAACAAATGCCTTCTTTCAGATGCAGAAAAACAAAAAAAAAGAAAAGGAAATAATGGCCCTTTAAAGGGCAAGGTTCACCAAAAATTAGTTTAATTTAGATTAAGGAGCACTCCTAGAGAAGATTACCTATCTACACAAAAGTGTCTAGATTGCCTAGAAATCCTCTATTGTTGTGGGGAAGATAAGCTTTTGTATTTAATTCAATGTTTGCAATAACATTCAGTATACTGAGCTTGTTGTGGTAATAGTTCAAGAGCCAGTGCAATAGCCAATCAACCTGCATCTGAGTTCTAGGCAGCGACAGTTACATTCTTCTTTCTCTGTTGCGATGCAGCTCTTCTCACCAAACGTCTTGTAGCAATAAAAGGCAGGTGCCAACACCTTTACACATACAAGTTATTCCAGCTTCTATAATGTAGTGTTTCATACAGTCCCCCTGTCCATCCTAAATCCCCTGTCCCTCCTCAATCACCCAGTCGTCCTCAGTCCCCCCTGTCCCTCCTCAGTCCCCTGTCCCTCCTCAGTCCCCCTGTCCATCCTAAGTCCCCTGTCCCTCCTCAGTCCCCTGTCCCTCCTCAATGACCTGGTCCCTCCTCAGTCCCCCCTGTCCATCCACAGTCCCCCCTGCCCATCCACAGTCCCCCCTGCCCATCCACAGTCCCCCCTGTACATCATCAGTGCCCTGTCCCTCCGGATTCCTTTAGCAGTTGGCCACCTAAGTCATGTTTTTTTCATAGTGCGTCAACAGTAGTTGCACATCTGGGTGTTATATAGAATGTTTAATCAGTAAAAATATAAATACTTCACTACTTGCCATATTTTGATTATTTTGTAGATCAGTACTCTCCAACATTTTACCTTCTTTATTAAAAAGTGTATTCTTTACTAATTCTTGCTTATTGATGTCCATGTCACCTAAATACATTTTTTACAGAAATCTGATTAAATAATAAACCTTCATCTCATGTCCCGTTACCATTACTTTACAACTTCATCTCTATTTACTTGATGAATCACTCGTGGTGTTTTCCCAACCCAGATATTTACTACATACAGTAAATCCCCTCATTCAAAATAGACTCCATATCAATTTCTTTACAAGCAGACGTCCAAGCTATAAAACCGAGACCATGCCATGTAATGAATGCTACTCAACACAGGAGCTGACCAATCACCACCCAGGGATAATATCACCACCCAGGGATATTCACAGGTCATGCTCCCCCGATGTGTGGCCTTGTGTATGATCCAGGATGGTGAGAGATGCAACAGCTGCACTAGAGATGCCTAACCTGCTAGTAATGTGTCATAGTGGAAATAGATCACTCACCCTACAGTGTATACCCCCCCCCCACTCACCCAACAGTGAATCCCCCCTTCACTCACCCTACAGTGTATACCCCCTCACGCACCCTACAGTGTATACCCCCTCACGCACCCTACAGTGTATACCCCCTTCACTCGCCCTACAGTGTATACCCCCTCACGCACCCTACATTGTATACCCCCTCACGCACCCTACAGTGTATACCCCCTCACGCACCCTACAGTGTATACCCCCCTTACTCACCCTACAGTGTATACTCCACTCACTCACCCTACAGTGTATACCCCCTCACGCACCCTACAGTGTATACCCCCTTCACTCGCCCTACAGTGTATACCCCCTCACGCACCCTACATTGTATACCCCCTCACGCACCCTACAGTGTATACCCCCTCACGCACCCTACAGTGTATACCCCCCTTACTCACCCTACAGTGTATACTCCACTCACTCACCCTACAGTGTATACCCCCTCACGCACCATACAGTGTATACCCCCTCACGCACCCTACAGTGTATACCCCCTTCACTCGCCCTACAGTGTATACCCCCTCACGCACCCTACATTGTATACCCCCCGCACTCACCCTACAGTGTAAACCCTCCTCAGTCACCCTACAGTGTATACCCCCCTCACTCACCCTACAGTGTATACTCCACTCACTCACCCTACAGTGTATACCCCCTCACTCACCCTACAGTGTATACCCCCCCACTCACCCTACAGTGTATACCCCCTCACTCACCCTACAGTGTATACCTTACTCACTCACCCTACAGTGTATACCCCCTCACTCACCCTACAGTGTATACCCCCTCACTCGCCCTACAGTGTATACCCCCTCACTCGCCCTACAGTGTATACTCCACTCACTCACCCTACAGTGTATACTCCACTCACCCTACAGTGTATACCTTACTCACTCACCCTACAGTGTATACCCCACTCACTCACCCTACAGTGTATACCCCCTCACTCACCCTACAGTGTATACCCCACTCACTCACCCTACAGTGTATACCCTACTCACTCACCCTACAGTGTATACCTTACTCACTCACTCTACAGTGTATACCCCTCACTCACCCTACAGTGTATACTCCACTCACTCACCCTACAGTGTATACCTTACTCACTCACCCTACAGTGTATACCCGCCTCACTCACCATACAATTTATACCCCTCACTCACCCTACAGTGTATACCCCTCTCACTCACCCTACAGTGTATACCTTACTCACTCACCCTACAGTGTATACCCCACTCACTCACCCTACAGTGTATACCCCCCTCACTCACCATACAATGTATACCCCTCACTCACCCTATAGTGTATACCCCCTCACTTACCCAACAGTGTATACCCCCCTCACTCACTCTGCAATGTATACCCTCCTCACTCACCATACAATGTAAACCCTCCTCACTCACCCTACAGTGTATACCCCCCCACTCACCCTACAATGTATACCCTCCTCACTCACCCTACAGTGTATACCCCCCTCAATTACCCTACGGTGTATACCCCACTCACTCACCCTACGGTGTATACCCCCCTCACTCACCCTACAGTGTATACCCTCCTCACTCACCCTACAGTGTATAACCCCCTCACTCAACCTACAGTGTATACCCCCCTCACTCACCCTACAGTGTATACCCCCCTCACTTACTCTACAGTGTATACCCCCCTCACTCACCCTACAGTGTGTACCCCCCTCACTCACCCTACAGTGTATACCCCCCTCACTCACTCTGCAATGTATACCCTCCTCACTCACCCAACAGTGTATACCCCCCCCACTCACCATACAATGTATACCCTCCTCACTCACCCTACCGTGTATACCCCCCTCAATTACCCTACGGTGTATACCCCACTCACTCACCCTACGGTGTATACCCCCCTCACTCACCCTACAGTGTATACCCTCCTCACTCACCCTACAGTGTATAACCCCCTCACTCAACCTACAGTGTATACCCCCCTCACTCACCCTACAGTGTATACCCCACTCACTTACTCTACAGTGTATACCCCCTTCACTCACCCTACAGTGTGTACCCCCCTCACTCACCCTACAGTGTATACCCCCCTCACTCACTCTGCAATGTATACCCTCCTCACTCACCCTACAGTGTATACCCCCCCACTCACCATACAATGTATACCCTCCTCACTCACCCTACAGTGTATACCCCCCTCACTTAGCCTACGGTGTATACCCCACTAACTCACCCTACGGTGTATACCCCCCTCTCACTCACCCTACAGTGTATACCCTCCTCACTCACCCTACAGTGTATACCCCCCACTCACCCTACAGTGTATACCCCCTCACTCACCCTACAGTGTATACCCCCCTCACTCACCCTACAGTGTATACCCACCTCACTCACCCTACAGTGTATACCCCCCTCACTCAACCTACAGTGTATACCCCCCTCAATCACCCTACAGTGTATACTCCCCTCACTTACTCTACAGTGTATACCCCCCTCACTCACCCTACAGTGTATACCCTCCTCACTCACCCTACAGTGTATACCCCCCCACTCACCCTACAGTGTATACCCCCCTCACTCACCCTACAGTGTATACCCCCTCACTCAACCTACAGTGTATACCCCCCTCACTCAACCTACAGTGTATACCCCCCTCACTCACCCTACAGTGTATACCCCCCTCACTTACTCTACAGTAAGTACCCCCCTCACTCACCCTACAGTGTATACCCTCCTCACTCACCCTACAGTGTATACCCCCCCACTCACCCTACAGTGTATACCCCCCTCACTCACCCTACAGTGTATACCCCACTCACTCACCCTACAGTGTATACCCCACTCACTCACCCTACAGTGTATACCCACCTCACTCAACCTACAGTGTATACCCCCCTCACTCAACCTACAGTGTGTACCCCCCTCACTCACCCTACAGTGTATACCCCCCTCACTCACACTACAGTGTATAGCCACATCACTCAACCTACAGTGTATACCCCCCTCACTCAACCTACAGTGTGTACCTCCCTCACTCACCCTACAGTGTAAACCCCCCTCACTTACTCTACAGTGTATACCGCCCTCACTCACCCTACAGTGTGTACCCCCCTCACTCACCCTACAGTGTATACCCTCCTCACTCACCCTATAGTGTATACCCCCCCACTCACCCTACAGTGTATACCCCCCTGACTCACCCTACAGTGTATACCTCACTCACTCACCCTACAGTGTATACCCACCTCACTCAACCTACAGTGTATACCCCCCTCACTCAACCTACAGTGTGTACCCCCCTCACTCACCCTACAGTGTATACCCCCCTCACTCACCCTACAGTGTATAGCCACATCACTCAACCTACAGTGTATACCCCCCTCACTCAACCTACAGTGTGTACCCCCCTCACTCACCCTACAGTGTATACCCCCCTCACTCACCCTACAGTGTATAGCCACATCACTCAACCTACAGTGTGTACCTCCCTCACTCACCCTACAGTGTATACCCCCCTCACTTACTCTACAGTGTATACCCCCTCACTCACCCTACAGTGTGTACCCCCCTCACTCACCCTACAGTGTATACCCCCCTCACTCCCTCTAAAGTGTAAACCCCCCTCACTCACCCTACAGTGTATACCCCACTCACTCACCCTACAGTGTATACCCCCCTCACTCACCCTACAGTGTATACCCCCTCACTCAACCTACAGTGTATACCCTACTCACTCACCCTACAGTGTATACCCCCCTCACTCACCCTACAGTTTATACCCCCTCACTCGCCCTACTATGTATACCCACTCACACACCCTACAGTGTATACCTCTTCACTCATCCTACAGTGTATACCTCTCACTCACCCTACTATGCTTACCCCACTCACTCACCCTACAGTGTATACCCCCTCACTCACCCTACAGTGTATACCCCTCACTCACCCTACAGTGTATACCCGATCACTCACCCTACAGTGTATACCCCTCACTCACCCTACAATGTATACTCCTTCACTCACATTACAGTATATACCCCCTCACTCACCCTACAGTGTATACCCCTAACTCATCCTACAGTGTATCCCTAACTCATCCTACAGTGTATATCCCCTCACACACCCTACAGTGTATACCCCCTCACTCACTCTGCAATGTATACCCCCTTCACTCACCCTACAGTGTATATCACCCTTACTCACCCTACAGTGTGTACCCCCTCACTCACCCTACTATGTATACCCCCCACTCACCCTACAGAGAATACCCCCCTCGCTCACCCTACAGTGTATACCCCACTCACTCTACAGTGTAAACCCCTCACTCACACTACAGTGTGTACCCCCTCACTCACCCTACAATGTATACCCCTCTCACACACCCTACAGTGTATACCCCACTTACTCACCCTACTATGTATACCCCCTCATTCACCCTACTATGTATACCCCCTCACTCACCCTACAGTGTATACTCCCACACTCACCCTACTGTGTTTACCCCCCCTCACCTACCCTACAGTGTATACCCCCCTCACTCACCCTGCAATGTATACCCCCCTTACTCACCGTACAATGTATACCCCCCTCACTCACCCTACAGTGTATACCCCCTCACTCACCATACAGTGCATACCCCTAACTCACCCTACAGTGTATACCCCCTCACACACCCTACAGTGTACACTCACTTACCCTACTATGTATACCCCCTCACTCACTCAGCAATGTATACCCCCTTCACTCACCCTACAGTGTATACCCCCCTCACTTACCCTACTATGTGTACCCCACTCACTCACTCTGCAATGTATACCCCCCTCACTCACCCTACAATGCATACCCCCTCACTCACCCTACAATGTATTCCCCCCTCACTCACCCTACAGTGTATTGCCCGCTCACTCACCCTACAATATATACCCCCTCACTCACCCTACACCTTATTCCTGAGATATTGAGCATAACTTGTATGTCTTCTTTATGCTAATTTGTAACACAGAGTGTTTCATAACTGTGGGAGAAGGGATACTGTATCACCTTCATGATAACACTCAGGCACATTGTTTTCTCCACCACAGAGACTAACAAGTAGATTGTTACTTAGCAGTATGACAACATAGCTCAACTGCATAAAATGCCACATAAACAATGCTGAATATCATATGATTGATTAACATTAGAAACAAAGACTGATACAATGTATAGCATTTTTTATAAGTACATATAAGTTTCCCTGTTGTCAACATTTTTTAATCGAACACATGATGATTATATCAGACACACACATTACATTATAGTGTACCTACCAATAGAAACACTGCATTCAGGTATGTTTTTATAACCCTATACTAATATTCAAGCCAACAGCAGCATCGTGCAGAAAGACTCCTCCTTGCTTCCTTGTGCAGGGGAAAACGAGACTACACATTCCATGATACTTTGCTGCATAAACTGCCATCACAGATTGAAATAATGTTGTAGCTGTTTCTGATTGGTTAAAACGAATTATGAATTTTATGCTTATTTTAGCAGGGATTTTCAGGGGAGTTAACTCTCAAAGAGATTTAGCAAACTTTAGTATAATAATGTTGTTGTTTTTAGTATTATTTCATGAAAAAAAATGTTTTCACACACTGCTGATTCTCCTCTACCAGATGCATTCGTAATCCAGAAAATTTAAATATGCATTTAGGCTCTTCATAAACATAAAAAAAAACTTAACTTTTGAGTAACAGAGTTTGCTTTTAGTTGGTATTTCTCTAAAATCTAGTTTGCCTAGTATTGCCAGTGTTCATTTATGTTAAAATTACATATTTTATTTGCTCAACTTTTACTATATCCCTGTGCCACTTCCTGGCATTTATATACTCAGTTACCGTATTAATCCCCTTTTGGAAATGTATTCTACTTATTCACCACCCTTCAGTATAGAAGCACTTTCTCACATTACGTCTCAGCTTTTCACTCTCTAACATTACAGCATGACTTCAATCTGAAGCATTTCCCTTTCTTTGAAATATAACTCTCACTGGTACTTTGTTGAATCATTAATGAACTTGAATGTCTCTATTATATCTTTATTTCTTTTCTCTAAACTATACTATATAATAGGGCTTTTTAGAATTGAAACTAGAGTATAATATTCCCCATCTGCTTAACTTTGCTATTATTTAAAAAAATGCATACGCACAACTCAACACATTTTGAGTGTTGTGCATTAGATGAAGCGCATTAAAGGAACAGTGTACTCCAAAAATAAACGCTGTTAAAATAAAATGATATGCATAAATATAATTGATTTTTAATGTGTAATACTAGTATGTGTACTTTAAAGCTCTTAAGAATTCTTAATCAATGTAAAAAGTGATATTAATGAATAGATTATTTTTTTCAAGCTGCTAGAATTGTCGATAATAAGTAAAAAACTATCAGTCAGCTTGAAAATAATCTCTTTCTTCTCAGTGTGAATTTTTTAGTCTGCTTTAACTTGTACATCAGAATGTATCATCTATTTAATTATATGTCCCTGCGGTTTCGTTTATGTAGGTAACAGAAGAGTCACTATTTCCTCTAACCACTACTAGTAGTCATCAATAAGTATTGCTTATGATGCTTGCTCATTGGCCAAGTATCCATTGGCTAAGGTCAGGTATATAATGACTGACCTGATTTCACCCCAGTGGATTGTAACTTACCAGAGATACTGAGTACACTAAAACAAGTTTGCCAAATGTACAGTATGTCTAAAATTGCTTCCTCTACTGTAAATGTTTGTATCACAGTGAAGAACACTTGGATGACACTTTCTGGATAAGTTTGAGATTCAAGACCATGCTTTCTAATTCACAACACAAACCCTGGTGCCACTTTTTTCAAGTGATACAACATACTCTGATGGTATAGGAGTAATGTGTATAATATGTTGTATAATAATGGGCTAGATCCACTAAGCTTCACTAAATCTATCCCATGAAGCCTCCTTTTCAAATTGGAGATATCTCTCCAATACTCTCTTAGACACGTGAAAAGGAAATGTTGTGTTTTTACAAGCATAATAGTAATCTTCTGTAATAATAATAGAGTTATACCACTGAAGCACATATACAGTCCATTAGCAATAATAAAACATTATTAGAATTTCTTACTGCCAGAGGTCAACGTTATCTTGAGTAAGAATTGTTAGTCCAAGTAAAATACAGTGCCTTGCAAAAGTATTCCCACCCCTTGGCATTTTTCATGTTTTGTTGCCTTACAACCTGGAATTAACATGGATTGTTTGAGGATTTGCATCATTTAATTTACAGAACATGCCCACAACTTTGAAGATTTTTTTTTCTATTGTGAAGCAAACAACAAATAGGACAAAATAAGAGAAAAAGTCAATGTGCATAGCTATTCACCCCCCTAAAGTCAATACTTTGTAGAGCCACCTTTTGCGGTAATCACAGCTTCAAGTCCCTTTGGATAAGTCTCTATGAGCTTGCCACATCTTACCACTGGGTTTTTTGCCCATTCCTCCTTGTAAAACTGCTCCAGCTCCTGTAAGTTGGATGGTTTGCGCTTGTGAACAGCAATCTTTAAGTCTGACCACAGGTTTTCTATTGTATTGAGGTCTGGACTTTGACTAGGTCATTCCAACAAATTTACATGTTTTGCCTTAAACCACTCAAGTGTTGCTTTAGCAGTGTGTTTTGGGTCATTGTCCTGCTGGGAGGTGAACCTCCATCCTAGCCTCAAATCACGCACAGAGTGGTACAGGTTTTGCTCAAGAATTCCCTGTATTTAGCACCATCCATCTTTCCCTCAACTCTGACCAGTTTTCCAGTTCCTGCCATAAGGCCCAACCCTATGGAGAATACGGCTTATTGTCGTCCTATGTACAGATACTCCAGTCTCTGCTGTGGAACTCTGCAGCTCCTCCAAGGTTACCTTAGGTCTCTGTGCTGCCTCTCTGATTAATGCCCTCCTTGCCCGGTCCATGAGTTTTGGTGGGCGGCCATCTCTTGGCAGGTTTGCTGTTATGCCATGTTGTTTCCACTTGTTTATGATAGATTTGATGGTGCTCCTGGGGATCATCAAAGATTTGGATATTTTTTTATAACCTAACCCTGACTTGTACTTCCAAACAACATTGTCCTTTACTTGTTTGGAGAGTTCCTTGGTCTTCATGGCAGTGTTTGGTTAGTGGTGCCTCTTGCTTAGGTGTTGCAGCCACTGAGGCCTTTCAAAAAAGGTGTGAATATGTAATGACAGATCATGTGACACTTAGCTTGCACACAGGTGGACATCATTTCACTAATTATGTGACTTCTGAAGGTAATTGGTTGCACCAGAACGTTTTATGGGCTTCATAACAAAGGGGGTGAATACATATGCAAATGCCAATTTTCTGTTTTCTATTTAAAAAAAAAATAGTTTTATGTATAGATTTTTCTCATTTCACTTCACCAACTTAGACTATTGTGTTCTGATCCATTACATACAATTCAGATTAACATTGAACTTTAGGCTGTAATGTAACAAAATAGGTAAAAAGACAAGGGGGGGTGAATACTTTTGCAAGGCACTGTAATTCTGACAGAGGAATTAGTTATGTCTTGGCCTATTACAATTGGACTAATATGGTAACTACAAGTTAATTCAAAGACCTCCAACTCTTTATGGTAACTCTTCACACAGATGAATTAAATATGACATATTTTGTTTTCTTTATATGATCCATATGCCAATAGAAAAATTATAATGGCTCAAATAATTTAATTTAGAGATTACTACACAAAATATAATTCCACCTAAATATATTAGGATGCACAATGAGATGTAATAGAGGATAATTATTAACCAATAGAGAGTGATTTCTAATATGTGGCCCACCCCAGTTATGCCATAGACCTCATAGAAAGGCATAAATAAAACATAACTTTTATTTGTCCGAATTGCATGTTTCTAATAGATATGTCATAAGGTCGAGACAGCATGGCGTGTGTCTAAACATAGTATGAAAAACTATAGCCAAAAATAAAATTGTGGTTTTGAAATAGAAAGAATTTTGAAAATCAAGACAAATAAAACTTATGTATTCTTCAGGCATTTCTATGTGATCTATGGTACTCAACTGACATAAGCAATGAGTACCAAATATTAGAGATTTATTTCTGTCCTGGTTACATTAAATGATTCCTTTGATAAACTATGGGGCAGGAAATTTGGGGACGCTTTCATATTCAACAGTAATTAATGTTTTTTCTAACATCCTCGTTAACTGGGTTGTGTTATTGACTGGTCATCCAACATTACAGATAGTCAGGAATTCCTGCTGACGCAGTCTAAAAAGCAATACTGAGGCTTAATACTGCTTTATGTTATTTACTCAGCAACTATGGTTACATCAAAGGGTACAGCAAAGTTTTAGCACTGTTTAGTTAACGGCTTTTATACTCAGCTTTGTATATATAACAACATGCCAAATTACAGATAAAAACAGATACTTGGCTTCTGTACTACTTAAATAAATCAATTTAAAGAGTACTTCTTAGAACACAAAAAACAACTCAATAGCATAATTGTTTTCGTCTGAATTATTTAATTAATACTAAAATAAAACTGTGCATTCTTCGGTCTTCCTCTTTCTTGGAGGACTAGACACATATCTTTTAACTACTAATACTACATAAATCAGGCTATATATTGTATTAGCTGTTATTCTCTACAGTAAATAATTCCTGAGATAGTCAGCCTGTTTTTTTTTTGCCTCCACTAATGCTAATTTGTAGCTGAGAATGGGAGTGCTGTTCCATTGCAACAATTGTGAATTTTACTGTATTTGTCCTGTTTCTGCCTCCCATCTTGTTCCCATTTTGCTTCCTGTTCTCCACATGCTCTTTTTATTTCTACTGCTTCCTCCCTGGTCTCCCCACTCCTCCTCTTCTCCCTTCCCCTCCAACTCTCCTTCGTTAAGGAGGCAGCTAGAGACATGTGTTAGAAGAGAGGGGGATAGATCTGGCGCTGAGAGGTAGATTTGGGTGTCATCTGCATAGAGATGATACTGAAGCCAGAAAGAGTTTATAAGGGTACCAAGTGAGGATGTGTAGATGGAGAAGAGGAGGGGGCCTAGGACTGATCCTTGGGGTATGCCAACAGACATGGGGTAAGGAGAAGAAGAGGTGTCAGAGAAGGAGATACTGAATAATCGATTTTGTAGGTATGATGAGAACCACGAGAGAGCAGTGTCTCAAATACCGAGGGAGGAGAGGAATGGAGTAGAAGTGGATGGTCAAAGGCAGCAGAGAAATCTAGAAGAAGGAGAATAGAAAAGTGACCTTTTGACTTGGCGGTAAACAGGTCATTGGTAACTTTAGTGCGAGCTGTTTCAGTGGAGTGTTGGGGCCGAAAGTTGACAAGAAGGGAGTTAGAGGAAATAAAGCTGGTAAGGCGGTTATAGACGAGCCGCTCCAGAAGTTTGGACCCCGGGGGAAGTAGAAAGATAGGGGGTAGTTAGATGCAATGTCAGAGTCAGATGAGTGTTTTTTGATGATGGGTGTAATTATGGCATGTTTTAGAGAAGATGGAAACCTGCCAGTATTTAGGGAAAGGTTGAAAATGTGTGTGAGATCAGGGATTAGTGTGGAGGGGGGGTCGATCTGAGATGGAATCGGATCCTGAGGACAGGTAGTGAGGCGAATGGATGATAGCAGGCTGGTGACTTCATCCTCTGTAGCTGGGGCAAAGCAGTTCAAAGTGGCTGTTGGATTGGGGGAGGGAGAAGACTGGGTGTGGTTGGTTAGTTGAAACGGTAGAGTGAGTGAGCCACTATGAGATAAGAGTTCATTGCAGATATTTTGAATTTTATGAATAAAATGGTTGGCAAAGTCTTCAGCTGTGAGAGAGGAAGGGATGGGAGGAGGTGGTGGGTGGAGGAGAGTATTGAAAGTGGCGAAGAGACGCTTGGGGTTAGAGGACAGGGTTGATATTAGTGATGTAAAGTAGTGTTGTTTGGCGAGGTTAAGGGCAGAGGAGTAGGAACGTAACATAAATTTGTAGTGGAAGAAATCTGCAGAGGTGCGTGATTTCCTTCAGAGCCGTTCAGCAGTGCGGAGCACTTCTGGATGTATTGTGTTTGAGTCGGGTGCCAAGGTTGTGGAAGAGAGCGAGGGCGTCTTCGTGTGGTTATGGGGGCAAGGGTATCAAGGGTGGAAGAGAAAGTAGAGATATAGAGGGAGGTGGCAGTGTCAGAGCAGTTGAGGTTGGTGATGGGGCTGAAAAGGGGTTGGATATTAGTGGAGAGCTGAACAGGGTCAAGTGCTAGCAGGTTTCTGTGGGTGATAGTGGCAGAGGTTGAAGATGGGTGGTGGGAGAAAGAAGAGGTGAGGTTGAAGGTAAGTAAGTGATGGTCAGATAAATGGAGTGGGTGGATGACTGGGTTGGAGGTTGTGCTGAGGTTGGTGAAGATAAGGTCTAGAGAGTGTCCTGCATGATGAGTTGAAGAATCTGTAAGTTGTGAGAGGCCAAGGGAAGAGGTTAGTGCAAGCAGTTTGGCTGCTGCTGGGGAGGTGGGAGTGTCAATGGGAATGTTAAAATCTCCAAGTACCAGTGAAGGAATGTTGGAGGAGAGAAAGTGAGGGAGCCAGGCAGAAAAGTGATCAAGAAATTGTGAGGGAGTGCCTGGGGGGCAATAGATCACGGCAACACGAAGAGAGATAGGTGAGAAGAGGCGGATAAAAACTAAAAAAAATGTTCCCTCATAGTGCACACCTATTATTCCCAAATATCTTGAAGGGATATAAATGAATGAGTAAAACTTAACTTTTAATAACTTAGTTAAAAACTTAGTTAAGAAAGAGGCGGATACTATGAACTTCAAAGGATGAGAATTGGAGGGATGGGACAGGGGGTAAGAGGTGAAAAGTACAGCGAAGGGAAAGCAATACACCCACACCACCACCTTCTTTATTCCCAGGTCTAGGTGTGTGGCTGAGGTGAAAGCCACCATGAGAGAGTGCTGCAGGGGAGGCAGTATCTGAGGTAGAAAGCCAGTTTTCCGTGAGAGCCAATAGATTGAGGGAGTTGGAAATTAATAAGTCGTAAGTGAGTTTATTGCAGATAGACCGTGCGTTCCAGAGGGCACAGGAGAAAGGTAGATTCTGTGTGTTACAGGTGTTTGCTGGCCTTGAGCCAGAGCATGGGTGACAGCAAGTAGAGATGAGTGAGGAGCCCGGGTTAGAGGATATATCTCCTGCAGCCAGGAGAAGGAGGAGTGAAAGGGAAAGTAGATGGGACTGGGACTTACAGTGCTGTTTCTGCTTGTGAGTGTTAGGGAGGGGATGATATTGTGCATGAAGGAGGGAGAGGAGCTCATGGGAGCAGAAAAGAGGAGAGGAGAGCAAGGAAGGTGAGATGGTAATATTGTTGGGGACGTGATATGCAGATGCTGCAAAGGAAAGTCTGAGAGAGAAGCAGTAGGTTATAAGAAAGAGGAAAGAGTGAGAAAGCATTGTGACAGTGTGTAAGCTCAGGAGAAAGATAGGATGATTGTTTGATTGTGGGGGTAAGAATTATTATCCTAAGATATAAAAGTTGTAGTGATATGGATTCAGGAGCATGGGAAAAGAGTGTGATAAGGTTAATCAGAATTATGGTGGTGGATGAGTATCTAAGAGACTTTATTAATTAGTTTTTAGCAGGTGATGTTAACTGAGCAGGTGCAAGTCATGTCCTGCAACTCTATCCTGTCCACCACTGGCTCTCTACACCTCACTTTCACTACTGCTATTCTATCCTGTTCACCACTGCCTCTCTACACCTCACCTACACCACTGCTACTCTATCCTGTCCACCACTGGCTCTCTACACCTCACCTACACTACTGCTATTCTATTCTGTCCACCACTGCCTCTCTACACCTCACCTACACCACTGCTACTCTATCCTGTCCACCACTGACTCTCTACACCTCACCTACACCACTGCTACTCTATCCTGTCCACCACTGACTCTCTACACCTCACCTACACCACTGCTACTCTATCCTGTCCACCACTGACTCTCTACACCTCACCTACACTACTTCTACTCTATCCTGTCCACCACTGCCTCTCTACACCTAATCTACACTACTTCTACTCTATCCTTTTCACCACTGCCTCTCTACACCTCATCTACACTACTTCTACTCTATCCTGTCCGTCACTGCCTCTCTACACTACTTCTACTTTATCCTGTCCACCACTGCCTCTCTTCACCTAACCTACACTACTGATACTCTATCCTGTTCACCGCTGCCTTTCTACACCTCACCTACACTACTTCTACTCTATCATGTCTGTCACTGCCTCTCTACACTACTTCTACTTTATCCTATCCACAACTGCCTCTCTACACCTCACCTACACTACTTCTACTCTATCTTGTCCATCACATCCTCTCTACACCACTTATATTCTATCCTGTCTACCAATGCCTCTCTACACCGCACCTACACCACTGCTACTCTATCCTGTCCACCACTGGCTCTCTACACCTCACCTACACTACTGCTATTCTATTCTGTCCACCACTGCCTCTCTACACCTCACCTACACCACTGCTACTCTATCCTGTCCACCACTGACTCTCTACACCTCACCTACACTACTTCTACTCTATCCTGTCCACCACTGCCTCTCTACACCTCATCTACACTACTTCTACTCTATCCTGTTCACCACTGCCTCTCTACACCTCATCTACACTACTTCTACTCTATCCTGTCCGTCACTGCCTCTCTACACTACTTCTACTTTATCCTGTCCACCACTGCCTCTCTTCACCTAACCTACACTACTGGTACTCTATCCTGTTCACCGCTGCCTTTCTACACCTCACCTACACTACTTCTACTCTATCATGTCTGTCACTGCCTCTCTACACTACTTCTACTTTATCCTATCCACAACTGCCTCTCTACACCTCACCTACACTACTTCTACTCTATCTTGTCCATCACATCCTCTCTACACCACTTATATTCTATCCTGTCTACCAATGCCTCTCTACACCTCACCTACACTACTTCTTCTATCCTGGTCACTACTGTCTCTACATTCTATCTACCCCTCGTTTTACTCTATACTGCTCTTCACTTAATGTCTTTACCCATCTTTACCCATTTTTTAAGGGAAAAGCCAGTTCATTCTATTGGCAGCCTGCAGACCCCTTGCAACATTGTCAAGTTCTCTGCAGAGGCAACTCTCAGCAGCTCTCAAAAGCACAGGGGGGAAATAATGCTGATAATACATTTCTCATGGATTTGGGGTAGTTAGGCCAAAACTAGGAGTATGGAGGGAGCTATATTTCAATGTCCAGGCAAGAGGATATGTAAATATGCGAAAATTATATGCTCAACGTTAAAAACATGAGTTAATGTTAAAAATATGCTGTTATGCACTAAAAACTTTTGCGACATATGGCAGTTAAATAAAATTATGCATTTGCCACTGAGGGGGAAAGTGTGGTGTCAATGTCAATCTTACTCAGTTATCAAATAAAGACCCTGGACTTATGCTTTTTCCCTCCTTGTCCACCTTTGACTACAACTACATACTCCCATCCTCCTGCTTTCAGAAAAGTAATGTAACAAACACAAAATGGATTCCTATACTCATTAACAGTGTCTTTAAAATTTCAGATTTTCCCCCCAAAAATGTCTATGTCCCCATGGCTTACATATCTTAAACGGAGCTCGATTACATTGTTTCCACAGGAAATCTTGCGAGCGTACTGTAAGTAGGGGACTTTGTAGCTATTACATTACTCCTAATACCACCCCTGCTCGAGTGCTTGCTATGTATGAAATGTTCCCTGTTATGTGAGCGATTTTATCTAAATTGCCGTTACATGACTTCCAAAAAAAACATACTGACAATCTGAGCAAAAAGTGTTCTCTTAAGGCTTTGCAAGTGCTCACAGTGATATAATTCTATAATTGTAAATCAACCTCCCTGTAAGAGCAGAGCAAATCATTAAGAGGCACTTAAGGAGCTATGAGTGTCTCAGTAGGAGATTAAAAAAGCCTACATGTCCTAAAGCAAAAGAAAAACCTGATTAATACAGTGCCCCAGGGGTTAATATCTACCCACCTGTCCTACAAATATAATTACAACCTCCCTCAACAGCAATACTGGACATCCCATGTCATATAGGTGAAATTAATATATAACATGATGTTTATCAAATGCAATGTTCATGTACAATAATAAAAACATCATATATGTGTTGTCAATCAGTGTGTGATAATTAACATCTTACCATATAAAATAATGTCAAATACATTGGTGGTAAAATCAGTACAATGAGTGCCGCCAACACTCTAGGTTGGCTTTAACATTCTGCTAATTTACGCAGGTTATCTCCAGTGGAACCCAGGTGCATAACTACAGTGAATATCATACAGCAATCCTGAACTTTTGACGGTAATAACAGCACAATCCTCCCACCACATGATAAGTATATGTGTACATAACAATCAGTAGTAATAAAATGAAGAGGCAGACACAGTCAATCAGTATCAAAAGTTTACTCAGCAATTATTAATTTACAAATAACACTGTCACCATGAGGCTAAAAATAACATAACAAACCTAACACTTAAAACTAGAAAAATGCATAGCACTTGCATATCTGTCATATCAGGTCAGTGCAACAGAATAATTATACATTTAGAGAAGGGGTTCTCCAAGAATTCAATTTCTAAACTGGAACTAACAGTAATTGTGCATAGCACCCACATATTTTCTCCATCTGGCCGGTATCACCTATGAGCATATGTCATTGAAAAAATAGTATGACACAGCTCTGGAATACTCTTGTGTATTTATTTGAAAGATTACTCTTGCCAATATTAATTGATTGAGACATATACTGTTTGCTAAAATCTAAATCTATAATAGATGTGTTCACAGATCAGATGTAACTATGTATATGGGTGTTGTTGGTGTGTACTGTATATGGTTCCCTTAAAGTATTGTGTAGTACTCCTTGGAGATTAAAACGCTGTAATATTCTATTTCAGAGCTATTTAAAAAAATAAAAAAATAGAAACCTAACTAAAAAAGGGATTACATAAATTTTTCCCAACTCCAGTCCAACAATAGTTTAAATTTTTGACTTATCCTTGCTTAGGCACAGGTGAGCTTATCCAAGGTTTAGTTAAGCCTAAGTGGTTTATTACCATTACAGAAAGTCTGATTAGCTCATCTCTGTCCATGCAGGGATATGCCAAAAACATTAAGTATTATTGGTCCCTAACGTTTAGAAGCATAGTGGTCACGGCTCCTACCTCCTCCTCTTCTTGGACACAGGGTCTCCTCTCCCCTGCACCACCACTCATTCTCTGGTTTGGTTATCTGGCAGGGTCTACTGAGGCAGATGGAGGAGTAGTTGATGAGGCAGGCAGGTATGGTAGAGAGGAATTTTTGGGTACCTCTCCTTGTGAGTGATGGATTGGGAGGCAGCCAATGTTCCAGCATGGCTAAAATGAGGTTCCCCACTCTGAACAAGTTTCTGAAGTCGTGAGAGCTACCCCTCCACAGAATTGGCAAAGTCTTGTTGTTTAATGTGGTATTGTTGCAGTTCAAGTTTAAAGTGTCTTAGATGCCTGTTATCACATGTAATCCCTATCATCTCCTTGAGCAGCTCTCACAGTATGCCCTCCACCTCCTGGAAAAGCCTGCCCATCTCTTGTTGATGCTGCTGGACTGGTATGTTGAATACCTCCTCCACCTCTGATGTGGAAGAGGGCATCATTGAGAGAGTGGTAGATGCTGCTACACATGGTGGTGTTGCAGAAGCAGGTGATGTTGGGGATGGTAGTGGAAGGGTTTAAAGGGCAGTAGTCCAAGACCCTGTGTTTTTCCAACAGCAGATAGGAGGAGAGTCGATCTGTTAATGGAGGGAGGCTGTGGTACCAGAGAAGCCCAGTATCGGCTCCAGAGCCCATATAAATTCCACCTCATCCTATTGCTGTTGTTGTTGACCCTGTGGCACTGGCAATGCTGTATAAGAAGAGCAACATATACTGATTTTCTAATTCTCTTAAGCATACCTTCATTCAGTGTTTATATGTACAGCTTAAATTGTGGGTTGTATAGGCAAGAATTAGGCGATATTTAGATAACATGATATAATATGATTTCATGGGTTTTGGGGATTGACATACTGAACATTGTGATCTTTTGATACATTCATTGTTTAGCGGGTTTTATGAAAGCATGGATTTGTCTCATTATACAAATATGTCCTTTTTTAGTATATCATCAATATTAATATGGCATCACACATTCTTGGGCAACATTATTTATCACTGAAAGTCATCAGCTACATTGTATATGTGATATTTATATTGCTGTGTGATGTAGACCATATCAGTGAATAGGAGTGTATCTTTTGTGAACATGATTGATTATGACATTGTATGATTGGTGGTACACACACTCACCCTATAGGGTCTTGGTCAAGTCCATGTCCAACAATCCTGGGATTCCCAATAGAGTGGCTATACACATTGGTCTCACTCGTTATATATACTACAACCACATGTAGCTCTTACAATTGCTGTTTCCTCATCCATCTTCCTCTTGACTATGGCCCGGCAGTCATCATAGTGGTGTTTCACACGCTTGACGTCCATGACATGAACTCCCACAGTATTAACCTCAGCTGCCACCTCTCTCCACATCTTTGCCCCTAACCTATAATACTCCTGTGTTGAGTATAGGACTGAAGTAAAACAAATTCCTCCTAGGAGTAATTGGGGGCCATGTGTTTTCTGTCAGCCTCACAACCCCATAACTGTGCTAGGGTATTCGGACCACCTTCACTGGTCCTAAAGCAAAATCCTTCTCTCATTCTCTCTCTATAGGAAATACTGCATGTCCTTAACGCTGACTTAGATTCAATTAAGTTGCTTACATGAGTGAGTGGTATCAAGCTTTTCCCCTTCCATGACAAACCAACTGGCTATGAATTAATAAGTACTTCTCTTGCAAGGACTCATGTTGCCATATGTCAGCCTTGCAGGAGTTTCTATAAGAGCCATGCAATCAAGTTCATTGTTAGTTTGGTACATACTTGACAAATATTTTTTTCTTGAACTGCAGTGGTCCTTTAACAGAGGCAACTGTGCTCCCTTTATTGATCCTTAAGCTGCTGATTGGCAGGTAAATGTAACTGGGTGTGATATTTGGGAATATGTAGCCATCCCATACAGTATACATTTCACCACTTTTCCTCTGTGGATGACATACTCAGAGTCTCAGAGCACTGTTGTGCTGTCACATTGATTGTCTACCCTGCTGTCTACCTGAGCTACCAACTTCATTCAGGCCTGTACCAACACAGTGGAAGAAAGGATAGGAGACAGGAGATAGGAAAGCAGGACAGGGAGAATAAACTACAGGGGTTTGATCAAGAGTGGTATGGACAATATAGGTTAAGAGATTGAAAGAAGTATAAAGTGTGAGTGGACATTGAATTTGATCCTCTATATTTTCTTACTTCCCAACCCCACTTTTTTCTTAATTTAGAAACCAGGAACAAAGTAACCACTTTTTCTCAATTACAATGTGTGTTCAGTTGCGTCCAACTCTCCATGACCCTATGGTCCTCAGCATGCCAGGCATATCTTGTAACTGGGTGTGCTGATCCATAAGATTTCATGGCAAAGATACTGGAGTGGGTTGCCAGTTAATTGTCCAGTGGACCTTGATTTGTCTGTCCTCTCTGCTATGACCTGCCCATCTTGGGTAACCCTACATGGTATAACTCACAGCTTCATTGAAGTACACAAGCCCCTTCAACACAACAATGCAACGAGCCAGAACAGGCACAATTACAATACTTGGAATAAATACAAGGATGCATTTTGGGGGGGTAAATTCTGGCCAAAGAATATGTAAGATCATAATTAACCAAAAGAGGGCAAAGGGTGCTTGCTAGGATGAGAGATAAAGAGCAAGATCATAGAATATATATATCATAGAATATAGAATATATATCTGGAAATGCAGCACAGATATAACACCAAGATGAGACCCATCCAAGGAGTAATTGAAAATATTCCCTCTTCCAGAGTACATTTTATATGTGTGCCTCTCCTTTCTTGGAGTGAAGGGTTTCACCTTCTCATTGGAGGCCCTTCCTCATAGTATCACTCATTGCCTTTGTTCTGCTCTGTCTCTATTGTAATCTAAAATGTTCCACAAACCATACCCGTAAAGTGAAATCCTGTAGAACAGAAATGAAGTTGAAATTGTTTAAGACCCTGCTTTTGTTAAAGTTGTTTTTGCTCTAATATTAAAAGTTAAGGGTAAATCAGCACCATTAGATAGAGTGTGAAACAAGGATGCCCAAAATGTGTTTTCCTTTTACAATTGCTGTGGAATTAATTGAGTTATGAGGTATTAATGTTAGTGGCTTTAGGGTGCTTCTGATCTTCTATGCATTGGCAGAATGAATAACAAGCTTCATTGGCCAGTACCAGCAATTAGAATCAGCTGTGCAGGCTGAGTGAGATTGTAGAGTAAAGGAAAGGAAAAATACATATAATAGTTATAAGTAATTTGGCCCATACTATATTATTATTTCCTTTCTATATCGCTGCCTATTCGTGGTGAAGGGGCTTGTGTACTTCAATGAAGCTGTGAGCTATACCATGTAGGGTCACCGAAGATGTGCAGGTCATAACAGAGACATCAGACAAATCGCAGTCCACTAGAGAAGGAACCGGCAAGCCATTTCAGTATCTTTGCCAAGAAAATATTATGGATAAGCACAAGATGTGCCTGTCATGTTGTGGTCTATAGGGTCACAGAGAGTCAGACACGACTGAACGACTAAACAACAACAAAGATATATGATACTTAAATATTTTTTAAGGTAGGTTAGGAAGCAGGTTAGAAAGCATCAGACAAATAAAATGGAGAAATTAGCAAAATCAAGCAGTTCCAACCAAATTGGTTTATATTTTTGTATAGATAATGGAGATACCAATAAGACTGAAAACTTTTTGCCGAATTTTTCAATATGAATATTAGCACTACATTGTTTTAAAAAAGCGAAGCTTCACAACCAGCAGGAATTTTCTTGTAATAACAATGGAAAACTGTAAAAATACACACTGTGAAATGGGTCAGTGAACCTGCTAGTCATAGATCTAGTCCAAACCTTATACATTACAGATGACAGGATTATAAAGGCTGTATTTATGAGGTATATGTTTTACAATAACACTGACTAGCTGTAAAAGGGAAGGATTAGCACGGAGCCATTGAAGGGAGAGAAGCCATTGATGCTTTGTATCCAAGAACCCAGTCCAAATAGGAAAGGAAAAAAGCTTGTGAGGTGTCTGATGCTGTGCAGAAAATGTCAAAACAGAGGACGTGTTATGACACAGAACAGAGGTGCTGAAAGCAAGTGCACAGAAGGGTCAGTCCCTCACAGGCCTCAAGTGAAGCAGCAGCACTGGGGTTTTATATATATAATAAAGACAACACTAACCCAGTGTGCAGGAACGAAAGAGATATAGTGATGGTATCAAGTATAGGACGCTAAACAGGATCTTGGTGTAAGTGCTCTGAGAAGCTTGGCTTGTTTAAATCATGGAAACAGATCAGTTATTGGATAAGACATGTTTAGAAGAGATGCACTTAATGGGACATTACATTGCAAACATTTTTTTCTGTTAATGCTCTAAAAGCTGAAAAAAGCGGATTCTGTTGTTTCACCGATCTGGGCAGTGGCGGAGATAGAAAATAGAGGGCCCGGGTGCAAAACAATGTTGGGCCCCACCCAAAGAGGTTGTATAAATGTAATTGCGCTGGGACCTTCCGCTACCAATTTACTCAGTGCCACTATTCCCATAACTGTACCCCTCACCAAGACCATTTCCTATAACAGCACCTGTGCCCAAAAATGCTTCCCCTAAGAGCACCCCTCCCCAAGACACCTTCCGATAATGCACCTGTGTCCAAAAATGCTTCCCCTAACAGCACCATTTCCCAAGACCTTTTCGCATAACAGCACCCCTCCCCAAGACCTTTTCCCATTGCTGTCCCCCAGAAATCTTTCCATAATGCACCTGTGCCCAAAAATGCTTCCCCTAACAGCGCCATTTCCCAAGAACTTTTCTCATAACAGCACCCCTCCCCAAGACCCTTTCCCATTGCTGTCCCCCAGAAATCTTTCCATAATGCACCTGTGCCCAAAAATGCTTCCTCGAACATTATAATTTCCCAAGACCCTTCCTCATAACAGCACCCCACCCCACGACCCTTTCCCATTGCTGCCCCCCTATAAACCTTCCCATTGCTACCCCCTGCACCCTTCCCTTACCTCTGCCTGCAGCACTGCTCCGGGACACACAACGGCAAAAATCCCAAGAGAAGGGCCCTGGTACAGTGCACCACCTGCACCACTGGTAGCTCCACCCCTGGATCTGGGGACTTCTCCCTGCCAGCCAATGAGTAATAATAGAGCTGCACGAACCATACTTGTCTGCCAATGAAATCTACCGATGTGCATATATTATCTGCACTTCCTGTTAGTTTCAATGAAGTTTAAAAAGGTTTTACTTAATATATTTCTCATGGAAAGAACAATGTTTGCAATGTTTAAAGCAGGCATGATAAAATAATCCATTTAGACAGATGTAGCTCTCTCAATCCAAGATAACACCTCTATGCACTATTTGGATGCTTATTCTTAGAAATTGTCCTGTTAGCACTGAAATACTGCTTTAGATCAGAAGTTCCCAAAATATTGCCCATGGTCCATGAGCTACATTCAGGGAGTCTGTGAAACTACTAGTATTACAAAAAAAATATATACAAAATTAAAGGATCACTGTAGTAATTTTGACTATTATCAAGTCTGGTTATTGAAAATACCATACAAACTGCCCACATTGGTGCTTTATCTCATAAAATCAATATCAATAGTAGTACAAAAGTGTCTATAAATTACATAAAGTACATTTTATACTAGTATAACCCAACACATTTCAATAAAAAAAATTTTTATTTACAACTACAAATGGTCTACATAATTGAAAGCAATTTTCAAGTGGTAATTATTCACTTCATCACTTTGTTCTAATGAGTTATTTCATTAAATTCACTTAATGAGAGATTGTGAAATTTTTATTAACTACCTTATAATAATAGATTGATGATTTATGTATTATACATATCATTTTATTAATAATAATAATAATAATAATAATAATAGTAATAATATTACTTTGAAGGGGGGATTTCATTGGATCTTAGTGCTTTCTACTTTATTGCATTTTGCCTAGTTTGCCAGTCACTTCTCCAGTTTTATAAAGAGCAGACGTTGGCATTTTTGTCACTGCCACTGAACTTTGTGAGTTAACTGGATCATAATGTCAAGAGCCAACTGAGAAGCCAATCAGATTGCAGCTGAGTTCTAAGCTGCGCCAATTACATTTATATTCAATGATCTTCAGCAGAACACATCACCTAATATACAGTTCTTGTAGCTATAAAAGGCAAGCAATATGACTTTTACACATATATATGAAGGCCTATAAGTTAACTCATTCATGTGACAGCAACATGTGTTTAGGTGAAAGTTTCCTTTTTAGTTTGTGGTCTATGCAGGCCTGCAGATCATATAGATAATACTCTCTAGTGCAACAACCCCTCCGGATCTCACACCAGGGAATTCGTTATTATGCTGGATCTGTTCCAAATCTATTTTGATATAATTATGATATGATACAAGACAAAGCTAAGATCTGCAGTTCAAAGCATGGGAAAGAGAAAACCGGATTAAGTGTAAGGCTGTTTCTCAAAATACCAACAAGTCTAGGCCTGAGGCATCAATGAATCAAGAGGCTGAAGATAGGGGATTTTACCCTTTCATCTCTCACTCCCTATTCTATCTATTTCTCTTCTTCCTTTTGCAAATAATTCCCCTTTGCCATTTATCTTAGCTCTCCTCTTTTCTCACCATCCATTTGCCCAGCACCATGCTGGTCTCAGAACAATAATATACAGCAATGCCTGCCCACATCTGCTTCTGCACTGCCTGTTAGTACTCTAGTCCCAATGGTTGCCATGCTTGCCTTGACTCATCTAGGCAAGATATATGGGACACAACCTGAAAGTCTGGACTTTGGCCTTATACATAAGTCTGTTCCTGAATTCCTGCACCATTTTGAGAAGTCTGACATTGATGAATGTCCTTGTATAGTATGGTCATCATCAGGGTATCGCAGTTTTTTTGACCCATAGAGCCACCCAGCTGTACATGGTGAATGTCTGATGGATCCATCTTACATCAGTGGTGGCATGGCCATGTACAATCTCATACATATACAGAACACTGTATCTCTTGTAACCATCTCCATGTATGTGGTTTACTACATATTACATTCGATCATCCATTAATATTTGTTAAAGGACCATAGAAGTGTGTAACAAACAAAAAACACAATAGCTATGTAACCCCTGAGCACAAAATATTTTTAGAGATAATTAAATTTTTAGCAGACTCTGCTTGAGTCTGAAGACTTCCATTTTGGATGTTTAAAGCATTAAAGCTCTCTGGAGCCTGGGGGAGAGTGTTTCTACCATGATTTCCACTTAATGCTATTGTCCAGTGCCATTTTGGAGGGACAGTTTTTCAACAGAACTGAATGGGGATCTATCTGCAACCAATACTCTTCCCAGGTATTTAGTTATGTTGTGATCAAAAGTAAATGTTAGTTCCAGTAAAACGAATTTTATACATAAGTTCAAAATGAAGAATAATATTTTTTTCTTTAAACGTTCTAAACACATTTCCCTACTATCAGGTGAAGTTATTAATTATTATTAATTTGATCTGCCTTTGTACAGATGTATTCTTTCCCCATTTCCCTTACCCGTCTCTGTCCTTACCCCTCATATATCAAGGAATGTAAAGGTACCAGTCTACAGATGACGTCAAACGTCCATGTTATGTCCCTTATCTCTGCGGCAAAAGAAAGTCTAAAATATTCTGTACAACTTTCTGTATCCCACGTACTTCCGCTATAAGGAAGATTTACAGATAAATTAAACTTTTTTTTTTTTTATCTACATGGAATATCTTAAATGTAAACAAGTGAAGCTCTCTCCAGTCAGGAAATTGAGACATTAAACATTTTCATCTGTACGTTTGATTTCAAATTAAAGTCAGTAAAAGTATGAGAGCCTCACTGAGCAAGTTAATGCTAAGGACCTGCTTAGAGTTAATGGTGAATGTGTATGCCCTTAAATAGACATTAAAAGCATATTCTTTCTTTGTTGGATCTGAAATAGGGTATTTCATAATGTAAAACTGTGGGTTTTCTTTTTCAAATTAAGCTCTCAAAGCAGCAAAACTGAATGAAATGTTTAACTGATCTTGGCTGTCGCAGAGGCAGCCCTAGGCACGCTGTGTCTGACGCAGCGCTGCGTGACCCGGCAGAGCCTGGGCGCTGATTGGCTGGGGGGAGGAGGAGGGACTTCTGCCCGTTTTGCAGGCTACCTCCTCACTCCACGCCGCCCATTGAGCTGATTACCTCCCTCCCACCCCTTGAGTTGGTGGTCAGTAGCAGATATACTAATAAGGTATGTCTAGGGGGAGAGGTTGGTTGAGCAAAGTCCAGGGATCTTAAGTTAGGTTTAAAAAAAAAAAGGGGGGTGGTAAAGAGTTGAAGGGTGAGGATTTTGTGATTTCTAGGTTAGGATGCAAGTAGGAATGTCTTTGGTTGGCGGGAGGTGAGGCACCCGTCCCACGGGCTTAAGTGGGTGTTGCCCTGCCTCATGGGCGCGCTTAGTAAAGCACTGGGAGGCTCTGGGCGCGGGCCCAGGGAGTGCGGTTACTGTCCCGGCCGGGCTCCTCCTCAGGGATGTTATTTGAGCTGTGATGTAACAATGTTAATTATGTAAATTGGTTATTGGTTTATGGTTGCTTTAATAAATAAATAATTTTCCCAAGAAACGCTGGGTCAGTGTGTTTATTTATTCTAACGCCCAATGGATCTTGCCAGGGTCAGGGGCTTTTCCCTGTCCACCAGTGAGCAGTAATACAGCCATATGAGCCAATAAGATCTACAGATATATGTATGCTCTGTGCATTTCCTGTTAATTTCAAATAAGTTTAAATAGGTTTTATTTGCAAAACAAAACTTAGGTAATGTTTATAGTACACTCTTTTAAATGCATGAAAAAAATAATTGTGTTTCATGTCCCTTTAAGTGTGAACTACAAACATAAATACAGTATAAAATCACCTTTTATATATATTTATATTTCTATCAAAGCCAGTTAAAAAAGTTAAGTTAAAGGACCATTATGGTCATATACTTAAAATGTACTATTTTGAAGAACTATACTTAAAAATATGCAAAATTATTTTAAAATGGAAAATAGAATAATACAACCTAAGATATGACCTTTAATAGTCAACTATGCTGCTGTGGGATCTACCATTTTAGTTTCTGCGCAACATCTTTCTGAGGTTGGAAGAGACTTTGATTGCACTGGAAGTTTCAATCTGTGCAAACTAACAATTTTAACAACTGTGTAAGCTTTGGCATAAAACATTTTTTGGGGGAATCTGAATTGAATTGATTCTACAAGCAAAATAATACATTTTATGAATGTTACATCACTCCCGGAAAGTTGCTCACGACTGAAATTGACACCACATCTTCTTGCTTCAGGAAATCCAACTATAGCTCTCAAGAATTGTAAAAGCCCCTCTCCCACACACCACTTCTACCAATGTATAATGGATTCTCCCAGGGCTCAGCAAAATCATCACATTTTTTTTATTTATTACAAATTAACTTAATTATGCCTAACTATGCTCTTATTCTTAAAGGTTTCAAAAATACATGTATTTTTTTTTAATTGTACAGTAGACCTTTAAAGAATACATTTTACCGATAGTGGCATCCCATCTCATTCCAGTTTTAGGACTTAATTCAGTTACCTCTATTCCAAACAACACCATGTGCTAAAAACACTTTTTTAAAGATTACTTTGCAGGTAATTTAATCAGTCACTTAACTTCTAATTGGACTTAGATGATCTGCAAAGTCAAAAATCCCAACATCTTTACTGCTCTCCTCCAAACTATTCATTTTAATTAACCAATGAAGTCTGATATTTTCAATTTGCACTTTTGATAAGCATACTTAATCAGACTTTAATCTGCTTCTACAAACAGTAGAAACCTTGTTAGATTACTCAACTGAAACTTGATATTTGTAAGTGCTTTCAGTGGGGAAATGTATTCACTGTTATAGGCGCCATCTTGGAAAATTATCTAGCTGAGCATGGTAGAGAGTTTCAGAGTCTTGATGCTACATAAAAGCTTGGTTCCCAGATGTTTGTGAAGACATTCTGGGGATGGTTAATAGATTTTTACCCACAGATCTCAGAGCACGAGCTGGAACATAAGGAGTAAGGACCTCTTTCACATAGCTGGGGCAGTCATCATGCAGCGATATGCAGGTCAAGCTTCAAATATACACAGGGTGCCGGTATAGCGGTCGGAGAACAGCTGTTTAATGACAGACCACAATCAAGAAGAAACCCAAGGATATGCACTTCAGATTTCAACAGCTGTGAGTTCCACTCCTGTTTGACCAAAGGAATCTGCTGTCACATGATGGCAATCCACTATAAGTACCCCTATCTTTTCTTCTCAGCTCATTCCTACTCATCCAATCTTGGATGGAAAGCTTCTAGACATCTATTAGGAGCAGGTTTCTAGATGTGCACTCCTGTGGTGCCTATCACCTAGTATGTGGTGCCAATCTACACATCAGAGCTCGGTCACACGCTGATGAAGAAGCAATGACCTTTCTTCTGAGTCTTGTTTATCACAACCTGCCTTGGTTGGGGAAAATATTCTTGATTAGAAATTCACATCCTTTGTGGTAATGCCCTTGGTACAAATTGTTGGCTTTTTTTTGTTTGTTTTTTAGATTTATATTTTTATTTAGGTTAAATATTAAAAAAACAAACATTTTAACTCCCCTATATGTTTCATACCACTAATTTATCATTTATATATATTTTCTAGTTTATCTTACAAAAATACAAAAAACTATTTATATAAAAAGCCAGAGCCATAACCACAATTATAATACACATTGTGCCAGTCCATTGCGTTCAGTAGATTTTCTCAGTAAGCAACATGTCCTTTCCAGCAATTATCAAACATAATTCATTCTTACAATATTATAAAGTACTTAATACCACTTAGAATTGCATCCTGTTTTGAAAAGGAACTGATATAGAGAAAAACACCAGTAGCAAATAAAGTAAATATAAATATATTTATGCCAGAAGAGAAAACCTAAAACCACTGTTTAAACTTGTATAGTTTAGTTAATATAGAAACATTTTTTAAAAAGGAAAGCACTTTTTTCCCACACAATTTTCTACCCCTATCTGATGTTGTATACAAATCAGTATATCTATAGTGCAGTGGAAAATATTAATGCTTAATAAATATAGCATAATAATACTATCATGTTTAACCAAGAGGCAAAGTATTCAGTGCAATATCTTTGAAGAGCAGTGAAATACACCTGAATGAATAACCACCACTCACTACCCGGATTTCTCTATGAAGCTCTCTATCTTAATCTGTCACCTTGTGCATATCATAAGTCGAAATTCTACCTCCAAACTCCTTACCCACCAGTGAGTTCTTTTTTACTTCCTTTTTACTGTACTACTCCACGGCGGATCGCTTCTATTGCTCTTTTGCCCACCAAAAAAATTTACTACACAAGCTAGGAACCGGCCCCGCGCTGATGAGCCGCAGTAACCTTGAATCAGCTGTACGTGTGTATGATTCCTAGCTTGAGCGTATTCTGTCCTTGGCTAGCATGTGCTTAAAGGAAGTCATGTTTAAAATGGTAATGGATTGCAAAGGCAAGGCCTTTTTGTGGGCACATTTGCATGTCCCTGCTCAGCTTCCCAGAATGCAGTGTAATAACTGCATTTCTCTGAGTTCTGGGCAGGAAATAAGCTTTTTAACTTGTTTTAGATGTTCAAATGTGAACACAAAAGTACTATTTATTTTCTGTACTTCTTTACTTTTTATGCACATAAACTCTCTCACAGTTCTATAAAATGTTAGTAAAATAAAATTAAAAAAATATGTATGTTAAGGGCCCTGGTGGAACAAGCCAAGACCCCTTTCTAATCAAACTGTAAGAAAAGAAAAGAGGGGAACAGTGCCTACTCATACATAAATGTTTGAGTTACAGAAAAACATGTTCAAAGAGGCCTCTAATGTTCAAAGTATGAGGGAAATGCAGTTATTAACAGAATTACCTGATAGTTGCTCATATGTGAAAACACAATGGTTTGATAAATTCAGGCCCAATGACACATGCAATTCTCAAATTTCTAATGAACAGTGCACTGACTAATTCGTAGTATATTACATTATCTGTATTGGGTAGGTTTATCATTTAAAACAAAATATAATATGCTTTGTGGTTTCTTTTTTCCAAATAAACGTTAACTTCTACAGGAACCAAAAATAGGAAGGAGTATTGTGGTAGAGTAATAGTAGAGTATTCATCACTCATAAGTACCTACACCCATGTAATGAGAGGATTCACATGTATAAATTTGCACGAATACACATATTAAAAAACATCTCCAGAATTCTCCACTATCTTACGCAAGATACAACTAAAATCCCTTGACTCGACTACTGTAACTCACTTCTTGCTGGCCTACCCATCACCCGACTATCTCCACTTCAATGCATTATGAACGCCTCTGCTAGACTTATCTTCCATACACAACGTTCAGTGTTGGCATCACCTCTCTGTCAATCACTCCACTGGCTTCCCTTAGCCTCCAGAATAAAATTTAAAATCATGACCCTAACTTTCAAAGCCCTTAACAATAGCGCACCCCCATACATTTCTGGTCTCATCTCCAAATACTCCCCCACCCGCCCTCTTCATTCTGCTAATGACCTTCTTTTTTCCACAACTCTTGTCACCTCCTCTCACTCTCACATTCAGGACTTTTCTCAGGCTGTCCCTATTCTCTGGAACTCCTTGCCTCGCTCCACCAGATTATCCTCCTGCCTCAAAACATTCAAAACCTCTCTAAAAACACATCTCTTTAAAGAAGCGTATCACCTTCCACGCTAACACGCTCTCACCTCTCTCTCCCTCCTTTTCCAAACACAATACCTTTAGGTTGTAAAGTCTGCGAGTTTCAATCCCACAAGGTGTTTTGGGGAAAGCACTATGGACACTATGGATTTGAGGCTCAAAGACAGGGCCCTCCTTGCTTTGCTATGTTTAATTTGTATGTATCTTTGTCTTGAACTTATCTTATGTACAGAGCTATGGAATATTTTGGCTTGGTATAAATAAGCGATAATAATAATAATAATAATACATAAAAAAAATGACAACTACAGCCCTTTAAAAAAGGTATATATACATTTCCTGGGTTTCAAATGTTTGGTAAGAAACAGGCAATGATTATCAGAAAAAGATGTGTTATACAGAAAAGTTCAGTGTACTTACAAAGTTATAGGCAGGAAAGTAAAATCCAGCTTTGCATACCCAGAGGAAGCTTACATAACCAAGTATGCAGAGGAAAGAAGCCAGGTACAGGGTTTGACCTTTCAAAGGAAGTACTTGCTGCAGGATGGAATCACATGGATGGGTTGGGTCTGAACTTTCAACTGAATCAGAGCACAAGGATAGAGAGAGAGACTACATATCCCCGGCGGCTTTGCAACACAGGAACCCCAGAGTAGGATAAAATGTATCAGCTAACCGCTGCTTTCTCCTGATTGGCCAAAAACGAATTATGAATTTTATGCTTATCTTAGCAGGGATTTTCAGTGATGTCTACTAACAACTTGCAATCTTAAGGCATTTAGCAAACATTATGGTGAGTTTGAAAATGTTTATTTTAGTATTTATTCAGGGGAAAAATGTTGCCATACACTACTGATTCTCCTCATAATCCAGGAAACTTAAATATGCCTTTAAGCATTGTAAACCATATCAGTTATCAAAAAACAGGTACCTTAAAACATTAGACTGAAACAATCATTAAATAGTAACATGAAGAGGAGCTCCGTGTTTAATTGTCCATATCTGAAACAGACTTTCCATAGCAACAATACCAGGATGCAACAATCAGTGAAAAATACAAGGAAATTCAATAACAAAGAGAAGCTTCAATTAGCAGACATCAACAAAAATGAATAAGATAAGCTTTACAAAATGTCCTCCGTAAATACATTTTAGGAATATGTGTTATTTATCTTGTGATTATTAAAAGAAAATGCACAAAAAAACAACAACAGAATATTGGTAATAAATACAATTAGCTCTATATGCAAATCAGAGTTTTATAAAGTTGGTGGGACGAGCCAAAGGGCATAAAAATAATATTATTAATGACTGTGAAAGCAGAAGCAATCTACATTAACTGGTTTAATAAAGCCGAGCATGTGAGATTTGCTTATGTTGGGCAAAATATTCCCACAACAGTCTACCCATGCTGCCTAATTACTGTAAAAGCAAACCCACTGCATTTCACAGACTTTATATTCCCAAAACAAATGATTTTGTTGGTATAACGAGCACAATTAGAGAAAGCACAAAAAAAGAACGAAAGATAAAACTAACACAACAATGAAATCCATAGACTGTCAGAAACGGTTTAGGCAACCTAATTCACTTGAATGGCCAAATATGCAGTCCCTGAGTGCTCAGAATGGTGGAGTAATACATTTAAAGAGACATATTTTGAAATAAATACTTCTGATAATGCATAAAAGCATTTTTGTAAGGTAAAAAAAATAAAAACAATTTCATAAATGCATTATTTATTAAATTGTATGTAGTCACAGCCATTCTTGACATCTAATACCTTCCTGTTTCTGTAAGTATTCTTACTGTAATCCCATTACCACTCCACAACTTTATAAGATAATAGTGTAAATCGCATTAATGTAATTTGTAAGAAATTAGAGGATGTTTTCATACTCTAAAGATATTTTTGCCCATTATTAATTCCAGATTGTAAAAACAGAGCACTGAAAATACTTGTCTTGGACCTTTCCAGTTGGGTGGCAGAGAGCACTGGCGGCAAGTGGCCACTAGATGGGGCTGCAGAGATTTTACTGCCAATTCTATCTTTTCATCTGAAATGTAATTCAATTTCATAGAGTTAGGGTAAGGGTTGGGATTAGGGTAACAGTGTAAGGTTAGAAATTGTGTAAAATGTCAACAGCGCCATCTATCGACCACTCGCCACTCTGCTACCAACACTGCTCACCCACCCAAAGGAAAGATCCCAGGACTTTAACTATATAGGTTGGTATTTAGCAAAAATAGGAACAATCACTGTGTGGGAGAAAGAGGTGAATTAAGAGGGAATAGAGGAATAAATGTAGAGGGGAAGTTATTTATGAAGAGAGATGATGAGCTATGCTAGCTGTTGGGTGGAGAACATATGCTATATTTGGATCTTTCCTGTTATGGTGTCGGGAAAGGTCGGTCGCTGCAGTGCGGCCTCCAAAAGCTAGATGGTGCTGTCTGTATTTTGCAGCGCTGCCGATACGTGAGAGAAATTCTAAGCTTATAATGTTAGCCTAACCCTTGAACTAACGTTAACCCTAATAGTTTACCTAAGCCTTGACTCTATGATATGGCACCGGAATATCGTCAGCGCCATCTACCAGATGCTCACCGCCACTGCTGCTGCCTTCTGCTGTGCTACCATAAGAGGAAAGGTCCCTATATTTCCTTGTAATTTCTGATTCCAATTGCAAACCATCCAATTGGGGTCATGTTAGGGGGTGTTGTATGAAAAACACTCATCATCTCTAAACATTTTTTTTCTTTCCCATGAAAGCTAAACAACTCTGGCACCTTAAAGGGATAGTAGAAACAGCTTATTTTTTACATGTAAACAGGATGATTGTTGTATACACTGGGGCGCAACGCTTGCAACAGCGTGATGATATTATAGTTGTATTATTACACTGACTCATAGTTGCCCTGCTTTCTCCTCTCGGTAATTGCCTGCTCTCAGACAATCACACATGAGCCCAGTCACGTGATTTTGTCTATGGGGTAACAGCCCAGGGGGCAGAAGCCTGCCTTAAATAGCCAATACAATGCTGTGGAAAAGTGTGCAGAGAAAATACTTTATACAGTGACATTTCTGTTTTTATGAGTACCTGACACGCACTGACACACTTTATATATATCCAGAAATATACATACATTTGTTTTTTTGAATGTTTAACTTTAGGATAGAGTCATAGCGATGGAGAAGTAGTAGTAGTAAAAGAGGAGTCAGGGGGTGCACAAATCCGAGTGGGCCTAGGGCAGTATGAATAAATATGCCACTGGGTGAGATAGTTCCCTCTGATGGAGAAAGATAGTTAATGGCTGATTAGCAGACATTCAATTGCAGCGATTTTGACATCCAGGCTCGCAAGTGGAGGTCGCCAGTTACTTTGCTATTCAATTGCCTTCCGTTTGCGGGCTCCGATCGGGTTACTTGCTGCGAGCTGCGATCTATTGCGATTCTTAAAATTGCAAGTTACTTCCCTCCAAGCCTTTGACCTTTCACGACCACAGGACTTGCGGCTTCTAAAACCACAAGTCGCTATTTAATTGATTTCCCCCCCCGTCAAGGCCGCAAATGGCAAAAATCGAACCACAGGTTACTGGGACCAAGGAGGTCTCGCAAAGATCTTACTGACAAATCGGAGGATTTTAAAATCAAATATAAAATCAATACAGCCCTGTAAATGATGGGGAACACAATGGGTGACATTAGAATTAAAAGCACAACATTCACAAGCTCGCATATCGCCAATATATAATACTTTATTTAATGTTTAATTTCTGTCCAAAGTCCTACGGGCTATAGCCTCCAAGCCCATAGAACTTTGGAATCCAACCTCCATATTTCACTGAAGTCCTACGGGCTTGAATAACGAGTTACAGGCTTGGAGGTTATAGCCCGTAGGACTTTGGACGGAAATTAAACGTAAAATCAAGTATTATATTTTGGCGATGTGCGAGCTTGAGAATGTTGTGCTTCTAAATCTAATGCCACCCATTGTGTTCCCCATCATTTACAGTGCTTTACAGTGATGTAGTGATTTTATATTTGCATTTACAGTGCTCTGAGTTTGAAAAATGAGTTACGGGCTTGTCTCTGCGATCATGTTCAAGCCCACAAATGATTTCTGCCAATTGCATGGTTTGCAATTATCAGGAACGGGGACTAACTTGCCGGCCTTGTCAATTGAATAGCTAAGTAAAAGTAGAGCTACTTGAGCACGCATCTCAAAAGTAGCAAATCTGGAATTTACTTGCAAGTAACAGCCCTGAATTGAATGAGGCCCAAAGTGATTAATGAGTGTAAATAAGGAATTGCTAATGGAGTAGAAAGCAGGGGAGCCATGACACAGAGTAAGAAAACAATATAGGAAGTTATCCTTTCTGTTTTTTTTAATATCGTAAGATACAAAAATACAAAAATCACTTTAAAGATGATAAATGGCATATTACCTTAATTGGAATTATCTTAAAAATAGTCTACTAGGGGAGAGTTCTATACATGTTTCACTATTCAGCAGCTGGTAAATGGCAAGTTGTAGGCATTCACAGAACGTTTTTATTATAATGTGAAGGCAAATTCATAGTTTTACTGTATTAATGGAACTTACTAGAAGTTGCTTCTGGGTATTAATAATCAATCTGTGATTTAATTACAAAGTAACAAAGTGAGTGTAGCTTTAGAGCTTTTATTAAACTTCATTAGAGTAAACCTAAAGTGCAATGTAATAAACTTATGGAATAATGACTGAAGTGAACAGTTGAGGTAGGCAGAGTTCTAGACTTGGTGAATTTTGGCCAAAGTTTCCAGTCACTTTACCAGAGAAACTGAGAAGTTACATTCAGTGGATAAAACACTGGCTGCTTTCCACAGATGTGTTGTCATTTAATATGTGTAATTAATGAAAATTACACATCTGCAGCAGTCCAGGACAGGGCAAATGTGGATATCATACTAGAGTAGCAGAATATAAGGGGAAAGAATCACCATTTAAAATATCTAACTAGATTGTCTAATTAGAGAAGACTAAATATAAAATTGATAAATTCAGTGTATTTTATATTGTCGCATGAATGTTGAAGCTCATTCAATTAAGGGCGTAAAATGGCTGCAAATCTGCGATTCCTTGCGGCCGACTTACGCCCGCGTGTAGCGCTACGTCCCTGCTACGGCGGATCGCAAACAATCGGCTGTATGCATTTGCTGCGAGCCCGTAAGTCGTGCATCAAGGCCGCAAAGTCTGAAAACTGTAAATGCAAATATAAATTAAAGACAGCACTGTAAATGATGGGGTACACAAAGGGTGACATGAGGATTAAAGGGACAACATTCTCAAGCTGGCACATCGCCACAATACAATACTTGATTTCACGTTCATTCATGTCCAAAGTCCGATGGGCTTGAATAACGAGTTACGGGCTTGGTCGAACTTTGGCCCGTCGAACTTTGGACATAAATGAAACGTGAAATCAAGTATTGTATTGTGGCAATGTATTACTTTGAGAATGTTGTCCCTTTAATCCTCATGTCCCCCATTGTGTACCCCATCATTTACAGTGCTTTACAGTGCTGTGTTGAATTTATATTTGCATTTACAGTGCTCCGAGTTTGCAGGCTTGAAACACTAGTTACGGGCTTGCAGCCACGAATAATGAGTCACGGGCCTGGAGGCCATTCAAGGCTGTAGGTCTTACTGTCAAAACGTAGCACTTCATAAGCAAATAAAAAAGCCATCCTGTACTTTTATTAAAAGGGAAAGTGATGTACGGTCTTAAAAGTAATAGTACAACATTCTCAAACTCGCAAATCGGCATAAATACTTTATTCCATGTTAAATTCCCATCGTGAAATCCTACGGGCTTCAACCTCTGGTCCAGAACTCACCCTGAGGACCAGCAGATAAGGTCTCGTGGCCCAGCACCACTCCTAGGCCCGGCTTTAGAGAACTTCTGATCTAGAGTTGTTTTTTAGGTGTTGCTTTATTCAATTTATAGATTATGTGGAGCCACTCACAATACTATATGTCCTTTTTTTGTAAATAATGTTTATTTAGGAAAACACAAACAAATTTGACCTTTTTTTAAACTTTTGACTGAAATAAAAACACAATATTTCCAGTCAAATACAAAACAGCAGGTAAAAAATCAAGATGCATTATTGTATTTACCCTTCTTACACAAAACATGCACTGCAATGATTAATGTGCAGATAAGTATTCTGGGTAATGATATGGACACATATATGGATGGCTAACATCTATATGAGTGTGCTTGGGAAGGGACGGAGGGCTGGCTGCGAGACATTTCCCAGCCCAGGTGGTGCACCTTCCATGATCTAACCATGCCTTAGAGAGGTTCCACCAGTGTGCTACTTATAGCTCTTACCAGTTTTACAACTCAAGCCAATAACTTTATTCTTACAGTACAGCAAAGCCTTGGTTATAGTGTGTGTATCTGATCTCTCGCCAAATAGGCTCCATTCGCCCTCCTGTCATATTTCACATTTGTTAAACTGCTGAGTTATATATCTATACTGTATCAGGCTCCTGCTAAAGTAATGTAACACCCTGAAGTGCCTCGCAAAGGCAACAATTATTGACATATCACAAAGTAACTGTATATTGTTCTGCTATAAGTAAAGGTGCATAAATATTATATGATAATGTATCATAAGTAATGCAGTCAAACAATACCCATATTAAACTGTCAAAATGCCATCCAGCAGAATAAAAGATGCATGAAGATATATGATTTACACTACTGGGATTCTTAGATTTCTACATAATCATAATATGTATATCCTTGATTCTTCTTTTAAATCAGGTGTGCATAAGTTTGGTCCTGGACGGCCAGACTCAGGCCTGGATTTGAGGGTTTCCCTGCTGCTCACGGGTGAGTCAATTACTTTTTAGGTCATCCTATATGTGGGTTGCCAGTTCCTTCTCCAGTGGGCCACAGCATACAGCTCCTGTTATTCCTAGGTGGTCTCCCGTCCGGGTAATGGCCAGGCCCAACCCTGCTTGGCTTCAGGGTGGTGTGACCTCTTGGTTCCCTGACTGGAATCAAATCCAGGTCAAAGCAGTGAAAGCACCGAACCACTGGACCACCAGGGAACCCCACAGTAATGTACAGAAGTACTAATCTAGCAAACATATTAAACAGAGAATTATTTAGGCTATTTGTTGTCCTGGGCACCTTACTTTACAATTTACTTGAGAATGAAAGAACACCCTAGATAAAAAAAGAACCTTTACAGAATATCATATGGATTGTAGAAATTAAATCAACAATTTTAGCAAAATTATAACATTATTTCATATATTTGCATTCATATTCTGCTTCTAATAAATAAAGTACTTAAAAGTAAATAGATATATCAGTATATTATATGCCTAATACAATTTAGAAACCTTCCATATCCCTTTAAATACACTGAGGTATTCCTTTAAGTACATTGGGCCTTATTCAATTGCAAGCCCATAGATTACGTTATACAGGCTATAAATCTGCAGGCTTGAGATTTGCTACATTTACAGAGCGATTCAATTGATCAAGCCCGCAATCTACGGGCCGAAAGCCAAAACCGTAAACTATGCAATCGTATGTAGCATTTCAGAGCGTGATCATGATCCACTAAGCAAGGCCGTAACTACCGACTTAGAAACAGCCAATCGAAAATGAGACCGTCATCATGACATCAGTAAAACATGGAGGTTACACAACAATAATTCAGCATTTAGTAGTCCAATATGCGATCAAACTCACAATTCGGCAATATACAAAATAATAAGAATGAATGCCAATACTGTTCTAGTCCCTGTGGGTGGCCTGATATGTATTAACTCATTGATTCCTGAGATTGATATGACACTGAAGTGAACCATGGAAAAACAATAATTTTGTATTGCCGATTTGCGAACTTGAGACTGTAGTGCAAAAATTAATGTTCTCATCGCTTTCCCCGTCATTTACAGTACAGTATTGATTTTTTATTTGCATTTACAGTGCTACGGTTACGGGTTTAACCCCCTTGCGAGTCCTTGTAGGATTTTCTTCTACATTTGCCATTTACGGGTATGAAAATATTTGCGGGCTTGAGGAATTGTAGGAATTGAATATCGGTTTGCGATTGTAACATTTACAGGCTTGAAAGATCAAAGGGTTAGGTGGGTTGGAAGTTACGATTTTGGCAAAAGCAGTGATTTTAAGTCTGTAACCCGCAGATCGTTTGTGGATAGCTAAAAGATAATGCAAAGCTGAATTGATAAATGAAATGTCCTTAGAAGCCTCATTCAATTGCGATTTGGCCAATTGAATAGGACTCTATATAAGCACAGAGCATATTTTTTTACAGTAGTTTTTAGTTAGTGAAGACCTTGCTTTTGGATAGAAGTTCACTAACTAAAAACTTCTGTAAAACAAATATGCTCTGTGCTTATATAGAGCCCTATTCAATTGGCCAAATCGCAATTGAATGAGGCCCTAGTACTGGTAGCTATAGTAATTTTGCAAAGACAAAAATGTGTTATATTCTTTTTTTTTATAGTTTTTGTTATTCCTCATTTCAATATAAGCAATTCCATTATGTAAATTCCCTACCTGAAGTAATCTGACATTATTACTGTTAGAAAGAGAAGTAAAGCTCTTATATGATCCGCACTAATGCAGAGATGATTTGGCTCCACCCGGCGCTCTCATTTCTGATTCTAGCTGTGGCTGATATGAGCACACATTATATGATATTCCGAGAGTGCCAGCTCTTCCTCATGCCATGAGGTCATTCACTCAATATTTTAACCCTTTGATCACTGGCGCTGCATCAGCATCCTCCTGGGGCTTGTCACACCTCACTGCGCTGCTACAAACACAAGGCACGGTGAACAGGGAATTACTTAAAGGGACATAGAAGGTTTCTGAATTTCACTAGGAATATACTATACCTCTGTATCTATTTACTTTATCCTATTAAGCAGTGCTTACACTTTTTTTTCTGCCTGAAAGCATACAATTTGTATCTGTTTGGGTCTGCTCACTGCAGCTCATGAAAACACAGACAGTGAAGTGGAGTGTTTCATATTAGCCTGTAAGTCACCTCTCTCAAGTAGCATGTTGTCACTGATTGGTTACTATAAGACAGTGTGACCCCGGGGAGATACCAATTAGGAACTATTTGTAATATTATAGTCACTAATAAACTCCGCTTTTAAGCGCTTTTTAATAAAATAAACTACACAAGAAGAAAGAGATACATAAGTATATTATATTCCTAGTGAAATCCAGAAATCTTAAAATGGCTACTTTACTAAGAAAAAAAAAAAATTTAAAAAAAAAATTATATATATATATATATATATATATATATATATACACAAATATAAATATATTTTTTTATTATTATTATCCATTATTTGTACCACACCAAGGGCCCCAGGGCTCAAATACAGAACAGTTTTAACACATTGCAAAAGAATAGTGAGCCCTGTTTTTTTAACTTAAAATCAGATGTACACAAAGCACCTAAGGGGGTTGAAAACTCACAAACTTACAGTCTAAAGGGTTTGGGTGTGATACGAAGGAGATAGATACATACTGCATATTAAGGCTGAAGGTGATAAGCTTCTTTAAACAGATGTGTTTTTAGTGAGGATTTGAAGGATTTGAGGCAGGGGGATAGTCTAGTAGAGCGAGGCTTGGAGTTCCAAAGAATAGGGGCAGCGCAAGAGAAGTCCTGAAGGCGGGAGTGAGAAGTGTTGATAAGGGAGGGGGGGAGAAGGAGGTCATCAGCAGAGCGAAGAAGGAGGGTTTTGAGATGTATATATACCACAACAATCATTTAATTATTTAGCTTATGGTGGGCAAAGTAGTGATAGAGGCCTTCCACCAATACAGCAGTACAGCAAATAAATAGTACTTTTGTCTTCCCATTTAAATGATCAAAATATAAATTTAAAAAACCTGCTCAGGTTTCCCACAAATCATGCTATTGTACTGCACTCTAGGAAACTGACATGCAAATGAGCCCACAAGGCATTTTTACTCTTAAATTTAAAAAAAAACACTTTATACATGGCTCCTTATAGGCATATGCTCGCTGTGTTACACAACTTTAAGCATAGTACAGGATGGATTATGCACAAACCAGGTGAACTACCCACAGACAGTACTGTTTCAATCTTAAAATGGATCTCATCAAAATAAGAAGTTTATTGTAATAAATTATACTTTCTTTTCATTCTAAACATCTAGTTGTAAAACAATTTATCTCATTTATTGTACAATTTAACTCATTTGATAGTCCACTTGTCTGTGACATTAATATACTAATCATTCTACTGCACATTGTACACATGATTTCCTGAAAATCTATTTTTATAAGCTTGATATATTCTTATATTAAGGAAACATGAATTTTGAAAATGTTATTTTTTTAATAACAGTAAAAATATTTAAAATTACAATAGCAAAAAAGACTACATTTTTTGTTTTCTTTTCACCAACCAATGACCTAAAAAGTATGTGTATTGAAATGATGGACAAAAATATCTAAAATTTAGGAACCGGGAAGATTTTTTAGAAAGGCTGTTTTACAGTGCCTTGCAAAAGTATTCACCCCCCTTGGCATTTTTCGTGTTTTGTTGCCTCACAACCAGGAATTAACATGGATTGTTTGAGGATTTGCATCATTTAATTTACAGAACATGCCCACAACTTTGAAGATGTTTTTTTTTTTTTATTGTGAAGCAAATAACAAATAGGACAACATAACAGAAAAAGCTAATGTGCATAATTATTCACCCCCCTAAAGTCAATACTTTGTAGAGCCACCTTTTGCGCCAATCACAGCTCCAAGTCGCTTTGGATAAGTCTCTATGAGCTTGCTGCATCTTACACTGTGTTTTTTCCCCTTTCCTCCTTGCAAAACTGCTCCAGCTCCTTCAAGTTGGATGGTTTGCGCTTGTGAACAGCAATCTTTAAGTCTGACCACAGATTTTCTATTGGATTGAGGTCTGGACTTTGACTAGGCCATTCCAACACATTTACATGTTTCCCCTTAAACCACTCAAGTGTTGCTTTAGCAGTGTGTTTGGGGTCATTGTCCTGCTGGAGGGTGAACCTCCATCCTAGCCTCAAATCACGCACAGAGTGGTACAGGTTTTGCTCAAGAATATCCCTGTATTTAGCACCATCCATCTTTCCCTCAACTCTGACCAGTTTCCCAGTCCCGGCTGCTGAAAAACATCCCCACAGCATGATGCTGCCACCATCAAGTTTCACTGTGGGGATGGTGTTCTTTGGGTGATGTGATTTGTTGGGTTTGCCCCAGACATAGCGTTTTCTTTGATGGCCGAAAAGTAAAATGTTAGTTTCATCCGACCAGAACACCTTCCTCTATTAATGTTGGGAGTCTCCCACATGCCTTGTCGCAAACTCATTTTGTTTTTTTCTGAAAGTAATGGCTTTCTTCTGGCCACTCTGCCATAAAGCCCAACTCTAAGGAGCGTACGGCTTATTATCATCCTATGTACAGATACTCCAGTTTCTGCTGTGGAACTCTGCAGCTACTCCAGGGTTACCTTAGGTCTCTGAGCTGCCTCTCTGATTAATGCCCTCCTTGCCCGGTCCATGAGTTTTGGTGGGCGGCCGTCTCTTGGCAGGTTTGCTGTTGTGCCATGTTCTTTCCATTTGGTTATGATAGATTTGATGGTGCTCCTGGGGATCATCAAAGATTTGGATATTTTTTTATAACCTGACCCTGACTTGTACTTCTCAACAATGTTGTCCCTTACTTGTTTGGAGAGTTCCTTGGTCTTCATGGCAGTGTTTGGTTAGTGGTGCCTCTTGCTTAGGTGTTGCAGCCTCTGGGGTCTTTCAAAAAAGGTGTGTATATGTCATGACAGATCATGTGACACTTAGATTGCACACAGGTGGACATCATTTCACTAATCATATGACTTCTGAAGGTAATTGGTTGCATCAGTGCTTTTTATGGGCTTCATAACAAAGGGGGTGAATACATACGCACATGCCAATTTTGTTTTCTATTTTGAAAAATGTATATATTTTTCTCACTTCACCAACTTAGCCTATTGTGTTCTGATATATCACATACAATTCAGATTAACAAAACATTGAACTTAAGGCTGTAATGTAACAAAATAGGTAAAAAGTCAAGGGGGTGAATACTTTTGCAAGGCACTGTATGTGTCCTGGAAAATACAGCATTGTATGTGCAGAAAATGTGCAGATCAGTATGCTAATTTGAGGCTGAGATATTGATAAAGGTGGGAGAGGATTTCCAACTAAATGCCAATATTGGATTTAATTGTTTTGACCACCACAGGCACATCAAAGCAGCTAATTCGTATTCAGGAGCAATTAATTTGCATACAAATGCAGTACACATAATGCTGGATTTCTCAGGAACTGATTCACGTTAGAAAAAACTTGACTAACACCATATATAGCCAGTTTTCAGAATAACCTAAAACAGAGCAGTCCAAGTGACCCATGAGCCAGATACAGCCCATCAGTTTTTTCTGTGGTGCATGGTCTGACAAGGAGATTCTTCTTACAAATCTAGAATTCTGAAAATAAAAGACTGCCTTGGGATATCATATCAAAATGAAAAAATTTAATGGTTGCATACAGTGTATATAGAAACGTATATATATATATATATATATATATATATATATATATATATATATATGTGTGTGTTTACATATATATATATATATATATATATATATATATATATATATATGGTAAACAAATAGTACATTTGTGTTCACATTTGAATGTCTAATACAAGTAAAAAAAAACGTGTTTTCTGCTCAGAATTCCGAGAAATACAGTTATTACACTGCATTCTGGGAACCAGATCAGGGACATGCAAATGTGCCCACAAAGAATTCACTCTTGTAATCCATAACCATTTTAAAATTGGCTTCCCTTAAGCATGCCTGCTATATTACACAGCTTTGGGCAAAGCTAAGGATGGATTATACACAAGCTAGGAATCCTACCGATGTACAGCTGTTTCAAGGTTACTGCCTCTCATCAGCATGGGGCCGGTTCCTATCGTGTAGTAGATTTTATGAAGAGGTAGTTATATTATTTTTTTAAACTATTTTTTAAACTGGCCCACTAGCATGTCAGCCAAGTCATTTTAAGCAAAACAGACAAATATAAGTGTATACACTATCAGCCAAATGTTTTGAATTGTTTATACAATCTCTGTGAAATTTTCCCCAGTTGTGATAAGACTGATTGTAAACACTTCTGTTTCCAAGTATATTGAGAGCACAGACATTTTCCACTTTCTTGATTTGACTGGATCTCAATGACCAAATTGTTTTAGTGATACTATTTAAGAACAGCTCAAGAAATAGTTAAAGGGACTCTGGCTCCCTAAAATCAAGTTGTTATTTTTTTAGGTTATTTTTAAAGGGCAGGATAACTAGCTATATGTTATGTTATCCATTTTTTTCTCAAGTAGATAAATTCTGGAAAATTGCAAGTGGTTGTTGCAGCATTTATATGAACATGAGCGGCTCATGCATATTACTTAGCTGCTTTGATGTGCTAATTAGAATTACATTCTGCTAGATTGTCTCTGTAGTGGTCAAAATAAAGACCCTCAATGTTACCTGACAGTTAGACCTCTTTCCCACCCTTATCAAGTACTCTGAGCCGCACATTAGCATACTGAGCCTCACATTAGCATACAGGAGCAGCAAAATCAATTCTAAATATTCCAGAAATTATTTACTGTAGAAAAAAACTGCTAGTAAAATGTATAACCAGTTTTTAAAATGAATTCAGCTTCCTGTTGGGGTGACAGTGTCCCTTTAAAAAGCTCCAGCGTTTATATACATGTATTAAAATTTTTAGTATTGCTTACATTCAACCAATAAATACACAGACTCTTCGAAAAAGCAAATGTGATTATTAATTTTTTTTAATAGGTTGCAGGCAATGTTGTTATGACTTTTAGCTCCACCCATTGTATTGAACAGTTGGAATTACTGTATGGAAGGAACCATGCCTGCTAAGGTCATTGATCAAATTAGTTATGTAAACACTTACCTTTAGTAAATTGCCAACACAGGTAAATACTCAAGTTTTATACTACCCTAAGCCCATTTACATTGGTGCCCTGCTACGCCCCAGTTACTACTCCTCCATAGTCCCTTGCTATATCCTCACCCTGCACATATTATTTCTATGACACTACACAGTCAAGATTAGGCACCCTGCTACACCGACAAAATGTACTGTCCTAAGTCTAGGCCAAGAAAGGTAATCCTCCCCTTGGCAGTTCTTCTTCCCCAATGGGGTTTCATAGTCTCGTAACGCAATATTTGAAAGTGTTGACTACAATGAGTGGGAAGAGACGCTCCTCCTACTGTACCTGACACATTTATAAATAAGTTGTAATAAACCAAATTGCTTTTTTTTTTATGTAATAGTCAACAGTTGCATATTATAATCCAGCTGAAAGTGTTTTACTTTTGTATATTCAAGTATATATGTTGTATACTACTCAAGTATATGCATCTTGTAAAGAAAAAGATATCATTAAATTGTATTGAATAAACGATGCACTTAAATGACCCCTGTAGTGGTGGTATAATAGGCTTTCATTTATATATGTGAAACCTGATTAACAATAAAAGATGTATTTGAACAATAAATTGATCGTAAATTAAAAGAAACTGAATGCTACAGGGTCTAGCAGAGCTGCTTCATCATACATCTTATGTGGTGTTAAAAGATGGAGAGGATGTGCCCAGAAGGCTGTCCTGAAAGCAGAATTTATCTTCGTCTTTTCTTGCAAGCAAATCTAGACTCGTCGAGAAGAAGTTCTAGAACAACCCCCTGGGCAGATCCTCCCCCTTCCCCTGGACGTCTAATAGAAATACACTTCTGATAGAACTGCTTCATGAAAATGAAAATGTCATTCTGAAAGGCTACATTGAAATGTTCTAATTCATATACCAATTGTATTACTAATCAGTACCTAGACAAATGGAGCTCTATTGTATCAGCACTCATGGGAATTTTACATGAGAATATAGAAAGAAATAAAAAATAAGAATTGATGGTGAATAGTTAAATGCTCCCATCAGTTTTCTTAACTAATGTAGTCATTCTGTAAGCAGAAAACTTGCTTTTCCCTGGAGTTTAATACACATTGGATTTTTTATGGGCCTCTGTATGGAGAAGTGATTATCAAGTGTTTTGTTTATTGTTATCCTGTCATGTTCTTATCAGAGAGCCAAGAACATTAAGGGTTCCTCCCTTCTGCATTCAGCTGTGTTATGTATCTTCAACTAGAACTAGAGGGGTCGGGGGGCAGCCTGCGCACATCAGCATATTAGAATCCCTCCCAAGACTCAACAGCTTGTCAGAACTTTATAAAAATACATCTTTCACACGTGACCCTAAGATACGTCAGTTGCCTATCTTAAGAAGTCTATTTAAAGATTTCTAGAGAATTCTTAACATGGGTCTGTCATTGGTTTTAGGCCACTACAGTCCTATATATATATAACTGTATTTCTCGGAATTCTTTTTTTTTTAACCTGTTTTAGACATTCAAATTTGAACACAGATGTACTATTTATTTACTGTACTACTGTACGGTGGAGGGCTTATATCACTCTTTTGCCCACCATATATTTAATGATTGTTGTGATGAACTACCTACTCATAAGATCCACAACACAAGCTGAGATCCCGCTCCACGCTGATTATAGCCAGCAACCTTGAAACGGCTGTTCGTGGGTAGGATTCCCAGCTTGTGTATAATCAAACCTTGGCTTTGTATAAAAGCTGTGTAATACATCAGGCATAAGCTTAACGCCATGTTTGAAATGGTTTATGGATTGAAGAGCAAGGCATTTGTGGTCAAATTTGCATGTCCCTGTTCAGCTTCCCAGAATGCAGTGTAATAACTGTATTTCTCGGAATTTTGAGCTGGAAACTCACTTGTTGTCTAACTTGTTTTAGACATTCACATGTGAACACAAATGTACTATATATATATATATATATATATATATATATATATATATATATATAAAAAAACACATATATAAACACTTTCAGCCTTATTAAATTGCGATTCGGACAACTCTAAAGCGCACTATATAAGCACACAGCAGTAAGCTACAAGTTTAACCATCACAATATTTTCAAGCCCGTAACTCGGAAGCCGATCGGAGCCCGCAAACAGACGCCAATTGAATAGCAAATTAGCTTGCGAACTCACTTACGGGCTCCCAGATCTCACGAAAGCTCAATTGAATGTGGCCCCCTGTCTTGCACACTTTTTCAGTTTTTACACTAGATCTTCACTTTAGCTAACTTTAACTAAGGATTTTTGTGTTACTTTAAATCCCAGATGAAATTCTGATTCTACACTTGAATTTAATTTCTCTGTGAGTTAGTTGGTGATATCAGTGATGCCATGAACATCTACAGCCTGATTAAATTGTGATTTGGCCAATTGAATAGGGCTCTTTATAATTGACCAAATCACAATTGAATGAGGCCCATAGAGAGTATACTGTGAATTGGGAATAGTGATAACAATAACCACAATAGAAAAGAGCAGAAAGGAACACTGGGTATATTCAAGGTATTCCTCCTATCTGGAAGGTATAACCAAAGTTAATATCCCAATTTCTGGCTATAATTACAGGTATAATTTACAGTGTTTTCAACAGTCTTAAAGGAAAGTTCAACAGTTTACAAGGAAATACCCTCCTAAGAATGCAGGAGATAGATTTAGAAAATAATAATTATATTTAAAGGTTACAAATGTACAGTTTGTATTATTATTTTATTTGCTTTCTAAAATAATGTTGCACATTATCAAGTTTAGTTATTCAAAATATCATATAGAAAACATTTGACTACGGGGATCCTTTAAGAAATCTTGCATTAAAACAGACTCTTTAGCACAAATTACTAACCTGTGATTTAGTGACATGATTTGCTTGTTTGTGGTTCAGTATGCTAATTAGTTTGGCCAAAAATACTCTGTCTCTGTATAATCATTCACCTCATACTATTAGTCCACCACATTTACACTAAACAATATTCTGTACCACTAATTAGTACACTGTGTCACAAATTACCATATTACACTAACTAAGAGAACATATCTCAACGATTGTTTTCTTCAGAGAAAATAAACTGAATTCCAGACATGACAGGTCCATTTTAATGATGAGCCGCCATTTTATTAAATTTATCATCTTTTTTGTGTGACATTTTTACTGTCTTTGTACGTCCTGATCGTTGGTTCCAGCCAGACTATGTACACTAACCAGGCGAAAATCAGCAAACTCATGTGGAAACTCTCACTTGTGGAAAAACAGATGGATTCATCAAACAGCTCTGAAAATGAAGCTTGGATGCTTCCGGAAACACCACACAAACCTGAAAATATTAATAAAGGATTCCTCTAAAATGATGATATACATAAAACGATTTAATAGACTTAAAAGGACACTAGCACCAGAGTTTATTTATGCCGATATCAGCGGAGTTAGTACTTTAATAGCGTGTCCACCCAACAAAGATGTGGGCAACTGAAGTGACCGCCATAACCACAATATCACAGAAACGCTTTATATTGAGTTGAGAAGTATTTATGGAATATTATTATCGTTTATCTGTAATGCACCAACAGTAGCGCTGTACAGGGGTTAAGTATAGGACAAAGACAATATTAACACATTGCAAAAGGATGGAGCTTAAAATCAAACTTAAACAAGCAACTAACTACCATATTGGATATGTTTATATGCTCTGACATTGTCTCTTTAAGAATCCCATGTGATGGTGTTGGTTCTATAAGTTATTGATAATGGAATCCCATCTTAAAGTGCCAGCAGCACTTGGTTTGCACATGTAAGAATGATGTGTGGAATGTCTCTCACACAAGGATCATACTGTCCCATAGACAAGTGCTCAGGTGTCTACAAAAAATAGCAGTTCTTTACAGGCAAATAAAAAGTAGATTCAGTTGTAACTACAGGTTTCTCATTGTACAATTAATTTTCCAAGATAATTACAATATATATATCATTATAGTTCATTTATAATGCACCAACATATTCCGTAGCACTGTACATAAATTAAGTTCAGACAAAGATAAATACAAATTAACATATAGCAAAGCAAGGAGGGCCCTGTCTTTGAGCTAGGAATATATATATATATATATATATATATATATATATATATATATATATATATATATCACTTATTTGTACTATATATATATATATATATATATATATATATATATATATATATTTATATATATATATATATATATATATATATATATACATATTGTAATTATCTTGGAAAAAAAAAAAAAATATATATATATATATAGAGAGAGAGAGAGAGAGATAGAGAGAGAGATCAGGTTCCTAAACTTAAATAGTTCTTCATTGGTTTCTCCCCCCTGCAGCCCATGAAGACGGTGTTCTTTTAAGTACAGGGTGTGCAGTGTCTCATCGTAACCAATCAATGCCAACATGCTCCAACATTATTAGATGGGCACTCATTGGATGATTTGAAATACTGCACTTCACGAGCTGCAGCTCTACAGAGGGCAGACTCTACTAGGTACAAATTGTATGATTTTAGGTAGAAAAACTGAGCTGATTAACACTTCTTAATAAAATAAAGTACATAAAAGTAAGTATATTATATTCCTAGAAAAACTTCAATGTCCCTTTAAGGACATTAATGTTTAAGGACATTCTTTGCTGGACATATGATTTAACTCAGAGAACTTCAGTGACCTACTTGTTATAGAATGAAGGTAGAGACAAGTATTTCTTATTGGTAGCTCGCTTCTGCTAATGATACATTTATTAAGTTGTGAAGAGTAAAGTAAAACTGTAGTAAACATACTAATTTACTGATATTTTAATGGTACTAATAAGAGCGACCCTCTAGACTCAGGGGAGCAGAGCCCTATTTTGCTTTTGTATTAGTACACATGTATTCATGTTAGGTTTATGTCATCATGGAGTACCTACCCCACTTACATATGTGGGAATTTACTTATATACGATAATAACAATATTGCTCTTCTTCATATGCATAATTCCAGTAAAAGGTTGTGGATTTTAAAATACACAAGTTTTCATTTAGCATGAAAAAGGAGAAACCTAAAAAAAAGTAAAATGTACACTTTTTGTTTATTACTGTATTGTTAAAAGGGCTCTGGCATCTCACAATCAGGCTATTGTTTTGTAAGTTATATGTAAAGAGCATTAAAAATGGGCTGTGCATTATTTTTCTAAAGTTATTATTGAGACTATTCAGAATTGTTTTGAGGCGGTATTATTCCAATGATTGAATCCTAATTAGTCACGTTTGGATTCTAATTAGCACTACTGACTGCTTGAAGGTTTATGTGGTTGCTTAAAAACATAACATTTGGGTATCATGAAGTTGACCCCCCAAGTTAGAAAATTCTAGGCTCATAATAACGTAAGTATACAGAACAACACAAACAGCTGTATACCGCAGAAATGAGTTACTGTATAGAAAATCTGCAAGTACAATGTATGGGAAGTTTTACTGCATTTATAGATTAAGCCAACTTGACATTGGGGCAACAGATCACTTGATATGTTTCAGATATGCTTATGTGTGATTTGTCGTTCTTATAGGGCTTGGTAATTTATATTTCTGACTCTTCTGCATCACCACCTCATCAATACTCCTCACCACTTTTACAAGTATTTGTCACTTTATCCAGTCTATTCTTGGCATGTTCTCCGATGCTCTGTCTAATTGATTTGTACTATTTCCATCTTGTCCTCGGCTCTCTGTGGATCTTCACTTATCCTTCTACTCCTGTCCTAAGTCCACCCCATGGCCTCAGCTGTCCCCTGTATCAGCTGTCTCTGTATGTCCCTCTCATCTCCCATAGTGTCCTCTTGTTATCACAATGCTCTCAGGATGTCGTACATATCTCTAATCATCTGTTTGTTTTCCTCTGGTATTAATACTCTCAGCTCCCTTGTGCTCAGCATATTGCAGTCATTGTCTTATTATTGCCACTTATTCCTCATTCTGTTCCTAATGATTATCTTATACGCATCTTACACCACATCATATTTATCTACCTCTTCTTACTCCTCATCACATCCTCCATATCTCTATATTTATGTTATATTACATATTTATAGAGATTTCATAAATGTATAATATAAATACAGTGAGATTTATTGTCAGTTCATTTGAATGTACCTGCCCAGTTTCCCAGAATTCAATGGGTGCATTATATTTCTTGGGATATGATGAATAACCAATAACCAAAGGAAAAATAAGATTATTGCAGGAAACAGTGTTGCTTTTGACTACTTGAAAAAGAGAGTTGCATCTTACGAAATCTTAACGCTCTAAATCAAATGTATATATGACTTTAGTGTATACTATTACTAAATATATATATATATATATATATATATATATATATATATATATATATATATATACATATATATATATACATATATATACTGTATATAATCAGAGTATTGCAGTATATATTGGACAAACATATTAATAAATACATGACAAGCTTTCGAGAGCTTCCTCTCTTTTTCAAGTCTGTATTCATGTGTATTCAACTATATATATAGTTGTCGTAGAGTATTAGTCTACAGTAAAAAGATAGCTAAATAAAATTATATATATATATACACGTTTTATGACTTGTTTAGACATAAACACACATGTACAATAACTAAATAAATATATCAATATATATATATATATATACATATATATATTAGCATCTGCACCATAAAGAGAGGCGTACCTCTCTAAAACTTTTAACCCTAAATAAAACTTTTGTCCAGTAAGAACAGTATCACTTTATAATGCAATACTTTAATTTATTCTTTATAGATACACACACATATATGTGTGTATATATATATATATATATATATATATATACCTATTTCTCTCTATCTGCCTATCTATTTCTCTCTCTCTCTATCTGCCTATCTATTTCTCTCTATCTGACTATCTATTTCTCTCTATATCTCTCTCTCTATCTGCCTATCTATTTCTCTCTATATCTCTCTCTCTATCTGCCTATCTATTTCTCTCTATCTGCCTATTTCTCTCTCTCTCTCTATCTGCCTTTCTATTTCTCTCTCTCTATCTGCCTATCTATTTCTCTCTATCTGCCTATTTCTCTATATCTATATGCTTATCTATTTCTCTCTCTCTCTATCTGCCTACCTATTTCTCTCTCTCTCTCTATCTGCCTATCTATTTCTCTCTCTCTCTATCTGCCTATCTATTTCTCTCTATCTGCCTATTTCTCTATATCTATATGCTTATCTATTTCTCTCTCTCTCTCTCTCTATCTGCCTACCTATTTCTCTCTCTCTCTCTATCTGCCTATCTATTTCTCTCTCTCTCTCTATCTGCCTATCTATTTCTCTCTATATATCTCTATCTATCTGCCTATTTCTCTCTCTCTATCTGCCTATCTATTTCTCTCTCTCTATCTGCCTATCTGTTTCTCTCTATATATCTCTATCTATCTGCCTATCTCTATCTCTCTCTCTCCTCTTTGTACTGTATTCTCTGTAATCCCTCATTACATTTTCCCCATGTTCTCTCTCCCTTGTGCATCCCTCTCTTCCAGGTGTCTTGTGTCACTTTCTCCCACTCCTTATTCACCTCTGCAGGTCTCTTACCAGGAAGATGAGGTTGAATGTCAGCAGCAGGTACTTGATACAGCGCAGGGCTCCGCTAAGTCTCCCCATGTCTGCTCCGGACTCTCACACAGCAGCTGTCAGATCCCAGCACTCCCCTGCACTGCACACTCTGCTTGTCACTAATCCTCACTTTCAAATGTACTCGGGAGCGCGCAAACAGGCGCTATCACTACCGAGTGCTGCAGGTCCTGGAAGAACCATAAAACTACACAATCTCAACAAATGTTCCACAGCACCAATATAATTCAGGTCCTTTTCCTTCCATATTTCCTTCCTCAATAAATATTTTATATTGCACGTTTCACATTACAGCTTTATTCCAACCTACAGCCTCCCCTCCAGGTAAATCATGGACAATGTGCAGCTTGTTACATTAAATATACATTAAGTATATACATATACAGTAGACTCTCAGTTAACCAGAACTCAAGCAATTAGAAAAAAAATGAATCCTGTACTTTAAATAAAAATTCAGATTTTACAGGGCTCAACAAATGCCAGGCGCCAGGTTGTTATGCCACAAAATGCTTACAGGCACCTAGATGTCATCCACTGTAAGTCTCTGCAATTCAATGTTCCCTGGAAGCAGACAGGCATGAGTGACTGAGCCAGTGCAGTGTTGGCGTTACATTCCACGAGTTCAGCACCCCACCCTCCAGCATATCTGTGTGTAAGTGAGGAGTGAAAGCTGCTGCTGCAAGAATAGCCCTCACTGACAAATATACTTAGCAGAGCATCCTATGTGCAGCTTATCTAGGCCTCTTTTATATGTGACTCTCAAGCAACCAGAAACTACATTTATCTGGGTGCCAGATAACTGAGAGTCTTATGTGTATATATATATATATATATATATATATATATATATATTGTGTTCACTTTTGTCCAACTCTCCGCAACCTCATGGACTGCAGCACGCCAGACACATCCCGCGTTTGGCTGTGCCAATCCACAAGGTTTTAATGGCAAAGATACTGGAATAGGTTGCCAGTTACTTCTCCAGTGGACCATGATTTGTCTGACCTCTCTGTTGTGACCCTACTTGGTATAGCTCACAGGGTCATTGAGGTACACCAGCCCCTTCACTACGACAAGGTAGCGATCCTGAAAGGGATATATATATAATTATTATTAACTTTTATTTGTAATGCACCAACATATTCCGCAGAGCTGTACAATATTGGAAACTCGCTACTTACAATCTAAAGAATATATATATTCTTAGATTGTAAGTCTGTGAGTTTTCAATCTTGCTATGTGCTTTAGTGAAAGCTCTGTGTACATTTGATTTTAAGCTCAAAGACAGGGCCCTCCATTCTCTTCTCTTCATTGTGTGAATGTTTTGACTGCAACTTATCCCTGGATAGCGCTACGGAATATGTTGGCGTGTTACAAATAAAGGAAATAATAGTAATATATATATATAATTGTAGAGTAAAGTAGCAGTGAATGTCCAGTAATCTAGATACATAATAAAACTGTAGGAAGCAATTTTTCTATGTATAAAATCATCTATATATTAGTGTCATGTGGTGCACATGAAGAATATTTGCCTGGGGTCACCTCAGATGTAAATCTGGTCCTCACCACATGTGTATATTGTAATAACCTCCTTTTCCTTTTAGCTCTCCTATTAGATGTGCGACCCAGACACTATTAACCTATTTAAATAATTTGTCTTCTTCAACTGTGGCATGTGTATATGTAAATATATGTAAATATATTACTTCAGCTCCTCTTATCAGGACAGAACATAGCAGTTGCTACATGCGAAGATGCTAACTCTGCCTCTGTAAATGTCAATGTTTTTACTTCTGTTTTCCAAGGAAGTTTGTCAGAAAATTAAATCCATGTGTAAAGCACCAGACACACATTTAAATCAAATAAAAGCTAATTTATGCTTTGTTAATCATATTTTATTTGGCATTAATCCTAAAAAATTTGGTTGTGCAAAATGAGGACAAAATCTAAAAAAAAAAATGACCTTGAAACTATCTCCACAAAAAACTGGGCATTGGTTAAAATTAATTGATATACATATTATACAGAAGCTGGCACATGTAAAGCAATTGGTAGCATGATAAAAATGTTATCTGAAACGTGCAGAATCTAAAATATCTGCAATGTATTGATCCTGTATACCAGAGCCTGGTATCTCCGTAACAAGTTAACATTTTAAGCAACAAAGTACCTTGGGCCGCATTCAATTAGAAGCCCGCAATTTGATCGTTGACGGCCGTATGCCTACGAGTGAGTTGCGGGCTCCCGTTGGTATCTGACTGCGACGCTATTCAATTGCTCAAGGCGGAAGTAGCGGGCCCCAAGCCTAAACCGTAAGCCATGCACTGGTTCATAGCAGTTTAGCGGGAACATGGTCAATTCAGCAAGCCTGTAACTGCTTATTTCGAATCAGCCAATAGAAAACGAGACTGTCATTATTATGGCAGTAAAACATGGAGGTTACATATCCATTACGTTCAGGGGTCCAATATGTGATCAGACTCGCAAATCCGAAAAATAAAGAATTTTGAAAATGAATGCCAATACTGTTCTAGTCCATGTGGGTGCCCTGATATGTATTAACTCATTCATACCCAAGATCGATTCAACCCCAAAATGACACCTAAAAAGAATTTTTATTTCCCGCAGATTTGCGAGCTTGAGACTGTTGTACAATTAATTCTAATGTCTATCATCGCTTCCCCCCCGTTATTTACAGTGCAGTATTGATTTTTTATTTGCAGTTACAGTGCTATGAATAGGTGTTTAACCCCCTTGCGGGTCCTCTCTAGCACTCGTAGGATTTTCTCCTTCATTTGCCATTTACAGGTGTGAAAACATTTGTGGGCTTGGTGAAATTGAGCAATAGAATAGCGATTTGCGATTTTAGCCTTGCAAAAGTGAAAGATCAAAGGCTTCTGGAGGCTGCAAGTTACAAGTTTAACCATCACAATATTTTCAAGACCGTAACTCGGAAGCCGATCGGAGCCCGCAAAAAGACGCCAATTGAATAGCAAATTAGCTCTATACAGAGCCCCATCAACCCCTAAAAAAACCCTGTCACTCATGGGGGTCAATCCAGACCCCCATAAACCCTTAATTAACCATGTCACTCATGGGGGTCAATACAGACCCCCATAAGCCCTTCATTAACCCTGTCACTCATGGGGGTCAATACAGACCCCCATAAACACTTAATTAGCCCCCTCACTGATGGGGGTCAATACAGATACCCATAAACCCCTAATCAATACAGACCCCCCATAAGCTCTTAATTAACCCAGTCACTCATGGGGGTCAATCCAGAATTTTCGTGAAGATTGAGTGGTAAGTGAAAGTGCTGATTGTCCATGAAAACTTCCATGTATTTCCGGTGATTTGTATGAATTTTCTTGAAGATCTATGGACAGAATATACTCCGTAAGTAATGATGGAGCTCAACAATTCCATCTTGAAAATTTTGATGTTTAACTTTCCATTTAGATGCTTTAGGTCCTTAATAACAGGACTCCATTCCGGTTCCAGGCCTTTGTAATATGAAGAGTTTGAGTAAAGTCCTCTTCCAATCCGATGAATAGGGATTGAAGCAATAATGCTTTGCTTGTCTACTTTCTGAATAAATGAGCATAGGATTCCTTGCTTTTTCTGGTGTTGTTAAAATTATTGACAGATTTAACCTCTTTAAGACCTGAGCTCTTTATTTAAATTTTCGAAGTGCTTAAGAATTGACTCAATTAGGCTACTATTGTCACTCGGGATGTCGTAACTTCATTACATATTCCCTCTATGTGATCTAGGATAGGGAAGTCTCTTGGCCACTTTTTCACTGGGAAAAAGGATTGTAATATTTGCTCTCTCCAATTGATAAGTTGGACTGATCTTCTGGATTTATCATTTTTCAGCATCATTCCTCTTCTTTTTTTTTCTTTTTTTCTTTAGTTCAAGTGTTTTTATTAAGATTTCTTTACAAATACAATAGACATACATGTAGACCTTACAATACAACATTACAATAGATTAATTTGACATACATATTGGGGTCATCCAAACATTTCCAAAAGAGGAGATACCTGTAAAAAGGAACAAAGAACTAGACCTGATTTTGTAATAAAATCCAACTTCCAGCACATCAACAATTAGATTCTGCAGCTAGGCAGCCACCAGGAAGCCAATGACACGTCTGCTGAGCCTGGTTATACCCACTGAGGCTTCTGATGTGAAATTGATAGCTTTATTTTCTCCAGAGCTTCTGTTATAGAAGTCATTTTTACCCCATTCATAAGGACATCTTCAATAGCAGATACCTCTATTTTTAGGTCCTTTGACACCAAAGACAGTGCCACTCCAGATTTGCTGGAGGTAAGCCTTTTAAAGGATGGAGTCTTCTATCCATGGTGTCTCAGAAGGTTAGTCAGTCATCAAGCGGTAGATTCACCTTTTTCACAACTTTATGATTGGTGCAGCAACTTTAGGCACATTGTCCCATGCGTTCAAATCTGATTCAGAGAATCTAACAATTTTGATAGAACAACATATCGGATATTATCAATAAGAGGGAATGTAGCGAGTTTTCTCTTTAAACTGGAGAAACATTAGGAGGCCTTCTATTCACTTATTTCTGGGCTGCTTGAACCAAAGGTTTGACTAGATCCAAAGAGAACTCTGATGAAATCTCATTTTAGGATGTTTCTTCCTCCCCTGAGTCTGAATAATATTTTCTTGAATAGATATTAGAGAGAACTTCCTCTGCTGATTATGAGAAGACATCATCAATGCCCTGGAGTCCTCCAGAAAGCCTGAGTCTTTTCAGCTGTTGTGAAGCTCTCTCAATATCCCTTTCAACTGGTTAAAGAGTCTGTAATCTAAGCTGGGATTTTTAACTAAATTTAGTAGCTATAGACACAAAATAAAATATGAACATATATATGGATCTCAACATAGTTGCAGAGTACTGTTTGAGGAAGAAGATGAGAATACTTTGGTCTGCTCTCATCAATAGTTCATCCAATATTAGACGCATAGGCCAGGACCATGCTATTTTGGCATCTGGTGTAATCCCTACACATGCTTACAGGGACATTCCATATTGAAAATGGACAATTTTGACCACAACCAAGATGGCCTCTGCAATTATGCTCGCACATGTGATGTCATTGTGCATGCACCCTGTTGACCTGTATCCCCTATTGGATAGAGACTGAAAGCACAGCTGTCTTTGTAGGGAAAAGAGAAACATTCAGGGAAAAAAGGTCTCATAAAGCATGCATTAAACAAATGACAAAAGCAAGATTTGAAAACGTCTCTAAACTATATTAGACAAGTATCCATAATATAGTAAACAAGTATCCATAATATAGTAAACAAGTATCCAAATATATTAGCCAAAAGGTACTTGGAATCTAGTCTATTTCGGGGCCGCATCCCGTCAGAACAGTGGGGTTGAGCACCACCTGGATGTGCAAAAAATGTACTGTGGGCAAAGAACTATTTCCACCTCCGACGTGGCGCAAATCGAACTGCGCTGAGTCGACAGTGAGGCCATCACTTTGTCCAGGGCCTCAGGCGCGCCTCTCATAGCTCAAGGCCTCTGGAAATAGTTATCCACCTGCAGTACATTTTTTGCACATCCAGGTGGTGCTGTGGCAAAGCGCTCAACCCCACTGTTCTGACGGGATGCAGACCTGGAATAGAAAAGGACCGGTACTTGCACATATGAGGAAGGAAATCAGCCATAATCATGGAGCTTGTGATTTTTCCCCTGGTTGCATAAAGGGGAAGTACCCTTAGTACTACACCAGAGAACCTTATTCAGAAATGTGTTTGTGAGTCCCCCCAAAAAAGTTAAGTAAAGCTCCCACCTAGCAGAGGACAGGTACAGAGGTTACGATGGGAGGGGTCTTTTATAGACAAAAGCTTAGTTCCTGTCTTGTCTAGAGAGCGGAGCACAACCAACAAGTCATTGCTACCATGAACTTCCAGGAAAAAAACATTTCCATTGTTCCTTTAACTTCCAAATTCATTGTGTTTTGATACTTTTGATTAATCTGAAATGGTCCAGCTATAACGTTTAGATGTAAAGCTAAGTATAAACAGCTTTTAAATCTATTTTAGTAGATATATTCAAAATAGCTGGTTTCCCATCATCTTTAGTCTGCAGCTTCTCCTATATTTTACAAACTGTGTAACTAATTTCCTGCAGCTGAGTAACTGATGTACAGCTTGTGCTCCACACTCTACTACAGTTTGTAAAAAATAGAGGAGCTCGGACCTAATTTAAGTTTTAAGTTAAATATTATATTTAATCAGAAAATAAAAAGTTGATTATACTGATCTGAAATTAAAGCTAATGTATTTGTATGTATTTTTCTCAATGCTAAAGGGCTATTGTCGTTCAAGAAAAAAGACACTTTGTGGAGTATGTAGCAAACTAATAATATTAGATGCTGTATAAGCCATTGACATAAAACATTTTTTGGAGAAAATCACAATTTTGGAAGTCTCTGTTTATAATAGAAAAGACTGCTTTCATTGGTAACTGCAAGCATTGCTCTCCAGAAATGTAAACACCCCTCTAACTCTTTTTTCCACCAACACATCACTATGTTCATTGTATTGTATTTCCCACGGGGCAAAATTGCCATTACAGCTCTTCACACCCCATCACAGCCCTTGTGATAGTTTAATACAAAAAAAGGAGGTCTACTTCTGCAACATAAAAGCAAATATGAAAAAAGACCATAGTACATTCATTTTGGTGACACTTTACCTTTAATATGTATTTTTCTAGGGAATCAATTTAGGAGCATCCAATTTAAGATTATTAAACTGCACTTCAAAAAATTAGTGTTCCCTCTCCCTTATATAAATATTGGTGGTAAAACCAGTTCCAGAGAGCATATGTATTTGTGCATATATATATGTCGGGTACAATTATCTACAGAAATGCCACTGTATATAGGTATATTTACGCATATGCACACACTACTCAACAGTATTAGCATCTTAGCGCAACCTGATGTCCCCTGAAATTGCTCTGCTAGATACTTGGACCTCATGGACATACACAGAAACACACCTTTTATAAAATTAATACATTTTTGTGTGTCTGTTAATGAAATATATATCTACTATTGATAGTTATTTGTATATTTGACATAGCAGTATTTCAGGCATTCAGGTATGAACTGATAGTTTTAGGAAAGTGTATTACTCATTTTACATATGATAATTTATTAGATGACTAGGATGACTAGTTATATGAGGAGTCAAAAATGTTTCAGTAAAGTGAAGCTGTGATTTTGGGGGTTTCCCTAGTTGTTAAATTTTTACTGGGACCCAATATTTGAATTTAGCCTCAGGGTAAAGTTAAAGTCACTGGAGCTTGTTCTGCCACAAATAATTATGTAAATCAGACATCTTTGACTAAGGTATTGCCATTAAATATTCGTAAATTGGCTCCTAGTATAGTGGACAATTGATATCAGTCTACTACATTCTTTCCTAAGGAATCTACTATGTGTGTGTAAATGGAGCTTGTTTGTTCTTAAAGGGCCACTGAAGTCACCATAGAAGGAGAAAAAAGTATGTGGGGAAAAAAAGTGTCTTCCTTTTTAAAATTGATGCTGAATACATGGGGTTATGGTCAATAGAAGTTAGTGGATTTCACTGTGGAGCACTGATAGTAAAAATAGCTTACAAGAGCACTCAATGACCAATCTCCATGGATTATTCAAAATGGTCTTGCATCCTGAGTAAACTAACTTTCCCCTTTGAGCCCATGTAATCTCCGGGACCCCCATCAACACCCAGGGGGGCCATTGGGCTCCCCCTCAATCCTTGTGCATTTCAGTAGGGTTTCCATTAATTACGTAGGGTCCTTAACATTGATCCCTATGGTGCCTAAAATTAACCTGTTACCATGGAGGTCCCTATGAACTATATGGTACCTAACATTAATTCCTATACCATGGGACCTCAATGGTAAATTATCCTATAACCATACTATAACCATGGGGATCCTTATGGTACCTAAACTTAAAGTTATATAGGTACAGATGTTAATATTCGATGCCATGGGGGTCCATAGGGACCCCCAAAATTATAGGATAGTTTACCATGCTGGTCCATAGTGGTAAATGTTGGGTGCTATGGGGGTCCATAGGGAACCCAATGGTAATTGGTTAATTCAAGGTGCCATGGAGGTCAACATTAGATCACCATGTGGGTCCATTGGAAACATAGGCTGTACCAAAAAGTCTGGGACCATACTATTTAGGTCAAGTGTAGCTGAACCTGAGGAGGGTCTGCGGGAAGGATTTGAATTAAGTGGATCTAAGGAAAAGAGTCAGTGTAACAGTGAGTATTAAGGAGACAAGCAGCATGGAGGAGACAAGCCATACCTGCAGAGCAAGGAGATCATTCCTACCGGAGTTTGACAGAGCTACTGGTATTACAAATGATACTTGTGAAATAACTGACAGTATAAACCTTTAGGTAAAAGACGGTGTATTAGTGCCCATGAAGAGGCTAATAGCTGCATGTTTAAGGGTCTCTGGATTGAAGCATTTGGAGAGATTGGGACCAATGCTCAGTTTGCTTTTATGTCGAAATTACTGCAACAACTACAGGCTGAAGTTCGGAGCCTGACAGTAAAATTCCTACAGATACAGTGAGAACTGGATAAGGACACTAGAGACTGCGTATATATATATATATATATATATATATATATATATATATATATGGAAATAAATACATCAGTTAATCAAAAAGAAAGGAAAGGATGGTGTTCAAACCAATAAATTACAAAAAAAAAGTCTCTTACATAGCGCATTTAAAATCTCACTAACTATGCCTTAGAAGCCAGTATAATACTTAATATTTCTAGAATAGAATGTATAACAGTTACAGACTCCAATCTTATTATATACTAGCGACTTTCCCGCCATGCAACTTTCAGGCCTCGCGTGTGAGGTTATAAGTTCATTTTTGAATTAATTGACATCTATTTTGGGTCTTCTGACTGCTTCTGAGTTCCAGGCGTGAAAAAAATAGCAGCCGTTAAAGTGCTGCGTGCCTCGCAACCCAGAACTTTTAACATAGCATTACCGATAAACTCGCAATTACGACAACTATTATATGAGATGCAGATTCTTGTAGGGGGAGGAGTTCAAGGTTATAAAAACAATAGCTAAAATGACAATATATAAGTAAATTCTTGATCACTTTTTAGATTGTAAACAACTTTTCCACATGATTTTTCACTCTCTAGCTGATGAAGCAGAGTACATATGGTGACTTCAGCGGCCATTTAAATCTGTTACTCAGATTAAGTTATAATTTTGAGTTTCAGGTTTCAGTACTGAAAGTCTCTGTTACACTTAAGATCTATTCCACACACAGAATATGCACATGCGTTGGGTTATATATAGAGGCATTTGTAATGGAGAGGTTGTGTCATAGAATGTAATATGAAACAAAAGAAAAGATCTGTTGTAGTACAATTAGTCTATGGGCATTTGCTTAGAGCTTGTGATCTATGCCCCTTTCAGGACCTGCCGACCCAAGGGCAATAGAGAGAGCTTGCTTGAACCTTCCCAGTATATTTGCAAGTCAGAATTTCAGACAGCTCTCAGACAGTAGAGGTTTTTTTTTTGGGGGGGGGGGGGGGGGAGTGTAAACAAGCTACGCTAGTAATCATTGCATATCATATTGTATATTTGGTGTCCTGGAGCGTGAAATCCCATCTCTCACAAAAAATGCACCCGCAACCAGTTTTAAGCATCATGTCTTCTGCCCTAATATTATTTCTTACCTCAAACCCATTACATAAAACAAAAATCCCACCTTATTTTCAAGAGATATTATCCTCAAAAAGCTGTAGTTGATATTCAAGCAGCATGTTGGGGTATTGGGGAACATTAGGCAGGTATTGATGCCTAATTCACAAATTTAAATCCGTATATTCTAATTCGTTAAGGAGGTAACCAATTCGACAAGGGATGGAAACTAGTCAAAATTTATGATTCTGATTGGCTGAAATATGATTGACACTTACAGCATTTCAGCCAATCGGAATCTGTAAAATGTTGTATATACTGTAAGGTGAGAGCAAGGTAAAAAAAAAGCTGTTATTCCACAGGAAATCAACATTTTAGTCTATTTTTTTATTTATTTATACAGCAGCAGGATTTTTTAGTTGGAGGCCCATTTCCATGAGCCGAAGAGACAAACCATGGCTTTACTCAAGAAAGAAGATGATGGATTATTCTAGCAACATGGAAAAGCCAACTTATCCATGGATGAACATTGAGATCCGGGGCATTGGCTAGAGGTCATCAAAGGGATAGGTAATATACATCCCCTACTACAGGTTTCATTTTGTTTTTATTCTTTTAAACTTGTGTTTATTTTTGGTACTTTAGTCTTAGGGACTATAGGGGTACTCCTAGAGATACCATGCGGGTCCTTACAGACTCTCATGGTATGTGGGTTCATTTAGTGATAACATGGGGGTCCTTATTGACCAAAGGCGCTCATTGCAGGCCTCACAAAAGCGCTGCAGGCCCTTGGGACTTAGGCTACAATGAGCGCCGAAGGTGTTCATTGTAGAATTCGAGGTGAGCCCCAAAGGCGTTCATTGCCTGTGGCGCTCATCGCGAGGCCCATGATACTTAGCCGCAACTGCAAGCCTCGCAAATCGAAGCGAGCAGTTGAGGCACGCGGGACTTACGATCCGCACGACTTTGGACTGAAACCCATACATGCACTGTGCACCGCGCAAAATTACAACTTTAACGGCCGAACCACATAACTCGAAAATCGCCTAAGCGAGAACAAAAATGGTTGCCCAAAAAATGCAACACGATGAAAACAAGGCCCAAGTACATAAAACTACCCCAAAGGACGTAAAGCTAGCTCGAAGAACGTAATAACTACCCCTAAGGTAGAGCCTCGCATTATGTGGCAAATAGCATCGCCAGGCTTCAAATTTTTTTGCCGTCATTTTTGATGGGCAAGTCACTAGAAATGCCATATACATCGAGAGGCCATATAACATTACAAGTGACTTTACCCAACGGCATGGTAACCTTATAATGTAAACTTAGCGTCACTGTGTTTCAGTTGTGAGTTGCGGTGTATAGTCTAATATAGGGGACAGCAACATGGCTTGGTTTATATCTTAGGTACCCCTAGGTAAAGATTCATCAGTTGCCATCTCTCTGGACCAAAACAGACACGCTAACTGAGAGCTGTAGGCAAACTCTGTATATATGTAGCAAAATCTGTACAAGTGGGTATATAATTATATACTGTTATTATTATTATCTTTATTTGTAACACACAAACATATTGTATAGCGCTGTACAGGAGTTAAGTACATGGCAAAAACAAAATTAACACATTATAAAGAATGGAGGGCCCTGTTTTTGAGCTTAAAATCAAATGTACATAGTGCTTGTTTCCAACGCACCGACACAAGATTGAAAACTCGCAAACTTACAATCTGAAGGGTTTAGGTGTACTAATAACAATAATATACTGAGTTGCTAACACAGAATTCCTAGATTCCAACTAAAATATTTGTTGACATTCCAACCTGTCTTAGATATAAAGACGTACATATAAACACACCTGTATGTTAAACTCACACAAGTGTGCTCTTTAATGCTCTGCTTAATGTAGTATAGAAAACTTATCCAAATTAAATCATGCCCAACTACTTCACTTACTGTTATTTTGAAGCTACATACCTTCCAACTTTACGAATGGCAAAGTGCAACACTTATGTGTGAAAAAATATGCACTATTAGTTAGTTTTACTGTATTCTGTATGATGTGATAATGGTTCTAGAGCTAAAAGTGGCTCAGTACAGATCAATATATGACTCTTTAGTAATTACACTGCTATATGCGATACTGTATGTACATACTAAAGTCTATGCTAAATGCACATCTACTCAGACACAACAAAATTGCTTTTGTGCTTTCTCCAATATATTAGTATTTACATCATTCAGATGCTCACTATTATTTGATACTAGCAGGTCGCCCGTCAAAAACTTACGGCAATAAGATTGTAAGGCAGGTAATGGTGTTTGGTTGAGACATTAATTTGGTTGGTGTTCCGAGATCCTTCGGCGCTCATTGCGAGGCTGTTGGCTGTTTGTGTGCTATGAGCAGCGTTGACGTTTTTTTTTGTATGCTAATGAAATAATGAATAAAATAAGAAATAAATATACTTTACCTATTTTGAAGTAATATATGCAGGAAGCATTGTGTTCAAGAGCTGGCAATCTGTGTTCATGGTGCTGCACCATACAATGTCGGTGTTCACTGTTGTGGAGCTGCTGTGTAAGTGTCAGCAATGTGTGCAGTGTGTAGTGTAATAGTGTGCGTGCGCGAGCCAAATCCATTAGGGTAGCTGTGTACTTCCGCATGGTGTAAGTTAGTGTTGTAAAATGGCGCCTAATATGTGTGGTACGCGGCTGTGGCTGATTTTGAGTCCTTGTTCTTGGACCTCGTCCGGCTTTTTCGGAAAATCCGTATGTGTTTTGTGGTGTTTTTTGCGTGTTTAGGGTCCTGTAAACGCGTTTTCGTTTTTTTTGGGCGGCCACTTTTTCTCTCGCTTAGGGGATTTTCGGGTGTCTAAACTCTTGTATTTGGACTTAAATTGAGGTGTAACTTCACTTTCAGAGGTCCTGGGTGCCCCCCCTTGCTGTGGGTAAGCTTTTTATGTGTTTGTTGTGTGTATTTTTTGTGGTTTTAATGTTTTCATGTGCACATGTTTCAGGCGCTAAGGTCGTATTTTTGCGAGCTCGTAATGTTTATTTTTCTAAGTCCCGCGGCTCGTGTTTGTGGATGCTAAGTCTGTAAATTTTGCGGTCATCTTGGGAGCCTCCACCTCCGCAAATGCGGCCCCTCGCTTCGCGAGGGTCCGCTTTTGCGGGCCTAAAGTCTGCAGTTGCTGGCAAGGAGCGTCTTTGGACATCCTTGCCAGCAACTGCATTCGTTGCTTCGCGAGGGCCACAGGCTTGCTATGTGAGCCTGCAGCGTTAGCAACAACCCGCTTGCTCACAACTATGTGTGATAGTTTATTTATAAGTTGAGCCCACGGATTATAATTACTAATTTACATCTGCAAAAACTTATCAATGATACAACTAAATTTATTACTTCAAAGTGAAGTAACATGTTTTGCTGATCATAAAGATATTTTAATAAATTTGAGTCTGGTCATGGAGGTTACGATATCACAGACCAGATCTGGTTTGAAGTATTTATTTAATATTAACTTTCCTATATGGAGTAATATAATATGCGTGGGGATGTGTCTGACATTAAGCAATTCCAAATACACTTCCTTTTTCTGCATAGCTTTTCCTTACATATATTTTTTATGAATTCTAATATGGTTTTGTCGGAAACTGAAATTTGGCCAACAATTGTCTTCAGTGGCTTCCAACACACCATAGGAAATAAGTGAAATAATTCAACATTTAGACAAAGCTCTTTATTTAGTTTAGCTCTAAGAGTATCTTAAAAGCGTAGACCTCCTTTGATACCCAATTGGTTATTATAATCCTTTTGGTCTGGATATGGAAAACACATGGTATTAAATATCACCAGTCCAATTCCATACAGCTGTCTCTTGCTGTGAGCCAATAGAGATGCAACTGTTTATGGCCAATGGCTGAGATTTTCTCCTTTATCCAGTGTGGTGTAAATCCGACATTCAGTGCTGAGAACAGTAAAAAATATAGAATTTGGCAGCAGATAAGAACCACTGGGCCCACCTAGTCTTCCCATTTTCCTATTTGTTCTAAAACCAAAAGTTTTTTCTTAATATTTATGATAGTATTATGTATTTTCCTAGAATTGCTTAATTCCCACATAATATCTAACATGTTCTCATGTATAAGATCACAGAGCACAGACTTTTTATTGTACTCCAGTAAAAGTACCAACTAGTTAATGGATCTACAATATATGTCTGTAAATGAAGCTCAGTTCCCATCAACATATGGTTCTTTTGTCATCCCCAAATATGTGAGTTTGGCTAGCCAGCAGTTGTGGATTCATGGACTCTGAAAATGATTGGCTTTATAAAAAAAAAATAGCACAGCTGTGAATTCAAATTAGTGTACCTCTGTGTACTCAGTAACTAATGACATCTATATATTTTACAACCCCACTTACTATGTACTACGTAAATTACTATGTACTTCTCAGAGCAAAAAAGGCAAAATAGCATAAATACTGAAATTTAGTGTTCATTCATATACCATAACTGTATTTTGTGTTTTGACATTACTGCCCATTAAAAAATATAAAAGTTCATGATATTATTATACCACATGTCAGTTATTAATTATGTTAAGTTTTTCCAGTTATGATATTTTGATCCAAAGATCAATATGACTCATCACATATATAGTTCTCAGCAGCCGGGCTTGCCAAAATCTGTTGGTAATGCAACGGGGAAACTGCAGCCCTGTGCGGGACCTTGCGAAGCGAGGACCGCAGTTGCGGCCAGGCAAGGAGTGCCAAAGGCGCTCCTTGCGCTGTTGGAGATGAGCGCCATAGGTGCTCATCCCTGCGACCCTGTGCGACTTAGGCAGGGAGTGCTGAAGGCGCTCACTGCGCTGGTGGAGATGAACGCCATGGGTGCTCATCCGTATGACCCAGTAGCACTTAGGCAGGGAGCACCGAAGGCATTTACTGCGCTGGTGGAGATAAGCGCCATAGGCGCTCATCCCTATGACCCTGCACAATTTTACCATCATACCTATGACCCGCTGGACTACACATCAACAGAAAACTCAAATACACAATTCATACTGCGAGACCAGAAGCACTTTGAAAAAATTGCATGAAAAAACATTACATAAAAAAAAATATGAGCCGCAAAAAATATGAACTTAACGGCCGCACATCGCAAATCGAAAAACACACAGAATACAAACAAAAATTTTAAAAAAACATCACACACAGCAAGGGGCGACACCCAGGACGTCTGGAAGTTATGTTACACGTCAATTTAAGTCCAATTTCCAGAGTTTAGCCACTCGAAAAAAAGTGAGAGAAAAAATGGCCTCCGAAAAAAACGAAAATTACCCCTAAATACGCAAAACTCTGCCACACACATACGAATTTTACACAGGACCGTACAAGGTATAAAATACACTATTACGAAGGACGCAAAATGATCCAAACCCACCTAACACATACACAATCGCCACCATTTTACACCACTAACTTGCACATACTAACATTTACATTACAGAATGCGGAAATACACAGCTACACAATTGGTTTCCCGGGGTCCTGCATATATTCATTACAAATAGGTAAAGTATATTAATTTATGATTTAATTAACTAATTAATTATCATTAAAAAATACAAATACAGAAAAATAAAAAAACACACCACACGATAGCAAAAAACGCCAAAGACGTTCACTGCACGCCTCACAAAGAGCACCAAGGGTGCACGCAGGAGCAAAACTACACCAGGGGAGAAACTCGCAATGAGCGCCAAAAGCACATCAGCATGGACCTTGCAATCAGCTCCAAACGAGCTCTGAGAACCAAAAAAACACCAACCCAGAGCCGAGCACCAAAGGCGCTCAGTGCGAGGATTGCAATGAGCGCCGAAGGTACTCACACAACCAAAACACTTACTTTGTGTGCCAAACAGCATTCCTTCACTTACAATTCTTTTGCCGTCATTTTTTTGACAGGCAAGTCGCTAGTTAATTATAAAATATAAGCAATGTACATGTAGGAGAAACAAGACGTGTGAACAGGTAGACAGTTTGATTGTCCAATCTGCAGTTCAATAAATTCAATGTAGTTAAATACAAAAGGACAGGTGCATGTGAGGCTGACATCTGAATGGGCTTAAGGTAACATAAAACTTAAATAAGAACATGCACTTATCTTCAAGACTTCATATGCCTTACATTTTTATGTCATGAAGTTGTTAGCTCATGAACTCAACCAATACATAGTCTGAACAGGACAAAGACAACCTGTCCATTTCCCATCTTTGGATGCTGAACAGATAAAGCTTCTTGAGTGGTAAGTTGTGAAGACTGTTTCATATGGAGAAGGTATTGCTGAGCGGTTTACATCTCAGTAGAAAACAGCTATTCACCACCTTTCTGAACTATAATGAATCCACCCTATTGAGATAATAGAGGAAGTTTTGGAGCCAGGCTCTGATCCAGGATAGGCAGATATTGGCTTTACAATGCACACCTTGGACACTTTAAAAAGCAAATTCCACCTAAACTTGAGAAAATTAGCTATATAGGTAAAAGTTATTAAACTTGCCTAGTTTTCCAGTTGTTACGCTGTGTAGAAGTCTGAGTTGTGTAATCGGTTTGGGCCAAAAGTTCTGCAGCCAATCAAATTGCAGCGGCAGTTCTACCTGTGGCTATTGCATTCATTAGTGTTCTTCAGCAGCTCACATCAGCTAACATACAGAGATCTTGTAGCAATAAAAGACAAGCTCTGTCACTTATACACAGGTATCTGAACTTGAAATCTACTTCTTCATAAAAGAGTAACTTGTGTTTAGGTGGAACATCTCCTTTAACAAATACTGAATTATGTTGCTGGAAAAATATTCCATAGAATAGGTTATGATATACAATACAGTAAACTGGCACTAGAAAGGTCCCTTATATGAGCAGAATGAATATTTCCAGAGGAAGAAAATAAAATATAACTTTTTTAGTATGCTTAAAAAACATTATTCCAAATTTAGGATCTATCCTATTATTGTGTCTGCTGGTGAGAGAAGTTCTAAGCTTATAATTTTAGCCTAACCTTTGAACTAACCCTAACCCCCCCCCTTAACCCTAACAGTTTACCTAAACCTTGACCCTCTGATATGGCTTTGGAATATCAGCAGCGCCATCTAGTAGATGCTCACTGCCACTGCAGGCTGCCTGTGCTGCGCTCCTAGAAATGGATAGGTCCCAAATTTATACCACACACTTAAAATAAGATGATTAAAAGACAAGATGTTTTGTTTTTAATTATCTACACATAATTGAATATAATAGGTGTTATTTTATTTTTTGTGAAAATATTTTGCCCATTATTAATGTTAGTTTTTTACCTCCCTGGCGGTCTGGTCGTGTCAGTGCCCCCGAGTGTTGAATCGGTACACTCGGGGGTGCTGATGCAGCCAGACCGCCTTGCTCCGCCCCCCTGCATCGCCTACGCACGCCGGGAAGGGAACCCAAAGGACGGATGCGTGTGATCCTGAGCTTGGCTCGGGGTTGCCGCTTTAGATACTGAACACTAACCCCGAGCCACGCTCGGGATTACCTCTAAGGCGGTTAAGAGATCTCTTTAAATATAGGACTACAGTCCCTATTTCAGTACTGATATATGTTTATTACTGATAATGGTTGAAGGCTTACAGTATTTTTCTACATCATCTATTGCTGGCAAGTGATAAGGAAAGTATAGCTAAGACTATACGAAAAATGCTAAATTATTTAAAAATAAAATAGCATTTTAATCTACTCTGCTGTAGTTAAAAAGTAAAAATAAAGGACTGAGCACCACAGATTTATGAGTACTTTTGCCATCTGAACACCTAATTCCTTATTTGGCCTTTTCTTTACAAAGTACGGTAGTTGTAATCTATTCCATTTTTGATATACTGGGAATTATATTTAAAATAACATATATGTCTAGCATGTAGAAAGTTACTTTAATTTTGGGGGAAACTATTTCATCTGAATTTCATGAAGAAATGTCATTAAAGAAAAATATAGTGCAATTAGTTTTATATATGAGTCTGTCCAGCATAAGCCATAACTTACTAGAATGTGGTTACATTAAGTTGCAAAGAACAGCTCCCTGTGTGCAAGAAGATTTATGGCCTCCGTCTCACAAAACCAAAAGCAGACTGACTGTGGTTTCTACTGGAAACCTATGAGTGACGATGTGAATGTTCCATGCTCTCATTCTCTTGCAGGCTTTGGCGTTAAGGCTAGGGATTAGGTTATGTATTGCTGTAGTCAAGGAGCCGCTTGCCCCAATGCACAAGCTTTAGACTCCATCCTAGTGTATTAGGATTATAGTCACCTAATTGAAATAACATCATTAACATAGGATATACTATAAGATGGATACTCCTTGTTTTTATCATTAGATCTCAATGTAATTCAACTACAGTGAGATGAGTGGAGAGGAGGTATAACTTTGTTTAATTCATCTAGTAGGATACTACAAAAACATGGAGAGCAAGGTTTTAACCAATCTATATACATTACTGTGCAAGTTCCTAAGGGTCAAGGCAAAAGCTTATGAAGAGTAAGAGACACAAACCTGAGATAGACACAAACTTAATAGTATGGCCAGTGGCACACCGACATTAGGCTCATGCAACATGCGCAACTTCATGTGCGCGCCGATAAGTGCTCGCACCAACACCAGCGCGGTGCCTGTACAATGCTGCACTCAACCACTCACTCACTGCAGGACTCCCCAGTCCAGATTCTCCCTCTCTGTAGCCCCCCCCCAGAACTCCCACCACACTCACCCAGCTGGTCCAGACTCTCCCTCTCTGTAGCCCCCCCAGAACTCCCACCTGGTCTAGAATCTCCCTCTCCATAGCTCCCCCACCCCACCACACTCACCCACCTGGTCCAGACTCTCCCTCTCTGTAGCCCCCCAGAACTCCCCACCACACTCACCCAGCTGGTCCAGACTCTCCCTCTCTGTAGCTCCCCCAGAACTCCCCACCACACTCACCCACCTGGTCCAAACTCTCCCTCACTGTAGCTCCCCCAGAACTCCCCACCACACTCACCCACCTGGTCCAGACTCTCCCTCTCTGTAGCCCCCCCCCCCCCCCCATAACTACCCACCACACTCACCCACCTGGTCTGTGCCCTGTTTTGAGTCTGTATGTGGAGGAAGGCCAAGGAGGTGGGGTACTTTCCCGGGAGCTGGATACTAGAGGAGAGGGTGAGTGCAGCACGGTACTGGCGCACTGGCATGGGTGCACGCATTTTTAATGCATTTTGTGCGCGCACAAGACGGCGTGCACGTCTTCCCTCGCTCTAAAGTCGTGCCACCATGGCCAGTGGGATGGTGCCACTTGCTGCAAGTTTTTGCTCATTTATACCAGTACTAAGAATAAATCTCCTAAAAAATATCTGACTGTACCTGCCTTAGGGACAACCAGCAGATAATTCCTAGAGGGCAACGTGAGCAAGTTCTTAAAGAGATGGGGTATCAGACAATCTCATCTGCCTCCTGAGGAATCTGTATGTGGACCATGAAGCCAAGGTCAGAACTGAACATGAAACAACTGAAAGGTTCAAGATCAGGAAAGGAGTGTGAAAAGGTTGTATATTGTCACAGTAATTTATTCAACTCATATGTGGAGTACATCATACGTAAGGCTGGGCTGGAAAAATCCAAAGTCAGAGTTAACATTGCTGGGAGAAATATCAACAACCTCAGATATGCTGATGAAGGGCATATCGATGAGGGTGAAAGAAGAGAGTGCAAAATATGGCTTGTTGCTCATTGTTAAAAAGACAAAGATCATGGCAGCAATCTCAGTTCCTGGGAAGAAGTAAAGGCAGTGACAGAGTTTATTTGTTTCTGGTCTCCGGGATCTTCAGATGGTGACTGCAGCCATGAACTTAAAATACATTTGCTTCTGGGGGAGGGGGGAGCTATGGAAAGTCTGGACAATCTGTTAAAAAGTAAAAATGTTGGACTTTCAACAAAGGTCTGCATTGTTTGAACTGTGGTATTCCCAGTAGTATCATACAGATGTGAGAGCTGGACCATAAAGAAGACTGAGAACCACAGAATTGATGCATTTGAATTGGGTATGCCCTTTGGTGCAGGTATAGTATGATATGCATTCGGAAATAATAGATTAGGAATAGGTTGGAAAGGAGTAAAAGTTAAGAGAAGTGGCAGAGAAGAAGACAATTAAAAAAAGAGTACAATTAGACATTTAACATAATTGGAGAAAGGTACAAGATTAAAACAATTAAAAAACAAACAGTAAAGTAAGGTGTAGTACAGATGGGCTAATGTCGGAAGGTTAGAAGAAGTATTGCTTTAAAAAGAATACAGCTTTATTCAGCCATGCAGACTTTCTCATGTTTTCTCTGTAATTTATACCAACTGTGTATATCCATTTTGCTAGTTTTTATTACCTCTCTTATTTCCAAAACTAACCTTCCCCCTCTCATACTAATGCTATACTCCTCTCTGATACCCTCCCTCTCTCCACACTCTTATGGATTGAACCGACTAACTTAATTCTTTCTTCCACTCAGCTCACAGACCTCTGGCTCCCAGTACCCTCCTTCCAAAAAAAATGTTACAGTTTTCTGAACAGTTAGATTACAATCACATGACATTCCCATTTGCAGGTTATATTATATGTCAAAGATAATAACTTGTGTACTAGAGCTATTCCCTTCTCTCTCTTACTAAATAATGCCTACTGTCTTAGGGCCTCATTCAATTGCGATTTGGCCAATTGAATAGGGCTCTATTTAAGCACATAGCATTTTTTTTACAGAAGTTTTAAGTTAGTGAAGACCTTGCTTTGAGATAGAAGTTCACTAACTTAAACTTCACTAACTTAAACTATGCTGTGTGCTTAAATAGAGCCCTATTCAATTGGCCGAATTGCAATTTAATAAGGCTGTAGGTGTGTAAACTCAAAGGCCCTCATTAAATTGCAATTTGCCCAATTGAATAGGGCCCTAAATAAGCACATAACATATATTTTTTAAAGAAGTTTTTTGTTAGCAAGCATCTATCCAAAAGAAAGGTTTTTACTAACTAAAAACTTCTTTAATAAAAATATGCTATGTGCTTCTTTAGAGCCCTATTCAATTGCCCACATCGCAATTGAATGAGGGCCAAAAAAAGGGCTCTCAATTGTGTGTTTTGTATTATTAATATTATTAATGTATTTTGCTTTTTTACTTCACACCTGTATGGCACTGTTTAATATGTTGGCAAGTTGTAAATAAAGAATAATAATAAAATTATATATATATATATATATATATATATATATATATATTTATTAATTAAATGTTATATAAATACGGTATATATTTTTTTTCTGGAAAAGTAATTGCACACATTTTAATTAAAACTGGATTTTTTTTTTTAAGTTAAAGGGATGGACGTTACATTTCTATATTTTAAGGAATGTATAAAAGTACTATAAGAAATTATGGGGTTGTTTTGACCATACATTTTGTTGTTCCTTGGTTATGGTACATGTCTCAAGGGTCATTAGTGGTATAGTCTGAACCCATTTTTACATTACACATCAATTGTGTATATTACTTGTATAATATCGACAACGTAAAAAATGGGTATAATGAATGAATGTTGTCACACTTTGGTTTCACTTGTAATAATACTGTGTTGCCTTGTTGGTTGCACGGAAGATAATAATGGTACAACTTGGAGGCAAGAAACAACTGGGAAAATCAGGATCCAGTAGACGGTTCAGAATCCATTAGAAGAAAGCATAGTGGTGTTGGGGTAAATCAGGGCATGACTTTAGGCAGGATACAGAACTATAACGGCTGAGTAAAGGAATATAAATCAGATCTGGCTAATGGCTAAGGCAGATATGTGTTGGCAATACTGGATCAGAGTGAAGGAAGTGAAATATAATCTAGGGACAGGCCACAGAACAAACACAGCAGTGCAGGAATAAGAAATAAGACTGACTGGGGTAGACAGAATAGTTTCAGAATTAGGTAAGAGAGAAATTAAACATAAATAGGTAGCAGCAACTGCAACAACGGCATCCACTGGCAGACACACAAGCCCAGATCTGCACCGGGAAGAAAGGCTAGTAATTAGCAAAATATGGCATAACTGGGAAGTTTGGAGACAGGAATAAAAAAAGTGGAATAGAAGATAATTAGTTGGAGCAGGTGTGCAGCATTAGAAATTCTAGTTACTAATCTATAATTCCTGCAGCATGTAAAACACTTTCTCTCAGAGATTGCAATACGTGGAAACCGTTACTTGGCTGATCAAGCAAATTCCTAACAGTAAAAAATATTGCAAATGCCTAATGTTTCCATGTGGTCCCTACTATATTAGGGAAACTATCCAAAATTACTCTCAATTTAAAGCCACAGACTTCAACTACTTGTTGTGTCTCATTTCATAGCTCTTTCTATTACTACCCTCTAATACCTATGCTACTACGAGATGAGACTTTACCAATTCCTGGCACATTCTATTCCTCATTTATAAATACTTTACAAACATGAATTGAATCTTGCTTTCCCTAAAGTCCACCTTTGTACTGTGTTATGAATTAATACTCACAAATTAATTTCTCTTGACCAAAATACCTCTAGTTTCACATGTGCCAGCAATATTCTAGATTGTGGGTACACACACATAGAAGTTTAACTTGGTATACCTACATTTTTGGGGGCCCAAACCAAAAAGTTTCAGAGACACAAGTCTTATTTCAATAAACATTCTTTATACACCAGCTTTTTAGTTCCAAACACTATTTCCCTATTAAGCAGCACTTAGGAATAATTTGGCACTTCATAAATAAATGATGATGATAATAAAAAATTATGACAACACAATTTTCCTAGCACAGGGAAGATCATTTTATAATATACTAAATCTTTTGGAAGCCAGAGACATTGAGATTTTATTAAATGCTGTGTCTGTGAGTCACTGCTATCCCAACTTACTGAAATTCAAGCTACTTTCCCATTACAAAGGGGATAAAACCTTCATCTGAGTTTTTCCTTAGAAAAAAGTGCCACTTAAACCAATTAAAAAAAAGAGTATATTAATAAATGCTTTTGTATATGTGTATATATATATATATCTATCTATATATATATATATATATATATATATATATATATATATATATATATATATGTATATAAATATAAAAGGGTCTTCAATTCCTGTTACTGTTTATAATGAATGTGATGGCCTCAGTAGTAGTACCAATGGCGAGGGTAGATGAAAACCACTAATAGGAGGATGAGACCAAGTCAGTGCCTTTCTATCTGATTTTTTTTGTACTCAAAAACAACTATTTCACCTTTGATTGAACCTTTTTTTACAACTAAAAAGTACAGCATGTGCTCCAACCTATACAAATATTTGTTTGGTGTGGTGGGAGCACAGTGTTGTCTTCTCTGAAGAAATTAAAAGATTCCCTTCTCATATTTTAGTGTGGATTATATACATCAATGAATTGTTTATTATCTTGGATGGTCCACATACATTATTTGATGAGTTTATTAAGACTTTGAACTGTAATGAATATAACTTGAGATTGACTTGATTAGTTTTAGGGACTATGGTGGTTCGTATGGACCCCCCCAGGAAGGTTTATGGTCCATGGGGCACCTACATAGACTCTATCTACTGCAATCTTATCACACTAGCCATTCATTACAACAGGCAATACATCACATATGTTTACTACTGACAAACTCACATACAAAACATGATACATTTAGGGGATCTCAATGCTGAACGCTAGTTGCATATTGAGGCAAACTGAGACAAATCAATACACCGCAGTGATTCTCCCTTTGACAAATCTGGGCCTTAGATTTTTATTGACACATATGGAATACATATTGTAAACCCAATAATGTGAGAACAAAACACAAAATAGTCTCATGACTCAATTAGCTATTTATTTATCTCGAACCTATCCTAAGGGCCTCATTCAAATGTGATTTGGAGAATTGAATAGGGCTCTATATAAGCACACAGCATATTTTCATTACAGAAGTTTTTAGTTAGTGAAGACCTTGCTTTTGGATAGAAGTTCACTAACTAAAAACTTCTGTAAAAAAATATGTTATGTGTTTATATAGAGACCTATTCAATTGGCCAAATTGCATTTGAATGAGGCCCTAATACTTTTTCTATTTAACTTCTGACATTTTCAAAACGTCTAAACTTCCTCTGCTTCCTCTTGGGCAGCTTGATGCTCCATGCTTTCTTTCAATATCCCTTCACTTTGTGTTCTTACATAGGAAAGCAAAACAAAAACACAGTTGGATTCTAAAAGGACTATTTCATAAAAAATGCATACAAACAAAGGGCATAATTAAAATCTCCATCGTAGTTCTCTCCGTCCTCGCAAAAGGCAGTTGCTTTGCGATATGACTTAGAAAAATAGAGAATAGGCTCCGAGAGAGCTACATAGTCATACGCAGCCATAAATCTCTGAGCGATTCTCGCATTTCGGAAGAATCCCTACGGCGCAAAAAGTGCTAGCAAGGGATCCTAAAGCCTCTACGTGCTGCCACGGAGCAGCCCGAGACAGCCGTGTGAAGCTACCCCCTGCTCCCAATACACATCCCCATGCTGCAGTGGTCTCTATCGGGACCCCGGCAGCACCGCCCACATTAACCCCTTGCAACGGGGGTCCCCGATCGGCACTGATCAGGCCCCGCTGCATTTAAAAAATTTAAATTCCCCGCCGCGGCTCCTTAAAGGGCCCGCGGCACACTATTACTAATTCCAGCAAAGGCAAAAAAAATTAAGCCCCCTCTATGCTCGGGGTCCCAATCTGGACCCCCGAAGTGTCCTCACATTAACCCCTTGCAGCGGGGGTGCCCCCAATCTGCATAGATCAGGCCCCCGCTGCATTTAAAAATGTTAAATTCGCCGGCGCGGCTACTTAAAGGGACTGCGGCACACTATTACTAATCCCAGCCGCGGCACTTAAAATTAACCCCCCTCTTTGCCGGGGGTCCCCATCGGGACCCCCTAAGTGTCCCCACATAAACCCCTTGCTGCAGGGGTCCATAGGGACCCCGGCAGCCCCCCACATTAACCCCTTGCAGTGGGGGTCCCCGATCCGCACCGATCGTGACCCAGCTGCATTTCAATTTTTACATTTCTCGCCTCGCGGGTCCTTAAAGGGCCGTAAAGGTCCTGAAAGGACTCGCACTAAAAAATATTAACCCCAGGCAACTAAAATTAACCCTATAACTCATGGGGGTCAATACAGACCCCCATAAGCACTTAATTAACCCTGTCACTCATTGGGGTCAATACAGTCCCCCAAAAACACTTAATTAACCCTATAATTCATGGGGGTCAATACAGACCCCCATAACCACTTAATTAACTCTTTAATTCATGGAGGTCAATACAGACCCCCATAAGCACTTAATTAACCCCGTCACTCATGGGGGTCAATACAAATGCCCATAAGCCTCTATTTAACCCCATCAGTCCCATAAGGGTATATTATGACACTTATGGGGCTGTTAAAACCCCAATATTAACCACATAAGTGCCACGACGGTCCACAAGGACCATCATGACACTAACTACAAACACTACACTATAACCCCCAATAAACCATTAAATCTAAACTAACCCTCCTCTACACTAATTTATTAACACTTACACTACCAACCTACACTACCTACCCCCTAATAAACCTCCCCACCACTCTAATTACAAAAATAAAAAACCTACCTTACAGAAAATAAAAAAACCTGTCACCAAAAAAAAAAAAAAAACTACACTACAGAAAATAAAAAACCTACATTACAGAAAATAAAAAAAACCTAAGTCACCAAAAATAAAAAAAACCTACATTACAGAAAATAAAAAAATCCATTACAACCCCCCCACTGCAGAAAAAAAAATACACACCTGAAAAGGAAAGACAGACATACACATACATACATACAATACATTACATTACATACAATACATTACATACAATACATTACATATAATACAAATCAAATACCCCCTATCTATCTAACATACAATCTATTTAATATAAAATAAATCCTAACTATATCAAATACATCCCCCTATCTAATATACAATAAATCCTAACTACATACAGAAACCCTAATTCTAAGCTAAAATAAAATAATTAAGACCACTTACCTTTAAAATGTCCCTTCAGATCACTAACCTAGGGGTAAAACAAAACAAAAAAAATAGTACAAAACATTAACATAAAATAAATAAACATTATATACATTCTAAATATTCTACTCACCTTTCCAGCATGTCCCGTCATTCTTCAGTTCTTCTCCGGCGCGGCCCGGTTAAAAAACCCACAATACATTAATACAATATACAGACACCAAATAAAATAAACATATAAATAAACATTCAACTTACCACCCCGCGATGTCCCCGGCCTCCTCCCATTCAGCCCCGGCTGGGCCCTGCAACCATCCGCTGTCTAAAAAAATAAAAATAAAAAAACTAACGGAGGTCTGCACTCGCAGACCTCCCCGACGCTAATGAGCCTCCCGGAGCCTTTTCCGGGAGGAAATTGGCAATGGCGGCTGGTGATTGGCTGAAAAAGCTGTCTATCAATTTCAGCCAATCAGAAGTCGTCAATGTGTGAGCGTGACGTCAGCCAATGAGAATGCGCAGATGTCTTCACCCAATCACTCCGTGGGGTGTATCCCATAGTGATTGGCTGAAGGCATCTGCGCCTTGTGATTGGTTCCAATACATATTGACAGGTGCTTTAGCCAATCAGGGTGGGATTTTGGGGTGTACATCGACGACTTCTGACTGGCTGAAATAGGCTGGAAAAAGGTTAGTTTAGATTTAAGGGTTTATTGGGGGTTATAGGGTAGTGTTTGTAGTTAGTGTCATGATGGTCCTTGTGGACCGTCTTGGCACTTATGTGGTTAATGTTAGGGTTTTAACAGCCCCATAAGTGTCATAATATACCCTTATGGGACTGATGGGGTTAAATAGAGGCTTATGGGGGTCTGTATTGACCCCCATGAGTGACAGGGTTAATTAAGGCCTTATGGGGGTCTGTATTGACCCCCATGAGTTATAGGGTTAATTATTGGCTTATGGGGCTCTGTATTGACCCCCATGAGTGACAGGGTTAATTAAGTGCTTATGGGGGTCTGTATTGACCTTCATGAGTTATAGGGTTAATTATTGGCTTATGGGGATCTGTATTGACCCCCTTGAATTATAGGGTTAATTATTGGCTTATGGGGGTCTGCATTGACCCCATGAGTTATGTGGTTAATTAAGTGCTTATGGGGGTCTGTATTGACCCCCATGAGTTATAGGGTTAATTAAGACCTTATGGGGGTTTGTATTGACCCCCATTATTATATGGTTAATTATTGGCTTATGGGGGTCTGTATTGACCCCCATGAGTTATGTGGTTAGTTAAGTGCTTATGGGGGTCTGTATTGACCCCCATGAGTTATAGGGTTAATTATTGGCTTATGGAGCTCTGTATTGACCCCCATGAGTTATGGGGTTAATTTTAGTTGCCTGTGGTTAATATTTTTTAGTGCAAGTCCTTTCAGGACCTTTATGGTCCTTTAAGGACCCGCGAGGTGGGAAATTTAAAAACTTAAATGCAGCGGGGTCACGATCGGTGCCGATCGGGGACCCCCGCTTCAAGGGGTTAACGTGGGGGGGCTGCCGGGATCCCTATGGACCCCTGCAGCAATGGGTTTATGTGGGGACACTTCAGGGGTCCCGATGGGGACCCCCAGCATAGAGGGCGGTTCATTTTAGGTGCAACGGCCGGGATTAGTAATAGTGGTTAGAGGTTGTAATAGATTAGAGGTTGCGAGATCATATCACAGGCTGTCACTCCTCATGTACATTTCCGCAGTGTTGATACGGACGGCCCTGCTGTGTAGCTCATACGTTGCTCGCAGCAGGGCGAATGTAATAGCATTGTAACTTTAAGTAGAAGCCTCTTATTTACAAGGCTGGAATTTAATTGGGCCCTAAATAAATAATAAACCATCTAAAATTATTAATTGTAATTGTCCTGTAGAGGCATCTATACTTTTTCTATATGTTTATCTGGTTCTAAAAGATGGAAGGGCTTGAAATACAGAGAACTATTTAGCCTGTTGCTACTGAAATGTGGCAGTCCTTTAGGACTAATAGGAAATCATGTTAGTTTGCAAGGTCCCACCTTGCTGAGAAAGTAACTAAAACAAGCAACACAAGCAAAGTTATAGCTGACCTAGTAAATAATACTTACATACAATACATAAAATAAAGATCTTTAAAATCCTATTTTTCAAATTGGCCTCTATAAATTTGAGCCTATAATATCTTTTTATGGAATTCAGCAAAATTCAGATAAAATACTTCAAAGAAAGAACATTTCCAGAAATAGAAAGTTGGAGGGTGAATGTTCTCAAAATACAGGACCTACTGGACCCGCCATGATCAGTAACTCCCGCTGGTTTGGTCTTCATACCTTCTGTGAGTGAGTTTTCTTGACACTTCAACCAGGATAGAGCAGTATTCTCACCAGTAGTAAGGTATGATACACATATCTTGTGATCCCTTATGAAAGAATTACAGCACTATGCCCTAAAATTGAACCACAGGGGGTATACTTTAGAGGAAAATTGAAGGGGCATTTAAAACGGCTAAGAACAGTAGGGAACAGTAAGAGTTACCATAACATAAATATTGCACATTGCTCGGCCACATTCAAATCCTCCTCCCCCTTCCCACTCTGGGCAGCCAATTAGGGTAGTGCCTACATTGACATGGTTTACTGATGGACCAATGAATGAGGATTCCATGCCAGCAGTCTAGAATCTCATCCAAGGTTTGTATAATTTGATGATGAGTTATCAATTATGAGGCATATCACATATATAGTTGTCGTAATTGCAAGTTTGTTGGTAACACTATGTTAAAAGTTATGGTTTTGCGCATGCCTTTGGCGCTCATTCTGGGCCTCGTGATGAGTGGCGAAGGTGCTCATCGCAAGGCCCGAAAGTTACGGGTTTGACGGGGGCTGCAATGAGTGCCAAAGCGATATAATATAATATGAAAGCTCACACATTTTTTTATTGTTGTATAGGCTGTACGTGACTGGCTATAGGTGGGAGAGAGTCCAAACGGTTTACGAGTTACAGGCTTAAAAAAATGTATGGCGTTAAAGGACGCCATTTTTTCAAGCCCACAACTTGGAAGCAGTCGGAAGACCACCAAAAGATGCCAATTAATTAAAAAAATAACTTACAATCTCAAAACACAGCACCGGGGGAGAGGCAGGGAGCCTGTAAGTGAGGTTGCAAGCTAAGTTGATATTTAATTGGTGTTTTTGGGAGGTCTGAAAGCAGCTAAGCGAGGAAAAAAATGCAGACCGTAAAGCCGTAACTTTTGTTTCAAGGCCGTAAATCGGAAACACATTGTTAATTCCCAAGCCTGCAAATGGTTTCACAACCGTAAATGCAAACAGGAGCACAGAGGAGGGAGAGGGGGGAAAAAGACACAGGGGAGGGAGAGGGGCGAGAGGGTGGAAATAGACACAGGGGAGGGAGTGAGGTGGAAAGAGACACAGTGGAGGGAGTGGGGGTAAAGAGACACAAGGGAGGGAGAGAGTGGGAAAGAGTCACAGGGGAGGGAGATAAAGGGGAAAAAACCCAGGGGAGGGAGAGGGGACAAAGAGACACTGGAGGGTGAGAGTGGGGAGAGGCTCGCAATGAGCGCCAAAGGAGTTTATTGCGAGGCCCGAAAGTTGCGGGTTGGCCGACGCCTGCAATAAGCGCCAAAGTCGCTCATCGCAAGTTAGAGGGGGGAGAGCCTCACATTGTGTGGCAAACAGCATTGCCAGGCTTAAAATTTTATTGCTGTCATTTTTGATGGGCAAGTCACTAGTTTTAAATAAAGAATTTGATGTAGAGGGGGCTTTAAAAATGGATAATAATTTAGTGGTGATCTTGAAGTGAAGAATATTTACACTACCCTTTAAGGGAGCAGTTCAATGTTGTGTCATATATTTGTATTCAGTTTCCTCTGTGCATGATACATTGTGAGACTTTTATATAAAATGTGCCAACATTTATCAAATATTTTTTTTGTGTAAGCATTTTTCACAATGTTTTTTTACTTTATTTTGAATATAATATGAAAGCTCACACATTTTTTATTGTTGTATAGGGCAACACAAAAACAGACCAATAATTCTCTTGTAGCTGTATATGTGTGCAGCTTAAGAACAAACAAAATACTAATCAAATTTTTTTGTGATTTTAAAAAGATAACATTCCAATCCCTTTGTTTCAAACTTCATAGAATGTGCAAAACGTAATGATCTCATAACTGCTGTATATAGCCTGCTTGGGTGGCATGGGCTAGTTTGGCCTTCTCTATTGGCCTGTGATGGCTGGGTGTGATACTGTACGGCTGGCAGCCAACTGTAAAATTTGTTCTGTAAAAATAGTGCTCTCAAGAGAGTATGAGCACACCCTGAAATCTAATTTTTTAAGGAGTGACTTTCTTAAATGGTCTTTTGATTCTTTTTTTTTCATGTGTTCTTATTTTACTGCTTACATACTATTACTACTGTGAAACTACCTCATATTTCAACTTAACTAATATTTTAAAATGCATTATCAGCTGGATTCAATAATTTTTTATCACCTGCAATTTTATTGCCTGAGTTGTTCATACTTAATTATATATATTTTAAACATAAATGTAATAATTGAATCATTTTTATCAACATGCTATTTTGATTGAAAATGGGTTTAAACACCAGATAACACCATAAAATACAATTCCTTTAATTTTCTTCTTCTTTCCATGTCCCCCTCTTTTGTGTCTTATTTTATTTTAAATAAAGTTACAATACAATAAATATATATATTTTTCATATAAATTGATATTGAAAACATATTGAACTAAAATTTTTATTGCATTTCCTCCTATATACATAATTGGTTATCATAATAAACTAGCGACTTGCCCGTAAAAAAATGACGGTCAATAAAATTTGAAGCCATGGGAATGCTGTTTGAGACATAATTGAAACCGTTTTATACTGTGAGGACCTTCGACGCTCATTGTGAGGCCTGCGCTGAGTGCCTTTGGCGCTCATTGCATGCCTTGCAATGATCGCCTTCGGCGCTCATTGCGAGACTCTCATGTTGTGTACTTTTGGTCCTCTGAGAGAGATATATATTTCTATGTATATGTAGTTAAGTAATAATTAATTATTTCTGCAATAAATAAATATACTTTAATTATTGATATTTGATATATGCAGCGAGCAATAGGATGAAGAGCTAGTGTTAGTGCCCAACTGATTTTCGTGTGGCGAAAATAGTCTAAATCAAGTTAAATTCGCGTTCCAGCTCACTCACAGATGTCCTGGCTGTTGCCCCACGCTGTCTGTGATGTTTCTATAATTTTTAGTGTTTTTTTCGGGTTTTTGGTTCGGCCGCTAATCTCGTAATTGTTTGTGTCTCGTATCTTTTTTTTTCTAAGTCCCGAGTCTCGTATTTTTTTTGTCTCGTATTTTGTTTTGCCAAGTCCCGTTAAAAGTGCTCCGGGTTTAACGGCGCTCATTGCCTAAGTGCTCCGAGTTTAACGGCTCGCAATGAGCACCTGTGGCGCTCATCGCTAAGTCGTACGCACCTTGCAAAGCGTGATGACGTCTCGCAGTTTGCCAATTATTATATGTGATTAATAATGCATAGATGCAATTAAAACGTTCTTACTAAAAAAAAATATACTTGATGTATTATAATTTTTGTATATATAAATAAAGAATGAAAGAAAGAAAATCACTAGTAGTAGTTTACACAGACTTTCCATGCAGTTTGTAAAAGCTAGCATTAGCCTAAAATTAAAATGGGTGCATAATAATGTTATACTTTATACTTTTTTAAATTAAATCAGGTTTGTAATCAGATAAACAAATATGTATAATACAGACTAATTAATGTATTAATGTATTAATGTTTAAGTGGTTAATACATAAGTAAAGGTTGGGTGTTTAATTGGAATTATTATATGTTAATCTATTCAAATAAAGTATATAGTTATTCACTAATAAGATGAGTGGCTAAATAACACTTTATTTTGAAAATACATTTTCTTTATTTTATTTTCTTTAAAGACCTCAGAGGAGTGTTTCTTTCATATTTCGAAGTTAACAATAAAGCAGGTCCAACTATAATCTACAAAGGCAAACATACCAAGTAATGCTTGATTTGTAAAGATACAATGAGCCTCATTCAATTCAGGGCTTGCAACTCGATCGCACACAGCCAAATGCCTGCGATTGATTTGCGTGCTCCTGTTCTTCTCCGATTGCGATGCTGTTCAATTGGCTGGGACCCCAAATTAGGAGCCTATCACGAAAATCGGAGCACCATGTCGTCAGACGCTGCATTTGCGGACTTGAACATGTTAGGGGAGCAAGCCCATAACTCCCGATGCAGAAACGGAAAATGAAAACAGAGATCGTCATCACGACCAACCTCCAATCCCGTAACTCTTAAGTGAAGGCCGTAGGACTTTCAAAGCCAACCTCTATTTTTCGAAGTCCTACTGGCTTCAACCTCCAAGCCCCTAGGACTTTGAAAAATGGAGGTTGAATTTCAAAGTCCTAGGGGCTTGGAGGTTGAAGCCCGTAGGACTTCACATTGATTGCCGTGATCAATATAACAGGAAAATGTTGTGCTATTAATTCTAAGACCTAACATCACTTTCACTGTTAATAAAAGTACAGTATTGTTTTTTTATTTGCTTTTAAAGTGCTCTTATTTGTCATTAAGCACTTTGCGAGACCTCATTGGTACCATTAACTTGTGGTTAGATATTTGCCATTTGCGGGCTTGACGGAGGGTTAGCGAGGGGGAATCGGAGCAATTGAATAGCGATTTTGGATTTTATCCTTGCGACCGTGAAAGATCAAAGGCTTGGAGGGCATTAACTTGCGATTTTTAAAATCCCTATAAATTGCAGCTGCGAGTCTGGAACTCGATCGGAGCCGCAAACTGACGCCAACTGAATAGCAAAATAACTTGTTGGTTCCATTTCCGAGCCCTGATCTCCCGAAAGCCTCAATTAAATGAAGCTCAATGTGAATAATGAAACATAGTGGACTTTTTTTATTCCATTGTAGCCTATATTGGTATTTTAAAAATGACCATAATTTTCTGAGAAATGTCTGGCACAAGCTTATTGGATAAAGTAACTATATACAGATGTAAATAAATATGAATGTTGGATTAATGTTGATTGTTCACATACCTGCTCCTCTCAATGCATTATAAATAAACATGCAGGTTACCTTTATTTCAGGAGGAGTGGATTTGTTATAAACTGAGAAGAACATTTTTGAAAATATTCTTTTAAATGTCAATTATAAATAGGAAATATAATTATTTTTAAAATATTTTATTCATTAAGCTTTCCATTTTGAACAACCTGCAATGCATGGAGAAGATGGCATTCCCCTGCTAATGCAGGTTGATCATACCTTCCATTATGTAGCGCTCATGTAAATTGTATATTGAAGCAACTATTTGGAACTGAATGCTGTCACAACCTTAGAGCTGTCTATCAGTATGCATTGTTTATGCACTCTTAACAGCGACATGTGATCACTCCATTTCCTATCATATTATTAATATTAATATAACTCCACATACATGTAACTTCTCCTCTACAATGTGCACTCTTTTTATTATAGTCTCATTTTAACATGTGCATCAGTGACCCTCTTGTTCCAAAATTTTTTTAGTTTGCAACCAGATTTTATACATTTTAAACCTCCATAAAGTGTAAATATTTGCTCCCTTTGCACGTACATTTTTATTTATGTGTTTTTATAGTCTCTATTTATTTTACACATTTTTGATTGATCGAACATAGATTATTATGTGCATTGATGTCTGCTAATGGATTTGCATAATTCAATACAAATCATATGGGTATAATTGATCAAAGTAGCATTTGCGTCTTACCAAAACAGGTCATCAGAACTGGAGATGGAAAACTTAAAAGGACCCTAACTAAATACTTTTAACATCATGTATAGATACAGGGTAAATAAAATAAAAAAAACATACAGTACCTCAGGTTTTATTCCGTTATATTGTATATTTGTATTTTAAAAATGATCACCATTTTCTGAGTAATGTATGACAACATGCTCACTTTATACAGGTGCTATACAAATGTAAATAAAGAAATTCAAATAAATAAATTAAAAAGTTTGCCTGATGTCATGAGAATACCTCCCTTATTAGGTGGGCCGAATCTCAGAGGCTAATGATCCGCCCTACTGAAACTGTAGCACTTGAGTAAGGACAAAATAGGTAGCCAATATTTCTTGTATTGTAGTATGTACATCAACCCCATCAACCAAACCTATTTTTAATTTTTTTGTTTCAAAGATTTTTTATTCAACAGTTTTTATGTTACATAACAAACAATTACATTGCAAACATCTGTTAACTGAAATTATTGAGATAATTGTGTCTATTGTTATTAAAAAATAGTATTCATATCAATAAACAATCATTCAGCCGGATATCTCACATTTTTTTCCTTTTTTGGTGATGGTTTTAAGTAAATACACAATTAAAGTTCCACTCCTAAATGTTCCTCACTACATCCATTCCTATGATCTCCCGTGCCACCCTCAGTACCTTTTGTCGTCTAGATGAGTTGCCTCTCCGCTTCCCAGCTCTACCCGTTCAAGTCCGCTCCACACTCCGCTCCCCGGACAAGCCACCGCTGTTAGCCAAAGTGTAATGCTCTTTCCTGTCCAGACCTTACAATGTGCTATCTGGAGACTGAATCCAAGGTCCCCAAATTACTAGGTAAATTTGGCGAGTGTCCAACAAAGTGTGAGTCATTCTGTCGTTAATGCAAAGATAATTTATTTTGTTTATGACTTCCTGAAATTGGATATGACTGCTTTTCCATTTTCTAGCAATTATATTTTTGGCGGCTAAAAAAATCATTTGGGCCAATTTGTTCCCCTTATTACCCAGCCCCTGGTAATGAATTCCCAACAGACAAGTCGAGATTGATGGTTCTAGGGGAGATTTAAGAATCCGTGAAGCTAATTTGGTAGCTTCAATCCAAATATTAGCCACTCTAGGACATTTCCACCACGTATGAATAAAGTCTCCCCTTCCCTGGCATCCTCTAAAGCACCTATCTGAAGTTGTTGGAGAAAGCTTATTTAGCCTGGCAGGAGTCATGTATGCCCACTGTAAGATTTTCAACGAGGTTTCTAGCAAGCTATAGTTATATGAGCCTTTAGATAGGCTCAGAAAGGATTCCGCCCATTTGTCCCCCTCCCAGTTTTGTTGCATGTCTATCTCCCATTTCAATGTGTAAGCAGGCTTCCACGAAGCCTTTGGGGCATTAAACATAGTGTACAGTGAGCCTAAGGTTCCTCTAGTTAAGTTTGTGTTTTTACATATTATTGACATCCACGATTCTTTGGGCGGGCCATGAATCCTATGTATCTCCTCAACCCAATGTCTAATTTTGATGTAGTTAAACATTTCTTGGTGTGGTATCCCTATTTTCCTGTTCATTTCTGCCCAAGAAATAATTCTGTCGCCCTCAAACCATGCCTCAAGTTTGTCTAAATTGTGTGTGGTCCAGAATGCTTTGGAGTCAGCTGTGAGGGTGGTCGCTAGAGAGGTTGATGTAAAGATTGAAGTAAGAGGTGATACGGGGTGAATCAGTTTATGTTCCTTCCTAGCCCATTTCCATATTTTCAGCGTAAATTTAGTTATAGGGTTATGGATTAGGGAGTCAAACGTGTGGGAACTCGGAGCCCATAAAATTATTTCCCATTTTAATGGGGCCATTTGTAGCTCTTCAATAAAAACCCCATTGGGCTGTAGGGTGGTAGAATGTATTAACGGTATAGAGGCAATTTGAGCTGCCTTAAAGTAGGTACTGAAATTAGTGCAGGATAATCCTCCTCTAGACTTATGTTTATACATAGTATGTCTGGCGATCCTAGGAGGTCTATTCCTCCAAACAAATCTAAACACCTGGGTTTGAAACTGTGCCAATTCCCTGTTATTAATTTGGATTGGCAGAGTCCTGGCCAGATAAAGCAGCCGCGGCAAGATGTTCATCTTGACCGTGGCTATTCGGCCCGTCCACGAAATCTGCCTTTTTGTCCAGCTGTCTAAGTCCCTTCGAAGAGTCTTAAATAGGGGTGGGTAATTGGTTTTATAAATATCCGCTAGTGAGTTAGTCAACTTTATTCCTAAATAGTTAATGTAAGAGGCAGGCCATAGAAAGTTGTGTACCCTTTTCAGTTGGTCCAAGATGTCCCCAGGAATGCCCACACTTAAGGCTTCTGTCTTGCTATGATTCAATCTCAGTCCAGAGAGAGTGCTATATTCATTGATTGTGCCCAGTAGGGCGTCTATGGAGGAGCCAGGATTCGAGAGGGTGCACAGTAGGTCATCAGCAAACAAAGAACATTTTAGATGCTGATGTCCCACCTGCACCCCCTCTATAGAGGAGTTTGCTCTTATCGCCTGGGCCAAGGGCTCTATGGCCAAAGCAAAGAGCAGTGGGGACAGAGGGCACCCCTGTCTCGTGCCTCTCTCTATATTAATACTAGCCATCTGGGAGCCTGGTAATTTTAAAGTGGCCTTGGGTAGCGTTTAGTAAATGTGTAATAAGTTTAAGAAGTTGCCTTCAAACCCAAACTTTGCTAACGTGGCAAATAGAAAGGGCCACTCTAAGGTGTCAAACGCTTTCTCTATGTCCAATGCAAGCAGGCAGACCGGTGACCCCCTAGACCTAGCCAAATGGATGACATTTAGAGTTCTCCTGATGTTGTCGCCAGTTTGTCTATGCGGGATGAACCCTGACTGGTCTTTGTGAATCAAGGAGGGAAGGAATATTGAGATCCTTTGAGAGAAGATCTTGGCAAGCAACTTGACATCCCCATTAAGCAGTGAGATAGGTCTATAGTTCTTGGCATCTCTCTGATCTCTACCCTCTTTAGGGAATATTGTTAAGTCAGCATGGTTTAGTTCTGGGGGGGTAATCTCCCCTCTCAGTATCGAGTTAAAGAGATTACATAGATGAGGAGCCAGAAGTGTTGAGAATTTCTTATAGTAGATATTGGTGAACCCATCCGGGCCCGGGGATTTTCCTAGTTTTAGTTCCTTAATCGCTTCTAGAACTTCCTTGATAGTAACTTCCTTATTTAGAGAGTGTAAGTCAGCAGGCGAAATCTGAGGAAGGTCCAGTGAGTTTAAGTAAGAAGCAATGTTATTTTCCATGGCCACCTGTTTAGTGGAGTATATATTTTGGTAATATTCCCAAAAAACTTTTTGTATTTCATTTTGGCTATATATGAGGTCGCCCTCTTTATTCCTGATTTGGGAAATCCTGGATTGGGCGTACTTTGCTCTCAGGCTTCTGGCTAACAATTTATCCGGTTTATTCGCTTTATTGTAAAACAAATGCTGCGTCCGTCTCAGTGCCTTGTCCGTTTTTATGGACAATAAGCTATCTAGCTCCAGCCTCATCTTGTCTATCTCTGTTCTCAGGGAGGAGGAGGGGGAGAGCTGATTTCGAAGCTCCAGTCGTGCCAATTTGCTTGCAAGATCTCTCTCCCTTTGTAGATTCTGTTTTTTGAACTGAGAAGCCAATTTGATGCACACTCCTCTTATAAAGGCTTTATGTGCCATCCAAACCCATCCGGCTCCCGTCTCCCTACCCGCATTGGACCCAAAGAAGTCTAGCAACTCTCTCTCTATCTGCTCCTGAGTTGAAGGCAGTGAGATTTGGTATTCATTCAGCTTCCAGGTGTAAGGCATGCTGAATTGACTTCCCAGGTCCACTTCCAATAAAACTGCTGAATGGTCGGACCAAGTGCAAGGCACTATAGTCGCTCTGTGTGAGCTGTCAAAAAGTGAGCTGCTAATGTAAATAGTGTCAATGCGCGAGTAGGAGGCATGTGTGGGTGAATAAAAAGTAAACTCTTTCCCTCTCGGGTGAAGTCCCCTCCAGGCATCTACCAGGCTAACAGAGTGCAGGAGTTTCTTAATTTGTCTAATTTTGTTTGAGAATCGGTCACTCACTGGAGCCCTAGATTTGTCCGCCTTTGGGTCTAAGACTAAATTGAAATCCCCTCCTACCACTAAGTTCCCACAGTCCCCCCCTTCCAGTGCCCTTAAAAATCTTATTAGGGCCTTATGTGGTGCCGTTGTGGGGGCATAAAAGGAAGCCAGAGAAATCGTGTTTCCCAAGATTGTACCTTTTATAATGATAAAGTACCCTTCACGGTCTACCAGTTTGGATGTTAACTGGAATTGGAGGTTCCTATGTAGCAATATTGCTACTCCCTCTTTTTTTGAAGTGTGGGTGGAATGGAAGAATTTAGGGTAATCTTTATTAAGATATGTAGGGGTCTTATGCCTAGCGAAGTGGGTCTCCTGTAGGAATATTACAGATGGTTTGTAAGTCTTATAGTATAAAAAGGCCTTCCTCCGCTTGAAAGGAGAGTTAAAGCCCTTCACGCTGTGAGTGAGTACTGTTATGGGCATGGGTAAATTAATAAGGTGTCTGTCAGATATGCTGAATTAGCTTTACCTTTCCGGCGAGCTGTCGAGGAGGGAGTGAGGAGCGGCTCCTCCTTCTGGAGGTGTGGAAGTGGCTGAGCCCTGGGTGAGCGAGTTCTAGCAGGCTTGATTCTAGTTAGAATATAAAAGCAAAAGTGCGTGAGTTTAGATGCCAGCCCCTGGTGCCTTATCATAAAAAACAGTTGGCTTAATTTTGGCTCGGATAATGTAATTATGAATGGAATTAGATTGTGCCCGTTGACCTGCAAACAGGCAGCCACTAGAGCCTCCACCAAATAAGGATCATTACGCTTATGCCCTGAGACCCCGGGAATGCTAAAGGGACGCAGGGGGCGAGTAGGCAAAGGATGTGGGTAGTAAATTATTTGGATGGTGATTGACATTAGGAGGTGGGGTAAGCAGCGTAATTAGCTGATCCCAGCTTAGATATACTCTAAAAATGTATGCTTTGGCAGGGACACAGTAATCAGAGAGTGAATTGCTTAGTTCCGAACCCAGTGGTTGAGCACCGGTTGGTAAGTAAATGGTAGGTGAGCACAAATACAGAAAGTTGTGAGAAGAACAAATAGAGTGGTTATTGAAAAATCAAGCATTCTTAGGACCTCTAGCCCTAACCTATTCCTGTCAATCCGTTAAAGTACTAGCAGGTTCCGCTTCAGGTCCTGCCGGCAAGGACAATTATAAATAAGATAAAAAGGAGTGTTACCGTAATAGAGTAGCCAGATCTATAAATAATTTGTGCTAACATTAATAACAAAACTCTTTACATAAATTATAAACAGTAGAAACAGCTAAACCTAGACCAGCCAGAGGGGTCTCGCCAGGCTAAGTATTATTCCCTCAATTAGCAACAGTAGGTGTTTCTTTAACAATCTACTACAACCTGCTAGGTAGGAAAGAAAAGCAAAGCATGGGTTAATAACAGTTCAAAAGTATTTTGTCAACTGGGTACAACTCGTAGCAAAAGTCCTGAGTTTCTCCTGGAGCCAGCCCAAAAGGCAAGAAGTAGGGGGAAAAGGTAGTACAGAACAGTTAGCTCAGTTCTGAGCAACCTTCCTGAGAGTCTCCCCTAGGTAGCAGCAAAAAAGCAAACAAAAAAAAAGCAAAAAGGAAACAGGACTTTTTGATAGCATGGTGCCTCTTTAGTCGAACCCTCGTTTTGAACAGTCCTGAGGATAAAGACAATTGTGCTAGTGTGTCAGCGTGTCCATGTTTTGGCTGGGGCGTCTGTTGGCAGTTTTTGAGACGTGATCAGCAGGCCTCTTTTGTCTGGTCACTTCAGACCATTGTCTCTTTGGAAGAGCCAAAGTTGCTGAAGCAGATGCCATAGGGGCTGGGTCCCCCCCATTTAGTTCTAGACGCTTAAGAAGCTCTTGGCAGTCATCTAGGGAGCGTGTTGTATATTGGATACCTCCCACAGAAAAGATCAGGGCAAATGGGAATCCCCAGAGATACCTGATGCCATGGCGTAGTAGCACTTCCAGGGCCGGCTTCATCAGCCTCCGTCTTTGTAGCGTAGTTGGAGAAAGATCCGCAAAAAACTGGAGCTTAGCCCCGTCAGGACCACTGATCGAGGTCTTGTTGCGGGTAGCTGCGAGGATCAGGTCTCTGGATTGTTGGCGCAGAAGCCTGACAATGATGTCTTTAGGGAGGTCTTGATTGCGGCTCCCCCCAAGGGCTCTGTGCGCTCGCTCTACCTCCCACTCGTGGTCCGGGTATCCTGAGATGATCTCATCTATCGTGCCCTTAAGGTAGCGTGGTAGATCGACTATAGCCGTGGGGATGCCTCTAATCCTCAAATTAAATCTTCTGGATCTATTCTCCAAGTCCTCCAACTTATCTTCTATATCCGAGATACGGGAGGAATTGCCAGCAATGTTGGCCCTGTCCTTCTCCTGCGCCTCTACCACTTGGTCCATGGTTTCCTCAAGTTGATGGGTCCTCTGTCCGATCTCTTGTATGTCTTTTTGCAGTGCCGTGACTGCTCCGTTGATATGGGAGGCCAGGAGCGCTTCAATTCTTGCCATTGAGGCCCTATTGATGGATACCTCCGGCAGTAAGGTTACCTCCTGAGAGTCTAAATCTGAGATGTCCGATTGCTCTGAGGCGAGGTCTTGTGCCGGTGTTTCCAATGCTTCCAGAGTTTTAAAATGCTCGTCAATTTTTTTTGACGGTAAGGATTTTTTATTTTTCCCCATTTCTGCGCCGCTGATTGTCTCCGGGTTGGCTGTTGGATGCCTAGGCATTTAGCCAGTTGCTCTGATGAAAACCCTCCGCTTCAGCTATATCCTCTCAGGTAATTAGATCTGCTGTGTTTGGTGCTGTCGGGATACACCCAGTTCCTGTAATGTTGTCTTGGTGTTTTTTTTGGTCCTTGCCGGCTAGAACCATGTAGGGCCGCTGTAGTTACATCTCAATGTATTGTTGAGCTCTGTCAATCATGTGCTCTCAGTAGGCCCAAGCTGCTTTCATCAATGTCCCACTAGATGGCGTCAATGCTCTGTCTGGTGCGGGTGATGTATCTTGTTGAGTGCTGGACTGCACTATTTTCTGAGCACCAGTAGGTGGCAGTACTGCTCCCTCCAGTGATAATAGGATGTTTGGTTTGTTGTTGTACCAATACTGAGCACAGGCCACGGCTGAAGCAGTTATATAAGGAAAGGTAAATCTTATTACCGTTAGTAATGAGGCAGAAGTAATGAAGATGAAAATAAAGAGGTTGTATGCCCCCTTCTGCAGTCTTATAAGCAGTGCAAAGTCTTTGTCCCCTTAGGGTCAGTATCTAGGCCTTAGAATCTTAAAGTCCTGAGCAAGCCCTTATATTACTTGAGTCAGGGAGCAGTGAGGTCACCCTTTAGTGTCCCTTTGGAGTGTTTTTAACTGTACAGGTCCCTGAGCTTTTGGGAGCCAAGAGTATTAAAGCCTCCCTTTAGTGCCTCTACAGCCTTGCTGCTACTAAAAACACTACAAAACTAATCTTTTCTGGGCCTCTCACACAGTCTCTTCTTGTTAGGGTGCAACTTGCAGCTTCTGGATCCCAAAACTTGATTTTTAAAACCAGCTGGGTCCTCCTGTGCACAATCCTGGTCATATATATCAATTTGGTGATAGATAAGTCACTTTATATATGGTCTTAAATGTTTTTTTCAGCAGAAACACACATCCTCTTTCATATATTATAGCTTTGAGAGATAAGCTGCTGGGTCTTCTTCTCTTAAAAAGTAATACAGTTTATTGTGTACCATATCTTTAGATTATTACACAGACTAGATCTCCAGTAGTATAAGGCAAAGAATTGTATAGGTTTGAAACAGACAGGCAATATGAGTCATTACCAACCTTAAGTAGGCATGTTGTTTATCAGTGTTTCAGTCTCCTTTGTTCTGGTTCAGCTGCAAATCTCAGGAAAAAAGTTGCCAAACTTGATTTTTAAAGCCAGCTGGGTCCTCCTGTGTGCAAATTTGTTGATTTGGTGATAGAGAAGTTAATTTATATATAATTGTCATGCTTTTTAAAGCCTTATTGCTGGGAGCTATGTTGTTTTGCTTCCTCTCTGTTTGCTGCTAGCCACACACCCCTATTTTTAATTTTGATGATTTTACAACGTAAGGATAATAATGACTTTCTCTTTGTCAAATGGCACAGACTATTAATGTATTTTATATATAATATACTTTGTGATTCTGTGGCAAACATAAGTTTATATGTCTATTTCTATGTGCTTAGAAATTTAAGTCACGTATACTCAGTACTCTGGACTGTATACATGGCGGTACATAAGAGAGGTGAGCTCACATGCCATTTATTCAAACATTTCAGCCCAACTAACCTGAATTTTGTTAAGGTAATATCATAATGGAGTAATACATTAAAATAATTTACATATTACTATAGAGCACCAAACCAAAACTCTTATATCAAAGACTACTGTAGGGGTAACACAAGTCATGACCTCTTAAAAATCTGATTTGTATCAGGCATAATTTTGTAATTTCCCTCTGCGCTTTTCTCAAGAATTGCCATGTTGGACTATTAGCCCCCCCCCCCCCCCAATCTTTGAGATGTGAATCTCCATATTGCCATTTCTTCTACATGCAGCATTTGAACTGGGGGTGTTAACCAAAAATCTCCATAATTACTTCAAATGTCAGTTTCATAGGTAGAGTGCTGTCCTCTTCTTTACTAGGATCACCAGATAAGCAGTAATTCTCTTTAGTTCAAAATTCCCAAATAGGTTGTAATCTCTGTACATTTTTTTTATGTTATTTATATGTATGTATATATATATATATATATATATATATATATATATATATATATATATAGATAAGCCAAGTTTTTCAGCCCTTTTTTTAAGGCTGAAAAAGACCCCCTCGGCTTATACTCGAGTCACCCTGTGTCTCTTTCCCCCCAGTGTCTCTCCACCCCCGTGTCTCTTCCCCCCGTGTCTCTCACCCCTGTGTCTCTTTCCCCCCAGTCCCTCGTGTCTCTTTCCCTCCCCCTCCCTTATCATCCACGTCTTTCCCTCCCTCCTCAATTCGCCTCCTCAAACCCCCTCCTCATCCTCAACCCCCCTACTCATAATTCAACCCCCTCCTTAGTCCCCCTACTCAAGCCCCCTCCTCATCCTCAACCCCCCTCCTCATCATCCCTTCTCATCACGTTTCCCCTCTCTAATTACTTCCCCCTCTCCCTTTCCCCTCTCTTACCTTCCATCAGCAGCTGCTCCACCGCTCCTCCACGCGTTTGCGCGTCTTCCGGCTGTGTCAGGACCCGGCATATGCTAATGACATGACATCACATGCGTGTCACATCATTAGCATTGGCCGGGTCCTGATACAGCTGGAAGACGTGCAGGCGCGCAGAGGAGCAGCTGCTGATGGAAGGTAAGACAGGGGAAAGGGAGAGGGGGAGGTGTAAAGTGATGAGGACGAAGGATGAGGAGGGGGGTTGAGGAGGGGGGTTGAAGATGAGGGTTGAGGAGGGGGATTGAGGAGGGGGGTTGAGGAGGGAGGAGGGGGTTGAGAAGAGGGGTTGAGGATGAGAAAGGAAGATGAGGAGGGGGGTTGAGGATGAGGAGGGGCGTTGAGGAGGGGGGTTGAGGATGAGGAGGGGGGTTCCGGATGGTGGTTGAGGAGGGAGGATGAGGAGGGGGTTGAGGATGAGGAGGGGGTTGAGGATGAGGAGGAGGGTTGAGGATGAGGAGGGGGTTGAGGAGGGGGGTTGAGGATGAGGATGGGGGTTGAGGAGGGGGGTTGAGGTGGGAGGTTGAAGAGAGAGGATGAGGAGGGGGGTTGAGGAGAGAGGCTGAGGAGGGAGGATGAGGAGGGGGTTGAGGATGAGAAGGGAGGATGAGGAGGGGGTTGAGGAGGGAGGATGAGGAGGATGATAAGGGAGGGGAGGGAAAGAGACACAAGGGAGAGGGTGGAAAGAGACACAGGGGATGGAGAGGGGGGAAGAGACACAGGGGAGAGAGGGGGGACACAAGAAAGGGGCACAGAGGGCATACAAGAGGGGGACACAGAGGGCACAAGAGGGACACAGGGGGCAACACATTTCCCACACTCGGCTTATACTCAAGTCACTAAGTTTTCCCAGTATTTTGTGGTAAAATAGGTGCCTCGGCTTATACTCGGGTCTGCTTATACTCGAGTATATACGGTATATCCATTTATAAATAGATGAGATACTGAATTAAAGGGCCATTGATGTCAGCAATCATCTCCTGAAGATGGAGGATTGAAATCGTAGCTGAATCGATTAAATTAGTGACATTTAGTTAGGGGGTGCAGGATGCTTAAATCCTTAAACTATTTATATAATAAGGCTACACTAATTGACCCACCACTGGTATTGAGGTTTTTTCCATTTGGATATACTGCTTGTGGATTAATGCATGCTTTTTATACACAACATGTATATGACACAACTCATTTGAAGAAGGTTGTGAACTGCTCACAAACACATAACAATCATAGCTTAGTACATCTCACACTGCATAGTGAGGTCTGCATCACTACGTAAGATTTACAAAAAAATAGTTGCTACCACCTCATACATTTATGGTGATTTAGCATGAAATATTAAGTTCACCCCGGTTATATCTGTAATACCCCCACCTCAAAAATTGAGAGTGAAAAAGAGCCATAACAGTGAAGAACATGCGGAAGAGTCCCATAGTATCCAAACATGTAAAATCATGTATTAAAAAAAGCAATATTTTTTGCAAAGTAAAGCTACCCTAGTCTTTAGGTAATCATGCAGTCCATCCAGTTGGTAGCTGCATCTCTTTGTACCCGTCATGCTTCAAGATGAGGTGGTGTTGTAATTTGATGATGTTAGCGTTGGAATTACCATGGAGACATAGTATAGCAATGTGTTTCACCAACTGTAAATTTGATTTGAACAAAATGTTTTTTTACTATTGTCTGAGAAGCAGCAATTTTATTATTATTATTATCGTTTATTTGTAACGCGCCAACATATTCCGTAGCGCTATACATAAGTTAAGTTACAGGCAACAATGCCTTTTAATATATTGTTAAATAGGTTATACTGTAAAAATTTACAAGTAAATCACAAAAGTGATGTCCAAAAGTATACAGGCCAGTCAAATAATAGAATATTTTATAGCATGAATTATTTATAAGGATTAGTTCAATAACTGGGGCTTTATAGGGAGGTCATAACATTTCAAAAGCTAGTTTATAAAAATGACTATTTTTCCTTGTTCAATGATTTTTAAGGATTAAAACATGCTCTTTTAAGTATTCAATAGACAATTTTAAAGTTACATTTATATTTCAAAATTATGGAGAGACATTTCATCTATGTGATGTTAATGAGAAAAGTTCATATGCAACAAGCTATTACATAGGGGCGAAGATATTGCAAAGCACTGGTACCCACTACAGCATAGCCGCCTTCTGTTATTTGCTGGGTAAAGGAGGTTTGTTGATTTAGTAGGGGTAGAAGAAGGACATAACACTAATTTAAAAAAATCCTTGAATTTTTGAAAACTGGTGTTATGCACCTTGGGATTTTGCTTTACTTAACCAAACTGAAATAATTATATAATAATTTGTGGTTTAATCCACAGTTGGTTGTTTTTAAGTATTCTTTGCAAAAATAAGTGTAAAATATTTAAATCAATAAGTAATTTATGTTTCTTAAATTAAACATTTTACTTCTTGTCATTTAAATCTGGGCTGCCCATTAACTCACAATGTTGTACTATTGCAAGTGATATATTTATACATATTCAAATCAACATTCAATACATGCAACAATCTTGCATTTTTTTTTTCCTTTTTATGTATACTGACTGACCACTATTCATTGTATCTAGCAAATAGTGCTGATACTCACATAGATGTATTTAGGTTTTATGCTGTTCCAAGCCAATTTGTTTGCGTTCCCTTCCTTCCTCCGCACCTGTGTACACGGGTTGTACTGTTGCTACATAGTGCTTGGTAGACTCACCACTGAGGGTGGATACTAGAGATGGAGAACAAAGGCAACTCAGGAAGGATATCTTTCTGCATGAGCTGACAAAGTTCCATTCTGGCTAATTGCTTACTGTTACCTTTTGCCCATTTTACCTTAATGCTTTTTTTCATTATCAGTATCAGTTGGTATGTAGTCTTTATATATGGCTGCCATAGGAGGTAATAGAACATACTATGGGCATCCTGTGAGAACATGAGATCGGAGGACCACTTTAGTGTCAATACAGTATGGTTTTATTTGCTTATTTACTAACTGACTGTCAATTAAATTAATATTAGAAGGAAAGAAATCAATGTCATCTCTAAAATTTATATCTAAACTATATAGTTGCAGCCTTCAATAAAACTTAATATCAGTCATTTCCTGTCTCTTTTCATGCATTGTTCACTGCACAAAAACAAATAGAGATAGCCTCCTGGGCAGACCTACGTCCACGCTATTAGGATTGGTAAGAAAAACAAGTCTGCCATTTCTTGGCCAGCAGAATTTCATGTGGCAGCGGGCTGTCTGAAATTGCCAGTACAGTGCCATGGCATAGATAATGTATGTGCAGAGAAATGTCTATATGACATACACTCACTATTCCATGGCACTGTGGCACTGTCCATATACTTAAATACACATAAACACTTCTTATTCTATATATAGGTAATCATGATAGCCGTATAGCGAGCGAAAGGATGAGTGCACAGGGACACTCCAATGGGACTGAGGCCGCATAAAACTGTTCTCTTTGTGGATGTTTTTTTCAGATACATTGAATGTTTGTTATCATGTACACAACCTCTCAGTTATATGTAAATACATTAATAAATCATCATTAGTATACTAAATATCTATTCTTAATGTCATAAAGAAGTTGTTTGCTATTCATAATCATCTATTGTTGATCCCAATCTTTATGTTATTTTAACTATCGAAATTAAGATTATGTTGTAATATCCCACATAGTATGGCTACTCTTAGATTTTTTTTCAGTACCATGGGCCATATTCTATTAGCTACTTGCAAATGCCTTGAACTCATAAATTTGGCTTTGGGTATTTTTTAAAATAAATGTTTAATTGCATTCTATTGACTTAAGAATTCATTAGTGCCAATAAGTAATATTTGCCGAATATGTAGCAATATTAAGAGTGATTTTAAGTGTGTATAAATGTACGAATTTGTCAATAGAATAGGGACCCATGTGTGTTTATGGTATTTAATTTGCCTCAACATTCTGAAATAATCAGGTTATACACCACAATACTATTTCCTTCTTTTTCCAATTGTCAATAAAAGAAAAAAATAGATGGAGATACTGAGAAGAGCACCACAGCGCCATTGAAAGATTACAGTATATACTCCTTTTTAGTGACAAAGTATTGATATTTAATGCAAAAGTGCACTGCCACCTGGTTGTATTTTATATTATCTAATTATGAGGACGCCACACCCTTCCTACCAACGTTAATCGTACAGCAAACTGGCCTTGCTGCGATTAAATACATTGGATTATATATATATCAAAACATAATTAAAAAGGTGTTTTAAAATCATTGCTTTTATTGTAATGCTTAAATCACCTTGTATTAATCTTATCCAGGCCTATGTATTTTGTAGTTTACATGCTTTCAAATTATATTATATATATTTTTTGCTTTATTGATTATTAATTATTTACCTAGGTTGCATCTTTATATATAGAATTTGTAACAATTATATTAATCCAGTGGGGTTGGAGAATTAGCAGATTGTTTAATGTAATTTCAGTTGACTGTTCCAAATGTAACAAATTCCTATTTATCATAAACACTGCATACCCAATATACCAATCAAATATAATGTATGCAATCTTTTTTGATCAAAATAGAAAATATAGTCACTTTGGGTCTCATTCAAATGCGATTTGGCCAATTGAATAGGGCTCAATTTAAGCACACATCATATTTTGTTTTCAGAAGTTTTTAGTTAGTGAACTTCTATCCAAAAGCAAGGTCTTCACTAACTAAAAACTTCTGTAATAAAATATGCTGTGTGCTTATATAGAGCCCTATTCAGTTGGCCAAATCAGATTTGAAGATCCAAAAGGCAAATTCTGTGAAAATTATTTTTGCCACCTTAAAGCTCTTTCATATTGAAATCAAACCATCATCTCCTATCGAAACTTATTTCGTGCTATTTCAAAAAAATGTACTGTGAACTGAAGTGTGCAGGCTTGCAGCCTTATTAAATTGCAATTCGGCAAATCTAAAGGGCTCTATATAAGCACAGAGCATATTTTTTTACAGAAGTTTTTAGTTAGTGAAGACTTTGCTTTTGGATAGAAGTTCACTAACTAAAAACTTCTGTAAAAAAATATCCTATGTGCTTATATAGAGCCTTTTAGATTTGCTGAATTGCAATTTAATAAGGCTGTTGGACGATAGACCATCCTCATAAGGAGACATTGGATCACTTCACAGTGAATTTTGCCAGAACTGAATTTCTCTAAAATTGAATAAATTATGTGAAAAGTAGGTATGTTAAAGTCCTACAGTAGATACCCTATAATAAATTGATCCAAAAGATAAAGAGTTAGAGATGTATATAGTTGATGATTGCAACATCAAATATCATATTAATTTTTCTAAGCAAAATTTCCTTATAATACTTCAGTTAACTATGAAATATAAAATGTATGTGATTCTCTCCAAATTCTGTTTAAAATTCCCTAAATACGTTGGCCTCTACTCAATGTGTAGCAAAGAAGTCTTCACATTTTTCTGGAAAATATGCTCATTCCATTCCTTTTAATGGATCTGTTCTTCAGAAAAGAGGAATCATCTTTACAACATTGCAAACAGGAGCCTCCCTGTGCGCCAACAAGACTTGAACAACTCGCAGATTGCCGATTAGAGTGAATTATCATGTCCATTTTGCTTTTTCTCTGTGTCTCTCTAGTGATATATTCCGTCCTCCCCGAGGAATATCCTAGTGAGAAACAAGTGCAGTTATGTAGAATCTGCTGATGGAAAAACAATCACATGGCTCCGAGTTTCATAGCAACCACCTGCAGTAATACGCAAAGCACTAATAATATTCTCATGTCTTCATTTAACAATATAAAATCTGGGACGCAGCCAGGATTACGCTAGTTAGCTCTGCAGTTTAACCTTTTTTTTTTTGCAGCGGAAATAAAAATGTCTCATTCAGCTTTGAGGTTCCTATTTTTGCAAATATAAAACTGAGATAAATGCAGGTTTATTTCATATTTTATTGAGCTCTATTATCATTTAAATGGGGGATTATAGTAACAATAAGGTCTTTTTGCAAATGTATTTACTAATATCATTTATAATTAGTAATATGGATAGGTAAATTTATTCAAGAAATACTAAAAGGTAATCAGACAAATTCCCGTATTTTAAAGATTGTAACCAACCCAGAAGTCACTGGCTACCCTAAACATGCTAAAAACCAAAGTTAATACACTGACCCAATGTAAAATTAGCAATCTAAAGTCCAAAGCAAATGAGAATACTAGCATCCATTGTTATGAATGCATATTCCATTGGAAATTTATAGGGGGATTTTTGGATCTACTGAAGAAACTCCCCTGCACGTTTATGAAGCAGGTATAGGGTTAAAAATACATGCCATATCTTCGGAGGGTAAAAACAAAAAGGACCACTAGGTCTGTATGGCAAGAAGGGTATAATTAAAAAATAATAATAATAAAAATAGACTACATTTTAATAATTAAAAAAAACCTGTGCAGGGCCCCCACCTTCCCCCATCACCTAGTGCACTGGGTTAGGGGGATCATCCTTAGTGACAGCACTGCTGGTACCCAATTTTGAGCATAGAGTTCTTGCTAAGGCTCAAAAACGCTTGCAATCTACTTGTTTCAGTTACACAGTAAACTTTGAGCCGTAGTATTTTTTTTGTGGTAATAGTTAGCAAAACCAATGTGAAGCTAACGTCTTTCATTGTTTTTGCTGTGTGTAGCTAGTGGAGGCATCATAAACTAAGGGTGGGGGTCTAATGCTACGACAAGCTAGAGTAGGGGAAAAGCATGTTAAAGATGTATTTTTTGTTAGCTATACTAGAAGCAAATAGGATTGAACTGAAGTTACCAGTTGTGCTATGCACCTCATGCATGGTAAAAATGTATTTTCCTTTTTCAAACTGCTGCTTAATTGCTTGAGTTAGAGGCCTTTTAGTTTAGGGCTGCATCGTGTTTGAGTACCTCTGTGTACACATACAGAGAAATCCTGACATTTTGATACATGTGCAGCTCTGCAAGACCAACCTTGTCTATCACTAGTAGAGTTAAAAGACTGAGCACTTGTATTAGCCCATCCCCAATTACTACTATGGGGCATTCATAGTCATTTTTGTCGACAGGCCCTCCAAATGTAATATGTGTGAAAAGCCTAAATTTCTTGCTGTTGATTGGGGTGTTTGGAATATTACAAATATAATATGTGTGAAAAGTCTATATTTCCTTCTGTTGATCGGAGGTGCTTGGAATACACCAAAGACAGACAAGTATTGCTACTGATAAAGTATAACATTTCAGCTTATTATGAAAAAAAGGCACATAGAACAAGCTTTGGAAATCAGGTGACTAAGTACTCTTTACACCAGCTAATAGATCATAACAACTCAAAAGCCTATAGATACTTTATTATCGCACTGCATTTGTTTGCTGTGACAACACACAGTACACATACTTATATTATGTGTTCATCAAGGATGTTTTAGTCTACGGCTTCTATGTTATCAGCAACTTGATAGACACAAGGGGAGGAGATACCGCCAGTGCAGGTGGTGCAATGCACTGTGGGCCGCCACTGGGGGGAGGGGCAGTGAAACCTAACTTTTTTGTGAATTTCTTTTTGTAGTGTACTTCTTGAACCAAAGTGTTCTGTGTACAACAAAAGCATGATTAAAAGTGTAAGTGTTGGTTAATTAAGTACTCACTAGTGTTTTTCGAGATAAGCCGCAATATTGTTTTATTGATGAAGATCAGTTACCTGTATCTTACATTTAGCTTTTGAAGAGATATTTTGAGTAGGTTAACTTGGAGTTGGAAGTATAGAGATGTGTGGTTGTCTCCCATACTTTGTATCCGGTAATGTTGTTTAACTATCAGTGCATTCAATTACCACTACTTAATATTAACTATACTCCTTTTAAGAACTGGTCAATATAACAATATAAAAAAAAGAGGTAAAATGAGAAGTCACAGATATAAGTCCCTTAGTATGTGACACTATCAATTGGTCATCAAATGATGCAAATGGGTAAGGGGATTAACAGCATAAACTTTATTAAATTCTTTAAAATACAAGTTAAAAAGGAAAAAAAATTAAGGTATGTCAGATGAACCAAAATTAGTTTGAGTGGCAATGGAACAATCACAATACAAATGTTTTTTTTAAAAAGACTGAGATATAAATGTATTGTCTCTGACCTTCAATATATTACCTGCTTGATAGGTAAATACCACACTTTTAAATACAAATCATATAACAGTTGTCTTTAATGTAACATGTAAGAGTTGAGATTTAAATGACAGCGTATATATCTCACGTCAAATATAACAATTTAAAAATCTGACAAACTCTTGAATTTTGCAGTTTCAAAGTAAAGTTCTTAGGAAGACAAATCTTATAAACTGCAACTTGTTAGGCTGGTTGACAACTAATTCCAAATTAAAGACAAGACCAGCAAATAAATACAGTCTTTAAATTATTAAATTATTTTTTTACTCTTGGCAGACATGCTTTGTTTTTCTGTCTTATCTTATTGAGGATATCTTATTGATCTTATTGGAGATGAATAAGGTGCAAGATAAAGCAGTAAACCATAGTTACATATAATAGCTCATTTATTTAAGGTCTTTACTTTGTAAAACATTTTGCACATTTTCAAGTCAATTTCTTCAGGGGACTCCAGTGGTCTTTTAACATTTTTGGGGGAAATTTTATAGTATGGATTTTTCACACCACATTTTCATTTACAATAATATTTTTCTAGAATCATTAGAACACCGCAGTGTAATAGGCCAAGCAGCACACAGATACGTGGTTTCCTGTAAATTTCTGTATCAGTGTTTTCCAAGTTTTTGTTGTTATTCTTCTTTGTCCAAATCCAGATAAAATGAATAGGGGACACAAAAAATTAAACGTAATCATGCGCTACCAGATTTATGGATCAATATGTCTTTCCCATGAAAGGTTTGACCCATCATTTATCTAAACATATATATATATATATATATATATATATATATATATATATGCTCTGTATGGTGGAGAGCTTCTCTTACTCTTTTGCTCACCATAAACTAAATGATTATTGCGGTAGACCCCATCCTGCAAAACCAGAACAAACCTCACTCTGATGAGAGGCACCAACCTCAAAACAGTTCTGTCTGTGAGTGGGTTACTGGCTTGTGCATAATCCAATCCTAAGCCTTGCTTAAAGCCGAATAATACCGCGAGCATATGCTTCTAAGGAGCCATGTATAAAATGGTAGTTTAGATTCAAAGAGTAAGGTACATTGCATCTCATTTGCATGTCCCCGCCTAGTCATTAACTTGGGGTTCCTTTAATGCATAGTGAACTTTCGGCACATATTACATGCTAACTCACACTTGCTCATCAACACTCGCTAGCATACTTTCACTCACTCTCACACTCATACTGTTGGACAGATGAAAGGGGCTTAAGCATGAAACATAATGAAGGTATAAAACCATCTGTATTTTCTCATCAATGTAATGATTGGCAGATGCACTAGTGTTAATAATTAAGCTTTCCTTCTACAAGACATTTTATTATTGAATCTCTATTTAATCTGGAATTTATAGCAGAGAATGAAGGCTGATGATAGCTCACAATATGCTTACACAAATACCTCATACACCAAAGTTGAATGCCAGAAGCATGCTGATATTCTGGCAATTTATATTGGAAATAGAATATTCATTTCAGATGTCCCTATAAATGTTCCCTCAGTGGAGGAAGATTTCCACAATTTTATGTGTTAGATGTGATGTTGCCTCCAATCACATCCGTCTCCAGAGAGCAGTTGACCAATGGTGCTTTTATAATTGCTTACATCCTTATAAAGAACAGTAAAAAACAATGTTCATAAGAAACTATATTCTAGTGAGTCCTGGATATCAACAGAGGACGTTCAAAAGTGCTTGGCATTTAATTGTAAATTCTGCAAATCAGCAGACACAATGTGGTCATTCAAAAAAATTAAACAATTACATTATTTTGGAAAAGATTCAGGATTCATTGGATCAATCCACATTTCTCTACTTCAGGATTTCCTTTCTCAGCTTAATGTCACAGGAAGAGCCAGACCCCACCTATCCTGTCATAATGATCATATTAATCAAGATTTATCAACCATTTTCTATATATCTTTCAATAAGGGGGTCTATATGGATATCTATGAGTCAGAACCACTCACAGCTCATCAATTTTGCTACACATATCATAAAACACCACAAACGCAATGAACTTGCTTTGTCTCCTGCCCATGGAGGAGGAAGAAAGTATCACTTTGAGGATATCACCAAGAATTCTCTCCATATTATCTCCTGTTGCTAGTTTCTCAGCAGTGGGAGTGTTGCACATATTCTGTTCATAATAGCATCACAGCTTTTATACTGGCTGTTGAAAGTGATGTTTCATATATTAGTGGAGAAAGATGATATACTACTAAAGACGAGAACGCAACAGGAACAAAAATGGTGGATCTCATTGCATTCTAACTAGATATAATAGCTTTTTATTTAAATGCAGGATTTTTTTGCTGTCTAAAAACATTTTACCCATTATCAAGTGTAGTTTGTCAAAAGAGCATATTGTCAATGTGTTGCTAGAGTGGTCTGTTGGGCTGTTTGGACCAGAATTATTAGGGAGACTAACGGGAAGACTGAAACCAGACAAGATGGAGTTTTCTATGAACAAAGTTTTCAAGATATGTTCTGAAAATAGCTTTTATGTTTATGTGATGTTTTTCTTAAACTTCAGTGCATTTATTTTACTGGTCCAGTTAACGGTGACAAATACCTAGAGCAAAGGCTATTAAGGGTATTATGTTTATTTAGTCTTGAGTTTTATAAGTGCACGTCCTATTCAAAGTCCACCTTTAAAGTCAAGTCTTATTCATTTAAACAAAATGAAAAATCTCAGTGCTATTCTACTGCAAATTAAAGTTTGTGATCAACAAAACTCATGAAAAATGTATGTCTAACTAAGCATAGAGGCTGGCCAGCGAAAAGGTTTATTTTTGGATAAAGCCATGCCTGAAAGTGCCTACAATCTGATCATGCTGCAACAAGGCTTGTTGTACTATGTAACATTATATTGGTCTCTGTTGATTTGCACAGCCTAGTCTATGCTTATATTGGAATGAGGCACACTATTTTCCGAAGGGTGCCCCAATGGTAGTTTAAAACATAGCCATTCATTGTTTTTAGCACATAAAATTAGTTCTGCTGCTGGTTGTATGAAGGAGCCTGTGTTTTTTCGGAGGGACAGCAGTGGAATTTATCAATGCTACATTATAGTTGTCATTTCATGAGACCACAGGTTGCCAGGGATTTAAACACATATAGTAAAAGACACACTGTTCAATTATTTCTTTATATTGATATGCATCTTTAAAAAATATTTTTTTGATTCTGGAGTGAATACACACATATTTTATCCACTGGAAATTATTTAAAGGAACATAATAAAGCAAATATTTTAATTGGGCACAGTAATTCAATATTAACAGTACGCTCTTTTGAAGAACTAAACTTGATTATGGACAAAAGTACTGCTAATAAAAAATAAATACAGTTGTAAACTTAGTAGCTATGATATGCTCGTAATCTTTATTGGAAACAGCCAATGCCTTGTTTGACTGGTCCTGTAGATTGATGGAATTGCCACATTTCAATAGTTTGCATGGGGCAAATATACAGAGGGCGGAAAGAGGCTTTAGGGGTTGGAGATCAGCAATGTAGAGGGAGCATGTATTTGGAAATTAAGGAAGTGGTAAAATATATAAAGGAAAAGGAAAGATAGGAGGTGTATAAATGAAATGAGAGAATGAAATAAAGGGGAAAGAGGAAGCAAAAAAAATAAAAAAAGGAATGGCACTTCAATATATTCCAAGGTTGAAATTTTTCCGGATGACATGGTTAGCTAATTTACGTCATGATTGTCACAATTTGTGATGGTCTTGCCAATTCTTGAAGGAGGATTAATAGCTGTCTCCAGGACTAGGGAATACTCTAAGCCATTAAATATTCGGTCTAGTATTAATTAATGAGAACTTTGGTTTTGATTCTCTACTAAGACTATATTATCTTTAGTTGAAAAATGTGTTATCAAGCAATCTGTTATTGAGCATATTTTTGACTGGCTAAATAACTGCAAAATAAATGGAATTTGTTTCATTTTAGGACAATCCAAGATTTTCTTCATCTCAGCAAAATGTATTACATCTAGGGGTCCATTAGACTGCTAAAGTCTCTTCGAATATGGCCTCTTGGGATCTATATTGTACATGATCCTAGATTTAGGTATGACCCAGAGCAAGATACAGACATAAAATCGTATGTTCTTGGAGGACAGCTCATTGACCTTTAATATGTTGAGCATAATGTTGTGCATGCTGTTTCTAATACCATAAAATATATTATTTTTCTATGTTTCTGTATTCGAGCACCATTTCAACTGGCTTTGCAGCTGACAGTTTTCCTGTAGCGGTGTAGACAATATTATCCTATTTATTGCGGTGTTAAAACACAACATACATTCACCTCTTCCATCCTCCGCCTGATGCTATTGGCAAAATTACAAGAAAAAAGAGAAAACCCCCAACACATAGCAGACAGAAAAAGACACATGAACAGGATACGCAGAGGCATAAATCCATTTGTAAAAGCAGGTCTATTGCTTGGCTCTACTGTCAACTTATATTGGATAATCAGTAGCTTTTTGTGACTTAGTCATTAAGGGTAGAAATATTTATTAGGCCCCATAATACTAACAAGTTACATCATGCGAATTTACTTTTTACTATGAAGCATTGTTCATTAAAACGCAGATTTTTTTTTTTATTGTTCGGACTATTATATTAGAGATCACGCTACTACCATTCAGCTTTTTACTGGAATTTTATAATTAGATATTTACAGGTTAACTAACTCATTTATCCATCATATGTTATGTTCAAAAGGTGGGTTATAATAGCAGGCATATGCTATAAAGTGGCCATGTTTAAATAGTTTTGGATTAAAGAGGGAAACACATTGTGGGTTTAATTTACATTTCCCCACCCAGTTCATTTGCATGTCCCTGTTTTAACTTAACTATATTTATAATTTTGCATAATTATCAAATAATCATTCATCTTATTTTAGCAATGTGATTTTTATTCCTGGCCCATGTTTGGAGTCAATATACATCATTACTGTTACGGTACCCCCACACATATAAGGGGGAGCCAAGGCCGTTTTAGCCGATCCGCCCGTCCAGTGAAATAGGGACAGCTACTGCAGGACACCCATTCCCCCAAACTGGATCCAAGGGGAATATGCTCCAAGCCTGAAACTGGAACTGCTAGCAGCTGAACAGGAAAAGCACCCCAAGATGCTTACACTCCTGGCAGTCAGTAGTCTGTAACAGCATACCATGAATCCCCCCAAGAACGAGACATAATCTCTGTGTTTGAGGGTCAAGCAGTGAACTCTCTTCTTTATTAATTACAAAGGCATATTAAAACCATTTTCACATACACAGTAGAGGGAGGGGCTACCTGAGGTCAGCCCCTAATGGCCTCTGGCCAATCACATAGTGTCACACCGTGGGAAACATGAGACTCCTCCCAGGTCTGCCCACTAGGTGTGGCTAATAGAGTCATTTGGCTTCTGACCACCAGAGGGGAAACATGGCTTTTGCTGTCATCTGTGCCCCTGCTAAGAAAGCTGAGAAACCCCATGGGGTTATGGAGTCTGTATGTCTGGAACTCCCTTTGTTCAGCTATCTCCCCTGCTGTGCATGTAGATAACCTTTGCTCTTAACCATCTGGCCTTAGTGACTCATAGATGGGGGTGGTCAGAATCTGTAACACATTTTTCCAAATTATTCATAACTTTGTAAGTATGCATCACATTCACATAAAACGTACATTTTAAGAATCAGCATACTCCAAATACAAACATATGTCCAAATCATATAAATTGGTCCAGTGGTTCAAAAGTTAGATCATAGTCCTTTCTGACCAAATGAAGCATGGCTTCCATGTCTTTGTAGGGGGAAAATCAACATGGGCCATAGTCAAAAGGAAGAATGTGGGCAACCAGACTTCTCCAATTCGCAGTGACGAGACTGATCTTGTCATAATTACTTTAACATGTCATGTGACACTTTTGGTACTTTCAGTAATTCTGTCCACATTCTTAGTCTAACGCAGTGGTTCCAGATTCACCGGGCCATTTTTTAGGTTTAACTCCAGTTAGGCAAGTTGTATTCAATAGGCCATGAAGCCTCTATTTGCCTCACTTCTATTCACATTTTAAACCTAAATCATGGCCTTTCTGGTGGGCCTTGTGGAGAGGGTTGTGATCCGCTGATCTAAGCAATCCATCAGACATTGCAATAAAGGTAAAATCTACATTCAGGTTCTTGCAAAAGTCACAAAGCTTAATTAACTAAAAAAATAATAATTTATATTCCTTGTGATGTAGAATCTTTCCTAATGCCATTCATATATATTCAGTGCCACAACCTTGTAAATGAAATATATTTGAGTTGGTGCATTCTTGCTACTGTTAATATTTTTAATTCTGCTTTTGGATTAAATGTTTGATAATATACCATTCTTTGACTGACAATGTATATATTGTTCTTACAGAATAAAGGGAAATCTGCTGTCAGTGTTTTTGTTTAACATACTGTATGCTTATTACCTCTTCTGGATTGTTACTTTGTCATGGTGACAGGATATACTTTGTCGGGTCAACCAAGATGGGCAAGTCATCGCAGAGAGGTCTAACAAATCACACTCCACTGGAGAAGGAAGTATATTTGCCAAGAAAATCTTATGGATAAGGACACCCAGACACATAACAATATGGCACCGGATGATGAACCCCTCATGTTAAAAGGTGCCTACCACATTACTGGGGAAGTACAGAGGCTGAGTAAGAGCAGCACCAGATCTAATTAAGTGGTTGGGTCAAAGTCGAGAAGATGCCCAGCTGTGTATATGTTTGGAAGGGAAAGGGAAGCCCACTGCTGCACAGAACAATTCAGCATTGGAACCTGGAACATTAGAACTATGAACCAAGGAAAACTGGATGTCAAACCAGAAATCAAAACATTGATATATTGGGAATTAGTGAACTCAAATGGACTTGAATGGGACATTTCATAGCAGATAACCACCAGATATTCTACTGTGGTGAAGAATCCTGCAGTAGAAATGGAGTAGCCCTCATAATTATTATTATTATCATTATTATTATTATCTAGTATTTATAATGTGCCAACATATTCCGCAGTGCCATACATAGGATGAAACAGAACATAAAAACAATATAAATACAGATTAAGTGAAAAGAGAGCCCTAAGCGTATAATCTTGCATATAGAGTACTTTTTCTATATGACTAAAAACTTGCAAACTTTCAATTGAAGGGTTTTGGAAGGTGATAGATAAATTGAGCATATTAAGTATGTGTTTTAATGATGTTTTGAAGGACTTGAGACAGGAGGAAAGTTTAGTGGAGCGGGTTAAGAAGTTCCAAAGAATAGGGACAAAACCAGTAAAGTCCTGAAGGCGCGAGTGAGACAAGCTAATAGGAGAGAACGAAAGCAGAAGGTCATTATATAAGGGGTGCATTATTGTTGTGGGCTTTCTATGTTAGGGTCATGATTTTAAATGCTATTCTGGAGGTTATGGGGAGCCATAGGAGTGACTGAAAGAGTGGTGATGCTGACATTGACCGTTGGGTATTGTAGATAAGTCTAGCGGACGCATTCATTATAGACTGGAGTAGTGCCAAGCAGATGATGGGGAGGGCCGCGAGGAGTGAGTTGCAGTAGTTGAGTCGAGAATTTGAATTTTAGTTGTGTCTTGTGTAAGAGAGTGACTTATTTTGGAGATATTTTTTTAAATGAAATAGACAAGATTTGGTGAGTGAATTTATATGAGGAATGAAAGAGAGGGCATGATCAGGAAGAATCCCAGTCAAAGGATGCTTAGATTGACTATATACTTTGCAGCCAAAAATGGAGGAGCTCTGTACAGTCATCAAGACACTGAGCTGACTGCGATACAATCATGAGCTAATTATTGCAACACTGAGAATTAAACCGAGGAAAAGACGGAAAATCACCAGACCAAGAAGATATAAAATAAACAATATCCCCAGTGAATATGCAGTGGAAGTAAAGAATAGATTTAAGGGACTAGGCATGTAAGATAGAATGCCTGAAGAACTTTGGACTGAAGGTTGTGATTTTATTCAGAAAGCAGCAACAAAGAATATCCCCAATACAAAGAAAACTGAGAAGGCAAACTGGCTGTCTGAGGCTTTGAAAGTAGCTTAGGAAAGAAGGAAAGTGAGAGGTAGTAGAGGTAGGAAAGAGATGTTTCCAACTCTATGCTGAGGATAGCAAGAAGAGACAATGATACATTATAAAATAAGTTATGGGGAAGTCAAGAGATCTCCTCAAGATAATTGGGGATCTCAAAGGAACCTTTCATGTCAAAGGAGGGGAGATAAAAGACATTAATGACAGGGACTTACCAGAAGTAGATCAGATAAAGAAGAGGTGGCAGGGAAACACAGAAGGTCTATACAGGAGTGATCTTAACAGCATTGAGAACCTCAATAGTTTGTCCAATGTGCTGGAGCCAGACATCTTGGAGAGTTATTTGAGATGGACCCTAGGATTCAGCAAATTAAACAGGTGGACTTGAGTCTAAATCAGGACCTCCAGGCTCTTTCTTCCAGACATTTATTATATTCCTAGATATATTATTTGTCCCAATTAAAACATCAAAACAATTAAATGGCTTCTTTTTCAATCTCCCGTGCTCTTCTGATTACCATTATATTCATTTTTTTGTTTGTGTATCCCAAAAAATGTGGATTCTGGTTTTGACTTCATTTTCACAAGCACATTCAGACGATGGTGAATTTTACAAAAGATAACTGACTACTCTTGTTTTATGTGTCTTGTCATTCCATAAAGCTGTAATTTGCATGCACCTGTTACCATATGCCTGTAACAGCAATACATAAAAGATACAAAAACATTATTCTAATGTGTTGCCAGTATTTTATTTGTTTCTTTTGGATCCTATTACTATAGGTTTGTAGGGAGGACATTTCTCCTTTTAGCCTTGGTTATTTTCATTGGAACTGTTTTTGTTAGATATGTGTTTCCTTCCTATCAACTGAGTTGAATGCCGGATGATACCTTCTTAAGAGTCTCATAAATAAATTAAAATAATAACAGGCCAAGAGAACACTGAGTGATAATACATAATCTACCATGAAAGGCAGGATGTTAAAGTTCGGAGCAATTACATATGGCTAGCAAATGAATAATTATTTAATACACCCTAAAACTTAAACAATGATTTTTGTTCTGGAATAATTTGAATTTACCATTGTTTATTTATGAGAAACTCACTGAAAAGGAAAGAATGGTCAATAATATATATTAATATTAAAGAGTTTTTTTACATTTACTTTAGTGCCCGATGCAATACTGCAAACACTGTAATGATGTTCGCTCTAAATATATTAATCACATATTATAGGTTACGAATAAGCATTGTATTTAATATTCTAAAAATGGTTGCCCATTATTAAAGGAATACTATACTCCTCTGGCTCCCCATAACCTCCAGAATAAAATGTAAAATCATGACCCTAACATATAAAGCCCTCAACAATAATGCACCTCCTTATATCTCTGCTCTTATGTCAAAATACTCACCCACCCTCGCCCTCTGTGCATGGAGCAACCGGAATCAGTCCACAAGTGCGCAGTTTCTAAAGATGGATCCTGTTCTTCAGAGTGCTGGAAGGCTAGCTGGACCCAGATTACAGATTAACAGCTTTATTAAATTCAAGCCTCATAAATAAGAGGCTTCTACTTAAACCCTACGTACTGCAAAATTTCTCAAAGTTACGACGCTATTACATTAGCCCTGCTGCGAGCAACGTGTGAGCTACGCAGCAGGGCCGTCCGTATCAATACTGCGATAATGATATCGCAGGCTCCCACACCTCATCAATTAGTGCAGGGGTTCTAAAAGGGACCTCCGCGGCAGGCCCACACATAAGCCCTGCCATGGGGGGTACTCCAACTACCACCCGGCACCTAAAATTAACTCCCCTCTCTGCAGGGTTCGCCATCGGGACCCCTGAAGTGTCCCCACATTAACCCCTTACTGCAGGGGTCCATAGGGACCCCCGCAGCCCCCCCACATTAACCCCTTGCAGCGGGGGTCCCCGTTCGGCACCGATAGTGACCCCACTGCATTTACATTTTTAAATTTCCATACTTTTTCCATAATTTCAATACAGACCCCCATAAGCCAATAATTAACCCTATAACTCATGGTGGTCAATACGGACCCCCATAAGCCAATAATGACCCTATGACTCATGGGGGTCAATACAGACCCCCATAAGCACTTAATTAACCCTATAACTCATGAGGGTCAATACAGACCCCCATAAGCCCTTAATTAACCCTATAACTCATGAGGGTCAATATAGACCCCCATAAGCACAATAATTAACCCTGTCACTCATGGGGGTCAATACAGACCCCCATAAGCACAATAATTAACCCTATAACTCATAGTGGTCAATATAGACCCCCATAAGGCCTTAATTAACCCCGTCACTCAGAAAAAAAAATTACACACCTGAAAAGGAAAGACAGACATACACAATACAATACATTACACACAATAAATTATAATACACACAATACATTACATACAATACAAATAATATACAATACAGGAGGTATCTATCTAACATACAATCTATTTAATATACAATAAATCCTAACTATATCAAATACATCCCCCTATCTATCTAATATACAATAAATCCTAACTACATACACAAACCCTAATTCTAAGCTAAAATAAAATAATTAAGACCACTTACCTTTAAGATGTCCCTTCAGATCACCAACCTAGGGGTAAAACAAAAAAAAAATAGTACAAAACATTAACATAAAATAAATAAACATTATACACATTCTAAATATTCTACTCACCTTTCCGGCATGTCCCGTCCTTCTTCTTTTCTTCTCCGGCGCAGCCCTGTTAAAAAAAACACATAAATATACATTCAACTTACCTCCCGCGATGTCCCCGGCCTCCTCCTCTTCAGCCCCGGCTGGGCCCTGGAACCATCCGTCATGGCACTTATGTGGTTTATGTTTGGGTTTTAACAGCCCTATTTAACTCCATCAGTCCCATAAGGGTATATTATGACTCTTATGGGACTGATGGGGTTAAATAGAGGCTTATGGGGGTCTGTATTGACCCCCATGAGTTAGAGGGTTAATTAAGTGTTTAAGGGGGTCTGTATTGACCCCCATGCGTTATAGGGTTAATTATTGCATTATGGGGGTCTTATTGCCCCCCCATGAGTTATAGTGTTAATTAAGTGCTTATGGGGGTCTGTATTGATCCCCATGAATTATAGGGTTAATGATTGGCTTATGGGGGTCTGTATTGACCCCCATGAGTGATGGGGTTAATTAAGGCCTTATGGGGTCTGTATTAACCCCCATGAGTGACAGGGCTGACTATTGGCTTATGGGGGTCTGTATTGACCCCCATGAGTTATAGCGTTAAGTGCTTATGGGGGTCTGTATTGACCCCCATGAGTTATAGGGTTAATTAAGTGCTTATGGGGGTCTTTATTGAACCCCATGAGTTATGGGGTTAATTAATTGCTTATGGGAGTCTGTATTGACCCCTATAAGTTATGGGGTTAATTTTAGTTGCCTGGGGTTAATATTTTTTAGTGCGAGTCCTTTCAGCACCTTTACGGTGCTTTAAGGACCCGCAAGGCAAGAAATTAAAAAATTTAAATGCAGCGGGGTCACGATCGGTTCTGATCGGGGACCCCCGCTGCAAGGGGTTAATGTGGAGGGGCTGTGGGGGTCCCTATGGACCCCTGCAGCAAGGGGTTAATGTGAGTGCACTTCTGGGATCCCGATGGGGACCCCCAGCATAGAGGGGGGTTAATTTTATTTGCGCGGCTGGGATTGTTAATAGTGTGCTGCGGGCCCTTTAAGGAGCCGCAGCGGGGAATTTAAAAGTTTTAAATGCAGCGGGGGCCTGATTGGTGCCGATCGGGGACCCCTGCTGCAAGGGGTTAATGTGTGAGGGCTGCGGGGGTCCCTATGGACCCCTGCAGTAAGGGGTTAATGTGGGGACACTTCGGGGGTCCCGATGGCGAACCCTGCAGAGAGGGGAGTTAATTTTATGTGCCGGGTGGTAGTTGGAGTACCCCCCACGGCAGGGCTTATGTGTGGGCCTGCCGCGGAGGTCCCTTTTAGGACCCCTGCACTAACTGATGAGGTGTGGGAGCCTGCAATATCATCTCGCAGGCTGTCACTCCTCATGTACATTATCGCAGGGTGGTAACTTTAGGTGCCGCGGCCGGGATTATTAATAGTGTGCCGTGGACCCTTTAAGGAGCCGCGGCAGGGATTTTTTTTTTTTTAAATGCAGCGGGGCCTGATCTATGCAGATCGGGGACCCCCGTTGCAAGGGGTTAATGTGGGGACACTTTGGGTGTCCCGATGGGGACCCCCAGCATAGAGGGGGGTTAATTTTATTTGCCGCGGCTGGGATTGTTAATAGTGTGCTGCGGGCCCTTTAAGGAGCCGCGGCGGTGAATTTAACATTTTTAAATGCAGCGGGTCTATGTCGATCAGGACCCCCGCTGCAAGGGGTTAATGTGGGGGTGTTGAAGGGGTCCCGATAGGGACCCCTGCAGCATATGGATGCGTATCGAGAGCAGGGGGGAGCCTCACACGGCCTTAGGATCCCTTGTTAGCACCTTTTGTGCCCGTAGGGATTCTTCCGAGGTGCAAGGTTCATCATATCTCTATTCTCGGCCATTTTTCGTAGTCATCTCGCAAAGCAGGCTGCGAGGGATTTGGTCCTCGCAAACAAAAAAAAGATGCTTTTTGCAAGGACCGAGACAACTACGAGGGAGAATTTAATGAGGCCCTAAGAGTTTAAGGAAACACATAACCTACAGGGGCAGTGGATGCATACTGAAGCTGCTACTGCCCAGCTCCTGTACCTATAGATCACCAGGAGTTAAAGTGTCAGCACTGGGGAGTATGCAGCCATGCAGTGGCGTAGCTAGAGCTTTTGCCACCCGGGGCTATCCCTGAGATTGCCGCCTACCCCCCAGTGCAAATATATATATATATATATATATATATATATATATATATATATATATATATACCGTATATACTCGAGTATAAGCCGAGTTTTCCAGCCCTTTTTTTAAGGCAAAAAAGAGCCCCCTCAGTTTATACTCGAGTCACTCTCCCCCCGTGTGTCTCTAACCCCCCTGTGTGTCTCTAACCCCCCGTGTGTCTCTAAACCCCCCGTGTGTCTCTAACCCCCCCGTGTGTCTCTCTACCCCCCCATGTCTCTTTCCCTCCCCCTCCTCAACCTAAACCCACGCCGGCGCCGGGTCAAGGAGCGGAGGCCGGAGCACAAGCATGTAAGTGAGGGGAGAGGGTATTTAGGGGGGTTTAGGTGGAGGAGGGGGGTTGAGGGGGGTTTAGGTTGAGGAGGGGTGTTGAGGAGGGGGGTTGTGGTTGAGGGAGGTTGAGGGGGGAGGTTGAGGGGGGTTGAGGTTGAGGAGGTGGGTTGGAGTTAAGGGGGGTTGAGGTTGAGGAGGGGGGTTGAGGTTGAGGAGGGGGTTGAGGAGGGTTGAGGTTGAGGAGGGAGGTTGAGGATGGGGGGTTGAGGATGAGGATGGGGGGTTGAGGATGAGGATGGGGGGTTGAGGAGGGGGTTGAGGATGGGGGGTTGAGGAGGGGGTTGAGGATGGGGGGTTGAGGAGGAAGGTTGAGGATGGGGTGGTTGAGGATGGGGTGGTTGAGGAGGGGGTTGAGGATGAGGAGGGGGTTGAGGATGAGGAGCGATGTTGAGGAGGGGGTTGAGGATTAGGAGGGAGGTTGAGGATGAGGAGGAGGGGTTGAGGATGGGGGTTGAGGAGAGAGGATGAGGATGGGGGGGTTGAGGATGGGGGGGTTGAGGAGGGAGGTTGAGAAGGGAGGGTTTGTGGAGGGGGGTTGGGGATGAGGAGGGAGGTTGAGGATGAGGAGGGAGGTTGAGGATGAGGAGGAGGGGTTAAGGAGGGAGGTTGAGGTTGAGGAGGGGGGTTGAGGAGAGAGGATGAGGATGGGGGTTGAGGATGAGGGGTTGAGGATGGGGGGTTGAGGAGAGAGGATGAGGATGGGGGGTTGAGAAGAGAGGATGAGGATGGGTGTCATGAATCACACAGGGGCCATATTGGATTTGGTGTGAACTATGCTGGGGCCATTTTGTGACTGGCAGCAGTGGCCATTTTGGGCTGGGTTATCTTCCACATGCTGTTGCCATGTGGAAGAACAAAAGGTTTGGGTTGTAATAGTTAATTACAGTATAAGCTTGCATATAGTACTATGGAGGGATTGTATTTAGTTAACCATCCCCCAGTAGGTAAACACTGAGGCAGGAGCTGAGCCAAATGGGGTTATCCTAAACAAGATTAACCTCACAGGGTGTCGCCAGGACGTAAACAAAGAGATTTGCCAGACAGCCAGGCACCTAGATAACAATGGGGGGCCTAGGAGCTCAAACAGGAAGTTTCCCCTGGGACAGCCTGGGTCAGAATGAGCTTGGTGGCCACGCCTGGAGTTGGCCCATGGGCGGGGTCTGGTGGTTCCCATAGCCTACCTCTGTTACATTGGACAGAGGTAATTAGGTTACTCTAGAGGTTACCCTATTGGCCAGAGAAAGAGGAAAGGTTGATCCACTCCCTCCACTGTGTGTGTGTGAAATGTTTTAAATATGTTGTTCCAAAATAAAACGTTGTTCATAATTTTCATCAAGACGTGGTGTGTAGATGTATTATTTATCCGGGGACATATGCTTGCAGTAAGATTCGTCAGACTTACTGTCAATATTGCTCAGTCTAAACCAAGGGCTGAGACATGATGTTCCTGTAATCAAAACGGCTCCGGTCCAGAGTAACCCAAATCCGGTCAGCAGACCCCAGCCAGAGAGTGGGTCGTGACAATGGGGGTTGAGGATGGGGGGTTGAGGAGAGAGGATGAGGATGGGGGGTTGAGAAGGGAGGATGAGGATGGGGGGGTTGAGGAGGGAGGATGAGGAGGGGGTTGAGGATGAGGAGGGAGGTTTAAGGATGAGGAGGGAGGTTGAGGATGAGGAGGAGAGGATGAGGATGAGGAGGGAGGTTGAGGATGAGGAGGGAGGTTGAGGATGAGGAGGAGGGGTTGAGGAGGGGGGTTGAGGAGAGAGGATGAGGATGGGGGGTTGAGGATGGGGGGTTGAGGAGAAAGGATGAGGATGGGGGGTTGAAAAGAGAGGATGAGGATGGGGGGTTGAGGAGGGAGGATGAGTAGGGGGTTGAGGATGAGGAGGGAGGTTGAGGATGAGGAGGGAGGTTGAGGATGAGGAGGGAGGTTGAGGATGAGGAGGAGAGGATGAGAAGGGAGGTTGAGGATGAGGAGGGAGGTTGAGTATGAGGAGGGAGGTTGAGGATGAGGAGGGAGGTTGAGGAGGGTGATAAGGGAGGGGGAAGAGACACAGGAAAGGGAGAGGGGAGAAGAGACACGGGAGAGAGAGGGGGACAAAGAGGGCACAAGAGGGACACAGGGGACAGCACATTTCCCACCCTCGGCTTATACTCGAGTCACTCATTTTACCCAGTATTTTGTGGTAAAATGGGTGCCTCAGCTTATACTCGGGTCGGCTTATACTCGAGTATATACGGTATATAAATATATATATATATATATACATATAAATATATATATATATATATATATATATATATACATACATATATATTGTGACCGTTTGGCCCTTAGATGATATGACAAGCAAGTGGAGTATGGAGTTCTTGACAGGAGTGACGGAGTTAAAACTTCTGAAGAACTCCTAATTTGTGCAACTTCCCTTTAAAAGCCTGAAAGCAGACATGGAAAGGGGGGTGTGGCTGGCTAGGTTTTGGGCAGGTTGTGTGCTGCCGTCAGAGCAAGTCACAGAGTGGAGCTGGAAGGTGATCCTGTGTGGAATTGCAGTTGAAGCTTGGTGTGCAAGCCACAGAGTGGAGGCTGATCCTGTGTGGAGTTACAGTGAGTTTTGAAACAAGCCTGTAAGAGATCACCTCATTTACTGTGACTGGGAGTACTGGGACAACAGCAAGTCGTGTTAGCTGTTTGCAGTCGCAGGACGTGTGAGCTGGAAGAGTGAATACAGCCTCAGGACACCAAGTAAGTGAAGGGATTAGTGAGAATCCCCCGGCAGAGTTGCCTTAAAGGCCTAGCGTGTGTGAAGCTGACAGAGGCCTCAGAAGGAATGTACCAAGACTTATTATGCCCCAGGGAAGAGGCTGAGTTTTGTCGTATGAAGTTAATGCAAGTAGAGTTGTGATATTTAAGGGTCCCTGGGGTGAAGCATACGGGAGAGACGGGCAGGCCCTATGCTTCATCGCGACTGTGTAATGAGTACCGTGGAAGAGACTTCCGATGTACTAGAGGATACGTGTATCCTGGCCACAAGGTGTCAACATAACTTAAGAAGAGATTACTTGTATCCTGGCCACAAGGTGGCAACATAACTTAAGAAGAGATTACTTGTATCCTGGCCACAAGGTGGCAATATAGCTTAAGAAGAGATTATGTGTATCCTGGCCACAAGGTGGCAATATAACTAAAGAGGAGATGATGTGTATCCTGGCCACAAGGTGGCAATATAACTAAAGAGGAGATGGTGTGTATCCTGGCCACAAGGTGGCAATATAACTAAAGAGGAGATGATGTGTATCCTGTCCACAAGGTGGCAATATAACTGAAAGAAGAGGTTCTTTGTATCCAGGCCACAAGGAGGCAATACAACCTTTATAAGAGACTGACTGTATCCTGGCCACTAGGTGGCGCTATTGTGCGAAAGCTACTCCTTCCAGCAGAGACAGTGGTGTAGTGTTTATTTTACCTGCAGGCCAAGAAGCGAACTCAGGGATAGTCAGGGCGTTCCAGGTCATAGTAAGTCTGTTTACGTAGTATTTTGTTTTATTGCTGAGTATAAGCACTGTTTTCTTTTTGTTGGCGCTGACAAATAAACAGCAGTACAATTAAGCCTCTGACAAGCCTACAGTGTTTTCCTCTCTAAAAACGTAAAAGAGCAGGACGCAAACCCCGTCAGAAGGGGGCGCCCTGTCACAATATATATATATATATGTGTATATCACATATATAGTTCTCAGCAGCGCAGGCTTGCCAAAAAACGTTGGTAAAGCAATGTTAAAATTGCGGGCTCACAAATCGAATTGAGGGCCTCGATTGCGGCCAGGCAAGGAGCGCCGAAGGCGCTCATTGCACTGGTGGAGATGAGTGCCATAGGCGCTCATCCCTACGACCCCATGCGACTTAGGCAGAGAGCGCCGAAGGCGCTCATCCCTACGACCCGCGGAACTACACATCAACATAAATCTCAATTACACCATTCACAAAGTGAGACCCTTAGTAGTTTGAAAAAAAACGCGTGGAAATATTACGGCCCATAACACTTGCAAAAAGAAAAGCGGCACTTACCAAACAAAAAATACGGCCCACGGCACTTAGAAAAGAAAAAAATATGAGGTAAAAAAATACGAAGTTAACGGCCGAACTGCGCACATACAAAAAGAACAATAAAAATACCAAAATTAACAAAAATACAAAAAAAAAACACTCACAGCATGTGGGGACCAGCATGACATCTGGGAGTCAGGTAGAACGACAATTTAACCACAATTTGCAGAGTTTCTACACAAGAATATCGCCTAAGCAAGAAAAAAAATGGTGGCCGAAAAAAAACGAAAACAAGACTACACGAACCCTAAACACGCATAACACCACCAAGCACATAAGACTTTTACACAAGCCTGTACAAGGTATAAAATACACTATTAGGGACTAGTGATGTAGCGAACATCAAATTTTAGGTTCGCGAACAGCGGACGCAAACTTCCATCAAATGTTTGCGAACCGCCATAGACTTCAATGGGCAGGCGAATTTCAAAACCCACAGGGACTCTTTCTGGCCACAATAGTGATGGGAAAGTTGTTTCAAGGGAACTAACACCTGGACTGTGGCATGCCGGAGGGGGATCCATGGCAAAACTCCCACGGAAAATTACATAGTTGATGCAGAGTCTGGTTTTAAGACATAAAGGGCATAAATCACCTAACATTCCTAAATTGTTTGGAATAACATGCTTTAAAACATCAGGTATGATGTTGTATCGATCAGGTAGTGTAAGGGTTACACCCGCTTCACAGTAACAGACTAATCTCCCCTTTTAATGCACCGCAAACAACCGCAAACAATCCCTTTGCACAACCGCAAACTCCCCATTTGAACATGGTTGGATACCAAGCTAGCCATGTCCCGTTCCTTGTCCTCACTGATGTCATTGAAGGTCTCTTCCTCCACCCAGCCACCAAGGGTCCCCGAAAGGTGACAACAAGCCCCCTGGGACGCCTGCTGTTTTTGGTCTTCCACCTCCTCAAAGCTACCTTCCTCCTCTGACTCCTCTTCTTCAGACTCCTCTCTCTGCGTTGCCTCTGTGTGCGTTATTATAAGGTGTGTACTGTTAAGTAGTACTATTCCTATCGGTTTAATCCCTGTTACGTCCACTATTAGGGGACGTTTATATGGCATTGATTTTTGGAACAGGGAGATGGAAAAAGATGCTTGGTCGGACCTCCTACTTCAAATTTGGGGCACTGCACGTGCAATCTAAGGTGCCACCAGATATGAGTGTCACTGTGCACTGGCAAAAGTTGGCTGAGTAGATGCAATAGGCTTCACACACACGCCTGTGTTGCTATTCAATCTATTACAGTCAAAAAAGGCTCTGGAAGGGAGTGTATGCTGCTGATTGGCTGGAATGTGTCTGCTGACTGTGAGGTGCAGGGTCAAAGTTTCCTCAATGATAAAGTATAGGGGGCGAACCAAAAAGCGCATTTGTACGCCGTCCGCGGCGAACGCGAACATGCCAAAATTGACATCTCTATTAGGGACAACGGAAAATGCTCCACACCCGCGTAACGCATAGACAATTGCCTCCATTTTACAACACTAACTTACAACTAATAACATTACCATTACAAAATGCCCAATTACACAGCGAAACAAACGGTTCACTCTCACGCACGCAGCCTATTTACACTGCACACTTCACACATTGCTGACACTTACACCTCAGGTCACCAACAGTCCAAATGTATATTGTATGCTGCAGGAAAATCAAAACAGATTGTTAGCTCTTCAGGATATTAATTGCTGGATATATTAATTACAAATAGGTTAAGTATATTAAGTTATTATTTCATTAATTCATTAATTAGCATTAACAAATATATATATATACATAAAAAAAGGACCTGACGAGAGGATCGCAATGAGCCACAAAGGCGTTCAGCGTGGGGCTCACAATGAGTGCGATCTTGGTACATATTGGTACCAAAGACAAAGTTAGTGGAAGATGGAGTGTCCTAAAGAATGATTTTAAAGAACTAGGGAATAAGCTAAAGAGAAGGACCTCCGAGGTAGTATTTTCTAAAATACTACCTGTGCTAGGGGCTAGCCCAGGGAAGCAGAAGGAGCTTAGAGAGGTTAATGCGTGGCTAAAGGGGTTTTAGAGCACTGGGCTGACTGGACCATAAAGAATACTGAGCGCCCTAGACGCCTGACACCTTTGAATTGTTGTGCTGGAGAAAACTGCTAAGAGACCCTTAGATTAAAAGAAAATACAATCAATACTACATGAAATTACATTCAATCTGTTAATTGGAAGGTATGATCATGAGGATAAAGCTCAAATATTGTGGCCATATCATGAGAAGACATGATTCACGAGAGAAGACTCTAATGCTGGGAAAGATTTAAGGCACTTGAAGAAGCGGGCGATAGAGGCGTCATCCACCTCCCCCCATACCCCTAAATCCTGCTATCCACAGCCCACCTCTAATACCACTTTACTTTCATCAAGCCCTCTATTTCCCCCTCAATCCCCCATGTGCTCTTCTCGCCTTCCACTGCTACTTTACCTAGTACTATTTAACTCAGCCCTTAGTCTACTCTATCATTCCTACTCCTCTGTTCTGCTTCCCTACTCCATACTCTCCCAAATCCCCCACGGGGTTTGCATTTTAGGTGCCACTGAGATCCTTGAGGGAACCCATGGCAGGAGTTAACTGTTAAGGTGCTGCCCGCGGTAAGGGTAATCTATCTCTAAGGTAAGAGCACTATGCACTATTTTCATTTTGAAAATAAATTGCTTATTTTCTACTCAAATGGGTAGAATTGATATAAAGAACTGCAGTGGTTCTTAAAATCTCTAAATCATGGTTCAGTTTTTCAAATAAAATGACCAAGTGGTTATGCAGTTAAATTTAGTGCCAAATATGTCACAGCCCTTTATTTGAATTATCTTTTAATTGCCAATAATTGAGATATTCCAATCTGCTCTCATTTATTTATTTGCTCCGCCAAACTTTATAAATAAAAACAAGTTATGAATATTTGGTGCTGGAAATACATTGATTTCTTATTTTTAGGCGAGTTTGATATATAAATATAAATCATATAAATTGGCTGGGTGATTTATCCCAAGACACGACAGCTGGTGTTCAGAAATATTTTGACATTTGTAAAAATATGTTAAATCCTTGAAAAAGCAATTTCTATTTACAATACATTTTATGGTCGTTTGGCTCCCTCTACTGGTTAATTTATAAATTAACCATGGGCATTTAACGTATTTTTATATCGGGTGAAAAATAAAATATTACATATGGTTGCATTATTATTACATATAATATTTATACTGACAAGATTTTGAGAGATATAATTATCTTTTAAGTAAAATGCAATACTGATTAGATGCTGCAATTTATGACATTTACACAAATTAAGTTCAAGTAAGATTTATTTTGAAGGCAGGTATAAACCCATAATTTCTGGTAATTAAATCTACCAAAAACAACTCCTTAAGGAATTGTTTTTGTTTTGTTCAGACCCTCTGTGACCTCATGGACTGCAACATATTTGTGTCCATGGTCATGCTGATCCACTTGGCTTTCATGGCAGAGATATGAGAGGGGTTTGCTAGTTCCTTTTCCAGGGGGGCACAGCATACAGTTTCTGGTATTCCAAAGGTAACCTCCCATCCAAGTACTGCTTGGCTTCAGGGTGGTGTGGCCCATTAGTTCCTTGACTGGAATTGAACATAGATCACTCTGGTGAAATAACTGTATCCTAACCACTGTACCACCAGGGAACTCTTTTCCAAGGATAGCCTTATGCATATCCCAGACTTGTTAGGTTTAATGGTATGTAAATTCTCTTTGGTGCCACCCAGTGGTGATTTGTGAGAAAATCCTATTTGATGGAGTGCATATCACATATAATAGTTGTCGTAGGGGGGAGAGGCTTGCAATGTGTGCCAAAGGCGTGCATTGCAAGGCCCGCAATGGAGAGGGGGGAGAGGCTACAAACGGCTTCAGAGTTACAGGCTTCAAAAAAATTACGGGTTTAAAGAGACACAGGGGAGGGAGTGGGAGGGAAAGAGACACAGGGGTGAGAGAGTGGGGGAAAGAGACACAGGGGAGTGAGATAAGGGGAAAAAAATCCAGGAAAGGGAGAGGGGGCAAAGAGACACGGGAGGGAGAGGGAGAGGGGTGAAAGAGACACAGGGCTCGCAAAGTTACGTGCTTGTGCATGTGAAGCTGCTCATTGTGGGGCCTGGGATGAGCGCCCAAAGAGGCTCATCGCAAGGCCCATAAAGTAGAGGAGGGAGAGGCTTATGATGAGCGCCAAAGTTAGGGGTGGGGGGAGGGAGAGCCTTGCATTGTGTGGCAAACAGCCTTTCCAGGGTCAACTTTTTTTGTCGTCATTTTTGACGTTCAAGTCGCTAGCAAATAATAAAAGGCAGATGGTTGATTGTGTAGTAAGTTTGATTATCAACCTACGATAAAGGCTGGTAAACTAGGGATATATTTAGAAATTAAGGGCCTCATTAAATTCCAGCCTCGTAAATAAGAGGCTTCTACTTAAGCCCTACGTACTGCAAAGTTTCTCTAACTTACAATGCTATTAAATTAGCCCTGCTGCGAGCAACGTATGAGCTACGCAGCAGGCCCGTACGTATCTACACTGCGTAAATGTACATGAGGAGTGACAGCCTGCGAGATGATATCGCAGGCTCCCACTCCTCATCAAGTGCTGCGGGGGTCCTAAAAGGGACCTCCGCGGCAGTCCCCCACATAAGCCCTGCCGTGGGGGGTACTCCAAACCCCCCCCTAGGCACCTAAAATGAACCCCCCCTCAATGCGGGGGTCCCTGTCGGGACCCCCGAAGTGTCCTCACATGAACACCTTGCTGCAGGGGTCCATAGGAACCCCCGCAGCCCCCACACATTAACCCCTTGCAGCGGGGGTCCCCGATCGGCACCGATCAGGCCCCCGCTGCATTTAAAACTTTTAAATTCCCCGCCGTGGCTCCTTAAAGGGACCGCGGCACACTATTACCCAATCCCGGCCGCGGCACTTAAAATTAACCCCCCTCTATGCTGGGGGTCCCCATCGGGACCCCCGAAGTGTCCCCACATAAACCCATTGCAGGGGGGGTCCCCGATCTGCATAGATCAGGCCCTCCGCTGCATTTAAAACGTTTAAATTCCCCGCCGCGGCTCCTTAAAGGGACCGCGGCACACTATTACCCAATCCTGGCCGCGGCACTTAAAATTAACCCCCCTCTATGCTGGGGGTCCCCATCGGGACCCCCGAAGTGTCCCCATATAAACCCCCTGCTGCGGGGGGCCCCGATCGGCACCGATCGTGACCCTGCTGCAATTCAATTTTAAATTTCCCGCCTCGCGGGTCCTCAAAGGACCGTAAAGGTCCTGAAAGGACTCGCACTAAAAATATTAACCCCAGGCAACTATAATTACCCCATTAACTCATGATGGTCAATCCAGACCACCATAAGGCCTAAATTAACCCATTAACTCATGGTGGTCAATACAGACCACCATAAGGCTCTAATTAACCCATTAACTCATGGTGGTCAATACAGACCACCATAAGGCCTAAATTAACCCATTAACTCATGGTGGTCAATACAGACCACCATAAGGCTCTAATTAACCCATTAACTCATGGTGGTCAATACAGACCACCATAAGGCCTAAATTAACCCATTAACTCATGGTGGTCAATACAGACCACCATAAGGCTCTAATTAACCCATTAACTCATGGTGGTCAATCCAGACCACCATAAGGCCTAAATTAACCCATTAACTCATGGTGGTCAATACAGACCACCATAAGGCTCTAATTAACCCATTAACTCATGGTGGTCAATCCAGACCACCATAAGGCTCTATTTAACCCCATCAGTCCCATAAGGGTATATTATTACCATTATGGGCCTGTTACAACCCAACATTAACCACATAAGTGCCATGATGGTCCTTGAGGACCATCATGGCACTAACTACAAACACTACACTATAACCCCCAATAAACCATTTAATCTAAACTAACCCCCCTCTACACTAATCTATTAACACTTACACTACCTACCTACACTACCTACCCCCTAATAAACCTCCCCAACACTCTAATTACAAAAAACAATAAACCTACAGCACAGAAAACAAAAAACCTACAGTACAAAAAACAAAAAAACCTACAGTACAGAAAAAATAAAAATTACAACCCCACCCCCCACTACAGAAAACAAAAAAATACATTACAACCCCACCCCCCACTACAGAAAATAAAAAAATTACACACCTGAAAAGGAAAGACAGATAAACACAATACAATACATACATATAATACATTACATACATTACATACAATACATGACATTACATATAATATATTACATATAATATATTACATATAATACATTACATACATTACATACAATACATGACATTACATACATTAAATATAATATATTAAATATAATATATTACATATAATACATTACATACATTACATACAATACATGACATTACATACATTAAATATAATATATTAAATATAATATATTACATATAATATATTACATATAATACATTACATACATTACATACAATACATGACATTACATACATTACATATAATGTATTACATATAATATATTACATATAATATATTACATATAATATATTACATATAGTCCTAATCAAATACCCCCTATCTATCTAACATACAATCTATTTAATTTAAAATAAATCCTAACTATATCAAATACATCCCCCTATCTATCTAATATACAAAAAATCCTAACTACATACACAGACCCTAATTCTAAGCTAAAATCAATAAATTAAGACCACTTACCTTTAAGATGTTGCTTCAGATCACTAACCTATGGGTCAAACAAAAAATAAAAATTAGTACAAAACATTAACATCAAATAAATAAACATTCTATACATTCTAAATATTCAACTCACCTTTACAGCATGTCCAGTCACTGTTTAGCTCTTCCGGCGCGGCCCTGTTAAAAAAAAAAACACAATACATGAATACATGAATACAATATATAAACAATAAATAAAATACACAAATAAACATCTAAATATACATTGAACTTACCTCCCCGCGATGTCCCCGGCCTTCTCTCCTTCAGCCCCGGCTGGGCCGCGGAACCATCCGCGCTCTAAAAAAACAAAAAAAAAAAAACTAACGGAGGTCTGCACTGGCAGACCTCCCCGACGCTATTGAACCTCCCGGAGTCGTTTCCGGGAGGAAATTGGCATTGTCGGCTTGTGATTGGCTGAAAAAGCTGTCAGCCAATCAAAAGTCGTCAATGTAGGAGCCAATCAGGATGCGCAGATGTCTTCTACCAATCACTCCGTGGGGGTGTATCCCATAGTGATTGGCTGAAGGCATCTGAGCGTTGTGATTGGTTCCCAGAAAGATAGACAAGTGTTTAAGCCAATCAGGGTGGGATATTGGGGTGTATCCCATCCTGATTGGCTCACACATTGACGACTTTTGATTGGCTGAAATTGATAGACAGCTTTTTCAGCCAATCACAAGCCGCCAATGCCAATTTCCTCCCGGAAACGACTCCGGGAGGTTCAGTAGCGTCGGGGAGGTCTGCCAGTGCAGACCTCCGTTAGTTTTTTTTCTTTTTTTTTTTTAGAGCGCGAATGGTTCCGCGGCCCAGCCGGGGCTGAAGGAGAGAAGGCCGGGGACATCGCGGGTAGGTAAGTGAAATGTATATTTAGATGTTTATTTGTGTATTTTATTTATTGTTTATATATTGTATTCATGTATTCATGTATTGTGTTTTTTTTTTAACAGGGCCGCGCCGGAAGAGCTAAACAGTGACTGGACATGCTGTAAAGGTGAGTTGAATATTTAGAATGTATAGAATGTTTATTTATTTGATGTTAATGTTTTGTACTAATTTTTATTTTTTGTTTGACCCATAGGTTAGTGATCTGAAGCAACATCTTAAAGGTAAGTGGTCTTAATTTATTGATTTTAGCTTAGAATTAGGGTCTGTGTATGTAGTTAGGACTGTAATTATTTTATTTTACTTTAGAATAATGGTCTGTGTATGTAGTTAGGATTTTTTGTATATTAGATAGATAGGGGGATGTATTTGATATAGTTAGGATTTATTTTAAATTAAATAGATTGTATGTTAGATAGATAGGGGGTATTTGATTAGGACTATATGTAATATATTATATGTAATATATTATATTTAATATATTATATGTAATGTATGTAATGTCATGTATTGTATGTAATGTATGTAATGTATTATATGTAATATATTATATGTAATATATTATATTTAATATATTATATGTAATGTCATGTATTGTATGTAATGTATGTAATGTATTATATGTATGTATTGTATTGTGTTTATCTGTCTTTCCTTTTCAGGTGTGTAATTTTTTTATTTTCTGTAGTGGGGGGTGGGGTTGTAATGTATTTTTTTGTTTTCTGTAGTGGGGGGTGGGGTTGTAATTGTTTTTTGTTTTCTGTACTGTAGGTTTTTTTGTTTTTTGTACTGTAGGTTTTTTGTTTTCTGTGCTGTAGGTTTTTTATTTTTTGTAATTAGAGTGGTGGGAAGGTTTATTAGGGGGTAGGTAGTGTAGGTAGGTAGTGTAAGTGTTAATAGATTAGTGTAGAGGGGGGTTAGTTTAGATTAAATGGTTTATTGGGGGTTATAGTGTAGTGTTTGTAGTTAGTGTCATGATGGTCCTTGAGGACCATCATGGCACTTATGTGGTTAATGTTGGGTTGTAACAGGCCCATAATGGTAATAATATACCCTTATGGGACTGATGGGGTTAAATAGAGCCTTATGGTGGTCTGGATTGACCATCATGAGTTAATGGGTTAAATAGAGCCTTATGGTGGTCTGGATTGACCACCATGAGTTAATGGGTTAAATAGAGCCTTATGGTGGTCTGGATTGACCATCATGAGTTAATGGGTTAATTTAGGCCTTATGGTGGTCTGTATAGACCACCATGAGTTAATGGGTTAATTAGAGCCTTATGGTGGTCTGGATTGACCACCATGAGTTAATGGGTTAAATAGAGCCTTATGGTGGTCTGGATTGACCACCATGAGTTAATGGGTTAAATAGAGCCTTATGGTGGTCTGGATTGACCATCATGAGTTAATGGGTTAATTAGAGCCTTATGGTGGTCTGGATTGACCACCATGAGTTAATGGGTTAAATAGAGCCTTATGGTGGTCTGGATTGACCATCATGAGTTAATGGGTTAATTTAGGCCTTATGGTGGTCTGTATAGACCACCATGAGTTAATGGGTTAATTAGAGCCTTATGGTGGTCTGGATTGACCACCATGAGTTATTGGGTTAAATAGAGCCTTATGGTGGTCTGGATTGACCATCATGAGTTAATGGGTTAAATAGAGCCTTATGGTGGTCTGGATTGACCATCATGAGTTAATGGGTTAATTTAGGCCTTATGGTGGTCTGTATTGACCACCATGAGTTAATGGGTTAATTTAGGCCTTATGGTGGTCTGTATTGACCACCATGAGTTAATGGGTTAAATAGAGCCTTATGGTGGTCTGGATTGACCATCATGAGTTAATGGGTTAATTAGAGCCTTATGGTGGTCTGGATTGACCACCATGAGTTAATGGGTTAATTAGAGCCTTATGGTGGTCTGGATTGACCACCATGAGTTAATGGGGTAATTATAGTTGCCTGGGGTTAATATTTTTAGTGCGAGTCCTTTCAGGACCTTTACGGTCCTTTGAGGACCCGCGAGGCGGGAAATTTAAAATTGAATTGCAGCAGGGTCACGATCGGTGCCGATCGGGGCCCCCCGCTGCAGGGGGTTTATGTGGGGACACTTCGGGGGTCCCGATGGGGACCCCCAGCATAGAGGGGGGTTAATTTTAAGTGCCGCGGCCGGGATTGGGTAATAGTGTGCCGCGGTCCCTTTAAGGAGCCGCGGCGGGGAATTTAAAAGTTTTAAATGCAGCGGGGGGCCTGATCTATGCAGATCGGGGCCCCCCCTGCAATGGGTTTATGTGGGGACACTTCGGGGGTCCCGATGGGGACCCCCAGCATAGAGGGGGGTTAATTTTAAGTGCCGCGGCCGGGATTGGGTAATAGAGTGCCGCGGTCCCTTTAAGGAGCCGCGGCGGGGAATTTAAAAGTTTTAAATGCAGCGGGGGGCCTGATCTATGCAGATCGGGGCCCCCCCTGCAATCGGTTTATGTGGGGACACTTCGGGGGTCCCGATGGGGACCCCCAGCATAGAGGGGGGTTAATTTTAAGTGCCGCGGCCGGGATTGGGTAATAGTGTGCCGCGGTCCCTTTAAGGAGCCGCGGCGGGGAATTTAAAAGTTTTAAATGCAGCGGGGGGCCTGATCTATGCAGATCGGGGACCCCCGCTGCAAGGGGTTAATGTGGGGGTGCTGCAGGGGTCCCGATAGAGACCCCTGCAGCATGGGGATGTGTATAGGGTGCAGGGGGGAGCCTCACACTGCTGTCTCGGGCTGTTCCGAGGCAGCACGTAGAGGCTTTCGGATCCCTTGCGTGGACTTTTTATCCACGTAGGGATTCTTACGATATGCGAGACTCGTGCATAGATTTAAGGCTACGTAGCTCTCTCGGAGCCTATTCTCGGCCATTTTCTCGCAGTCATATCGTAAAGCAGGCTGCGAGAGATTCGGTTCTCGCAAACAGCAGGAAAACTGCCTTTTGCGAGCACCGAGAGAACTACGAGGGAGAATTTAATAGGGCCCTAAGTTTATTAAATACCACTCTGGTAGCTATGTCAGTCATGAATCTAACAAAATATGCACAGTAAATTCTGAATTTTTGAAGACCCTGTGTTTATGATCCATCATGTCTAACTTCAGCACTTCCTGATAGAGTTGATCATAGTGGGCAGTACGAATTATTGAAGGAAAGGCTGGGGATGGAAGAAAGAAGGAGTGAGAGAATGGAGGAGAGTTTGTTATCTTATGTGATCTTGTAATATTTGACACCTACCTCTTCCCTCTGCATATGCTCAGAAGCATGAAGTTGCAATGTAAACCACATCCCTGCATCTGTAGAAATTTAAACGTCCATTTAATACACACAATCTTCAACAATACTTCCAGGGATCAGAAGGGTCATTTTTAAAACTAACTTGTTGATGTATTTTCTCTCGTTTTTTCTTAGATATGCAATGTGGGAGTATCTGTGTATATATCTATGTGTATATATCTATAGTGTGTATATCTATCTATCTATCTATCTATCTATCTATCTATCTATCTATCTATCTATTGTAATGGTGTCCAGCAAGGACAGATAACCTGCACTAGAATCCAGCAAGGGATCTAAATAAGCAGAAGAATGAGTAGGGCTGTACATCCATGCTTGAACAGAAGGGGAGCGTGTGAGCTGCGGCCTAATCAAGCCAGTACACCTTATCTAAGTCAGGAGGATTTAAAAGGCCGCTGTGTGAGCAGAGAGAGGGCTAGCTAAGTTCACAGGAGATAAGGATCCTGGAAGAAACCTTGAGCAGAGAGAGCTGTTTTTGAGAAGCTGCAATACTGAATGCTGGAGTGCTGTTTTCCTGGAGCTGCAAGTAAACGATCTTGCTGCATCTGCAAATAAATTCTTAATAAGTACCTGTGGGACACTGCTGAGTTACCTGAGAACTATCTGTATCCGGGCCACAAGCTGGCGCTATAAGGGACTGTTTGTATCCTGGCCACAAGGGGGCACTACAAGAGACTGTTTGTTTTTCTTTATGAATTATAATTTAACCTGTAGTAGAAAAGCTGCTCAGGTTATAGTCAGGGTGTTCCAGAGTATAAGTAAGCCCGTTTACGTAGATGTTTATTTTTTTTTACTATAAGCTATTTAATTTGTGTTTTTGTAACTACTCAATAAAATATATAAAAAGAGCCCAGAAGTCTCTACCATTTACAGTCCATCAAAGGGTACCTTGTTACACTGGTGTCAGGAGTGGGATCCTGGTCTTTGTACCAAAAGACCACCCACAGTAAAAATGGAAGAGGTATTAAAGGCCTTACTGCAAGCAACCGCAGCACAGCAGGAAATAAGCAGACAACAACAGGAATCAAACAGACAACAGCAGGAATTTAACAGATTGCTTGCAAATCAGATGACACAAAGTCAAGCCAATTTACAAGAGATATTACATCAATCCAAACAACTTGCTACTGCAGGAACAAGAGAACCAGTGATGGGACTGCATTTAAGTCAGTGGGCAGGAATACTGGCCCCATTTCTGATAGGAGTAGCGCAAAGAGCTTATTATGATCTACCAGCAGAACAAGCGGCGGATTATAAATATTTAAAGGCGGAGATTTTAGCCAGGATAGGGGTAAACCCAGCTGTCCGGGCCCAAAGGTTCCATACATGGACCATACGGGGACCAACCACCAAGAGCCCAAATATTTGATCTCCTGCATCTCACACGCAAATGGCTATGCCCAGAGAGTAACTCCCCAGAGAGAATTGTGGAGAAAATAGTCCTGGACCACTACTGGAGAAGATTGCCTCCAGGTATGAGAGAGTGGGTAGGACAATACGAATCACAGTCTCTGGATGAATTAGGGGCCCAAGTGGAGCACCATCAAGCTGTAAAAAGCATCTCAGTAGACTCATCTATGGAGAGATCAAATACCTGGAAAAGTGGGTTATCCATAAAAAATCGCCCCCCCGAAGGGGCCACAGGAAACTATAGAAGAGAACCTCAAGATGTTTATGCAACTGACAAGAGAAAGAAGGAGGAGAGAAGGAATGACTACTTCCATACGGTGAAGTGTTTCCAATGTGGAGAAATGGGGCATATGGCAGCCAAATGCCCTAATCGGGATGAGCCAATGCAGTGCAATCTTGTAGATTCTGCAATCCACTGTGACGTGGTTAATTTAGTCGGAATGACTGAGCTGCAACATCCATTTCTCACAGGAGTAATGATAAATGGTCAGAAAGGAGCTGATTGATTCCGATAGCGCAGTTACCCTGTTATCCCGAAGAGCAGTAGCCCCAGATAATATGAGATTAGGAAAAAGCATGGGCATTACCTGTGTTCATGGGACAGTAATGAACTACCCAACAAAAACCACATGGTTTGAGGTCAAGGGCTTAAAAGCCCTAGTAACAGCCCCGGTAGTACCCTATCTACCATATGCAGCTGTTTTGGGTAGAAACTTCCCACATTTTGAGAAACTGCTCTATACAGAAAGCCAGAGAACGAGTCCTGAATCTATATAGGATATCTTCCCATTTGGGGATAACGAACTATTCTCCAGCCGGAAAAAAGTTCTGATATCTCGAAAACAAAGAAGAAAAGGGGAACAGAAATAAAAAAGAAACTAGTCAGAGAAGAAGCTCTGGTAGCTTCACAGACCATACCTGAGGAGACAGCAAATTTAGAAGAATCTTCTTCTGATGCAGAGATGACCCCTCTAGAGCAAACAGAGAGAGAAGAAGAACAGAACGTACTCCAGGAAGAAAAACATTTTGGGAGAGACCAAGCAAATGATCCTCTCCTACAAAATATCAGAAGAGAAGTGGTCAAGGTAAATGGCAAAATAGTACAGGGACGAGAAAATCTCCAAGGTCCCCGCTTTGTGTTGAAAAGAGATCTTCTATATCGTGTGGTAAAAATAGGAGAAGACGTTACAGAGCAATTACTGGTACCTCAAGGCTACAGAAAAAAAGTATTAGAAATGGCTCACAGTCATCTTTTTGGAGCACATCTGGGAGTGGAGAAAACTTTAAACCGGGTAATGAAGAGATTCTACTGGGCTGGAGTATATGAAGAAGTGCGCCGGTATTGTCTGTCTTGCCCAGAATGCCAGCTAGCAAATCCAAATCCTCAGTTAAAAGCTCCTTTGATACCGCTTCTGATTATAGACGAACCGTTTGAGAGAATAGCGATGGACCTCGTATGACCACTGGAAAGAACAGCTCGAGGACATCAGTACATTTTAGTCATATTGGACTACGCTACAAGATACCCTGAAGCCGTGCCACTAAGATCCGCTAACTCTAAGAGTATCGCGAAAGAAATGCTACTTCTTTTCTCAAGAGTTGGAATACCAAAAAAGATATTAACGGATCAAGGAACACCGTTTGTTTCAAGACTGACGAAGGACCTGTGCCAACAATTACAAGTAAAATTATTAAGAACGTCAATATATCACCCTCAGACCGATGGATTGGTGGAAAGATTTAATAGAACGCTAAAGAGAATGATACAAAAAGTGGTGGACAAAGATGGAAAAAACTGGGACCTTTTATTGCCGTTTCTGTTATTTGCAGTACGAGAAGTACCCCAGGCCTCTACAGGGTTTTCCCCATTTCAGCTTTTATATGGACGTCATCCAAGGGGAATACTCGATATTCTACGAGAACCCTGGGAAGACCAAAAAGTCCAAGGAAAAAATATTGTGGAGTATGTGCAGACCCTGAGAAATAGAATCTCTCAGATAGCCCCACTCGTTAAAGCACATATGGAACAAGCACAGCAACACCAGAAAACTTATTACAATCGAGATGCCCAGGTCAGGAAATTCCAACCTGGCGATAGGATTATGGTACTGGTTCCAACGGCCGAAAGCAAGCTCCTGGCTAAATGGCAAGGACCATATGAAATCATAGAAGCTGCAGGTGAAGTAAATTATAAAATCAAACAGCCGGATAAACGAAAAAAGGAGCAGATTTATCATGTGAATTTATTAAAAGTTTGGCGTGAAAAAGAAGCTGAGGTAGCAGTAGTACACCAGGTGTACCCAATGGAAGTAACACTTCCCAAAGTACAAATCTCAACTGAATTGTCACCACAGCAAAGGAGGAAGTAAGGAAAATGATTCTGCGAAATACAGATTTTTCTGAAAATCCAGGCCACACAAAGGTGATTTACCATGATATTATCACTAAGCCTGGAGTAATGATAAGAAGCAGACCGTATCGGATTCCAGAGGCCAAGAGGGAGGAAGTAAAAACAGAAGTAAAAAAAATGCTTGACTTAGGGGTTATTGAAGAGTCTAGCAGTGAGTGGTGTAGCCCAATTGTCTTAATTCCTAAACCTGATGGGATAATTCGTTTTTGCAGCGACTTTCGAAAGTTGAATGAAATCTCCCAATTTGATGCCTATCCTATTCCCAGAGTGGATGAATTAATTGATAGACTAGGAACTGCAAGATTTATGTCTACATTAGATCTGACAAAAGGATATTGGCAGGTCCCTCTGACAAGATCAGCAAGAGAAAAAACAGCTTTTTGTACTCCTAATGGTCTGTTCCAGTATAAAGTTCTACCTTTCGGTCTGCATGGAGCTCCGGCTACATTTCAACGACTCATGGACAAACTTTTAAGACCACATTCCGAATATGCAACTGCTTATTTGGACGATATTGTAATTCATACCACGGATTGGGATTCTCACTTAAATAAAGTGGGAAAGGTCTTGGAGTCACTGAGAAGAGCGGGTCTATCAGCAAATTAGGCAAAATGTGCACTTGGGCTGCAAGAGATTAAATATCTTGGATATACGGTGGGAAGAGGACTGATCAAACCTCAGTTAAATAAAGTGGATGCTATAAGAGAATGGCCACGACCTTTAAGGAAGAGACAGGTGCGTGCCTTTCTGGGGACAGTTGGGTACTACCGAAGGTTTATACCCAGTTTTGCCACCATTGCGGCTCCTTTAACTGATTTAACCAAACAAAGAGCCCCAGATATGGTAAAATGGAATCCGGAAGCAGAAAAGGCATTTGAAGACCTAAAAGTGGTCTTGTGTCAAGAACCGGTATTGGTGGCTCAGAATTTCCAAAAACCTTTTATCCTACAGATGGATGCTTCTGCGATTAGATTAGGGGCTGTACTATCGCAAGAGAAAGAGGCAGAGGAACATCCGGTGCTATACCTCAGCAGGAAACTGTCGCCCAGAGAACAGAGATATTCAGTGGTCAAAAAAGAATGCCTGGCCATCAAGTGGGCTTGCAAGGCTCTGAGGTATTATCTGCTGGGTAGATAATTCAAGCTGGTTACGGACCATGCCCCATTAAGATGGATGCATCTTAACAGAGAGAAAAACAGCAGAGTGACTAGATGGTTTCTTTCTTTTCAAAGATTCAGATTTACAGTGGAACATCGAGCCGGAAAGAAACACAGTAATGCGGATGCCCTATCTAGGGTCCACTGCCTCTCGGCGCATGTAGCTCAACTACATGGTGTTGAGCTGAGGGGAAGGATATGTAACGGTTTCCAGCAAGGACAGATAACCTGCACAAGAATCCAGCAAGCAGAAGAAGAAGAATGAGTAGTGCTGTACATCCATGCTTGAACAGAAGGGGGGGCGTGTGAGCTGCGGCCTAATCAAGCCAGTACACCTGATCTAAGTCAGGAGGATTTAAAAGGCTGCTGTGTGAGCAGAGAGGGGGCTAGCTAAGTTCACAGGAGATAAGGAGCCTGGAAGAAACCTTGAGCAGAGAGAAGCTGCAATACTGAATGCTGGAGTGCTGTTTTCCTGGAGCTGCAAGTAAACGGTCTTGCTGCATCTGCAAATAAATCCTTAATAAGTACCTGTGGGACACTGCTGAGTTACCTGACTGGAGAAAGCTGCATGGCAGACTGAAGCTAGTGAGGAGACGGACACTCCATTTACCATAAGGTCAGAAACCTTTTACTTAAATTATTATACCCCAGGGAAGAGGCTGAGTGCTTGTCCTGTTAAATTGCAGTGTTCCTTTTGCAATATCAAAGGGTTTCTGGGGTGAAGCATATGGGAGAGAAGGGCGGGCTCTATGCTTCATTTAAGGTTACTTAAGTGAAGATGTGGAAAGGCCACAGGCTGGCACTATATAAGAGACTATTCGTAACCTGGCCACAAGGTGGCACTACACCACATATACAAGACTACGGATACTGTAAGAGACTATCTGTATCCGGGCCACAAGCTGGCGCTATAAGGGACTGTTTGTATCCTGGCCACAAGGTGGCACTACAAGAGACTGTTTGTTTTTCTTTATGAATTATAATTTAACCTGTAGTAGAAAAGCTGCTCAGGTTATAGTCAGGGTGTTCCAACGTATAAGTAAGCCAGTTTAGGTAGATGTTTATTTTTCTGACTATAAGCTATTTAATTTGTGTTTTTGTAACTACTCAATAAAATATATAAAAAGAGCCCAGAAGTCTCTACCATTTCCAGTCCATCAAAGGGTACCTTGTTACACTATCTATCATAATATCATTCTATCTATATATCTATCATCTATCTATCATAATATCATTCTATCTATCTATCTATCTATCTATCTATCTATCTATCTATAACTTTTCTGTCAATAATATCTGTATAGGAAACTCTGTGCACATTGTTTAGGGATGTTGGGTACATGTTTGTCATTTTCTACATTACGTGAAATGTGTCCAGAAGGACAAAGTGTTCCTTGAAATTTGTCAACTGTTGCACACTTTTTGTACACAACGCTGTTTTACTATTTAAATTTGATTATTTGAGTCTGTATTATGGGGAAGGGTGAGATATACAAGGTTGCTTTACTCTGGTTATATTTACTTAGGGAATTGTGTGGGGTCAGTATATATATATATGTATGTATATATATATATATATATATATATATATATATATATATATATATTAGTGCAGTCAGAAATCCGTTAGTTGGCAGGAGCTCCTCCTTGAAGCTGTTAATTAAGTTAGTATTTTTTAGAGAACGGCAGAATTTTTTAAGTGGAGGCCTTTTCTGTGGGCAGATGATGTGGGACCAGGATCTTCAAGCAAGATCAAGGAGGACTGAATCTAATATCATCATGGATGTGCCTGTTTATCAAGGATGTAGATTAAGGATGAGGGCTAGTGATGTCGCAAACATAAAATTTTCGGTTCGCGAACCACGAACGCAAACTGCCGCAAATGTTCGCGAACATTGGCGAACCGCCATAGACTTCAATGGGCAGGCGAATTTTAAAACCCACAGTGACTCTTTCTGGCCACAATAGTGATGGGAAAGTTGTTTCAACGGGACTAACACCTGGACTGTGGCATGCCGGAGGGGGATCCATGGCAAAACTCCCACGGAAAATTACATAGTTGATGCAGAGTCTGGTTTTAAGCCATAAAGGGCATAAATTACCTAACATTCCTAAATTGTTTGTAATAACGTGCTTTAAAACATCAGGTATGATGTTGAATCGATCAGGTAGTGTAAGGGTTATGCCCGCTTCACAGTGACAGACCAAACTCCCCGTTTAACGCACCGCAAACAACCACAAACAGTCCATTTGCACAACCGCAAACTCCCCATTTGCACAAGGTTGGATACCAAGCTAGCCATGTCCCGTTCCTTGTCCTCACTAATGTCATTGAAGGTCTCTTCCTCCACCCAGCCACGTACAACACCAAGGGTCCCCGAAAGGTGACAACAAGCCCCCTGGGATGCCTGCTGTGTTTGGTCTTCCACCTCCTCAAAGCCACCTTCCTCCTCTTCTTCAGACTCCTCTCACTGCGTTGCCTCTCTCTGCATTATTATAAGGTGTGTTAAGTAGTACTACTCTTATCAGTTTAAAACCTGTTACAGCACATATCAGGGGGCGTGTATAAGGCCTGGATTTTTAGAACCGGGAGATGGAAAAAGATGCTTTGTTGGTCGTATCACTTCAATTTTGGGGCACTTTGAGAAATTAGCTTCTGACCCTCAAACATGTCCTTTACAGGCACCTGACTATGGACAGATGAGCAGGAACTGCTCAAGGCAAGAGATGCAGTGGCGGATGGTTGAGAGGGGGCAAGGAGGACAGCAGTGGTTGATGTGGCTGATGATGCTGGACCAGGAGGAGGATGGCGACTTTGAGTTTGTGTGCTGCTTGTACTCATGTGTTGGTCTGGAGTCACCCAAACATTAGGTCTCAACCTGTAGAGGATAAGGGAACCAGGCTACTCTAGACCTCATTCATCATTACCGGTTTTTACAGATTGGTACTATGCGTCCAAGCTACCGTGACAACAGATATGAGTGGCACTGTGCACTTGCAGAAGTTGGCAGAGTAGACGCTGTAGGTCTGACACACACGCTTGCAGACAACTAACTGCTATGCAATCTATTACAGTAGAAAAAATGTTTTTTGTTTTAAATGTACACTACTGTTACACCAGATATGAGTGGTGTGTTAAGTAGTACTACTCCTATCAGTTTAATCCCTGTTATGTGCCTTTTTGGGGGGTTTGGTTGTTGAAGGCACAGTGCAGCACCAGAGGCCAGAAAAATTAGGCATGTACACATGCCTGAAAAATTAGGTATTGTTGATCTTGCAGCGAGCAGAGAAGAAGATAGGCCTGATTCAACGCCCCAGCCCGCATACCCACACTCAGAGATTGAGGGGGGGACCTGAGAAGGCCACGGGCCGGAGATATAAAGGGGGGCCATCCCAAATAAGCACACAAGCGGGGACAAAGGTAGTGAAGGGGACATAGAGGCCCATGGACTGACGTCGCCATCTTGGCAGGAAAAGGGCCCAGCAATTAAGCCAAACTGATCCAGCACAGGCAGCTACTTAAATCAAACGCTGTACAATTACACCTTAATAAAGCTGAAACATGCAGCAGCAGGGATTCTAAACAGCCACACGGGGACAAGGAGGCTAACAGCCCCCACAGTCTCTGCACCACTCTTTTTAACAGATAACCCAATGGGCTAACCAGGGACCTTGCCCACATAAAAAAACAGAATTTTATTGGAGGAATTATTAGTGTCTTTACCCCCCAAGAGAGGACATAATATGCAGTATCTTTAGACTACCTGATGGCCAAACCTCCTTTAGCCCCAATGCTATCCAAGAAACATTTCAAAACTTTATCTGACTGGGGGTCTATAGAGTGACATTAGTACTGACCTTTATATGACTGGGGGTCTATAGAGGGACATTAGTACTGACCTTTATCTGACTGGGTGTCTATAGAGGGACATTAGTAATGACCTTTATCTGACTGGGTGTCTATAGAGGGACATTAGTACTGACCTTTATCTGACTGGGTGTCTATAGAGTGACATTAGTACTGACCTTTATCTGTCTGGGGGTCTATAGGTGACATTAGTCCTGACCTCCTGCTGCAGTATTATTACTCCCAGTACTCCCAGGCTTGCTACTATTAGATATAATAACCTCAGTTTTGTTTCCTTATCTGTTGGTAACATCAAAATATGATTATTAAATATTTCATATTTGTTTGTTTTTTTCTCCCAAAGTGAACCCCTTTGTGTGTGTCCCACAGATGTGGCGTTTCCGCTCTGCGTATGTTGGATTTGCACCGCTCAAAAAGTATGAAAAGAGATCCCCCCCCTTGAAGCCCATTAATGACATCATCAGTAAATTGTATGTAACAGATTCCAGTGTTTAGGGTTTATGACCCAATACTGCGATCATATCATTTATGACAAAAATCCGTATTTGTCGTATTATTCAGACGCGCGTGCATCTTTGTGTTACATTTCCTGATATTTTTATTATCTTTATATATTTACTAGCGACTTGCCCGTCAAAAAATGGCGGCAATAAGATTGTAAGGCAGGTAATGGTTTGGACGAGACATTCATTTTGTTGGCGGTCGGAGATCCTTCGGCGCTCATTGCGAGGCTGTTGGTTGTATTTTTTTTCTGATAGGCGCTTTTGCTGTTATTCTTTGGTCGGCAGTGATGTGCTTTTTGCGCTTATTGCAATGCTTTGTTTGCTATGAGCAGCGTTGGCGCTCGTTGTGAGGCGCGCAGTGAATGGCTTTTATGTTTAATGTGATAATGTTTTTTTTGTGTAAATGTATTTTTGTATGCTAATGAAATAATTACTAAATGAATATACTTTACCTATTTGTAAGTAATATATGCAGGAAGCATTGTGCTGAAGAGCTGACAATCTGTTTTCATGTTCCTGCAGCATACAATGTAGGTTTTCAGTGCTGTGGAGCTGCTGTGTAAGTGTCAGCAATGTGTGCAGTGTGTAGTGTAAATAGGCTGCGTGCGCGAGGGGAAGCCGTTAGGGTAGCTGGGTACCTCCGCATTGTGTAATTTAGTGTTGTAAAATGGCGGGGAATGTGTGGATGATTTAGCGTCCTTGTTAATAGTGTATATTTACCTCGTACGGCTTTTTAGGAAAATCCGTATGTGTTTTGCGTGTTTAGGGTCCTTTAGCCTCGTTTTCTTTTTTTCAACGGCCATTTTTTCTCTCACTTAGGTGATTTTCGGGTGTCTAAACTCATGAATTTGGACTTAAATGGAGGTGTAACTTCACTTGCAGAGGTCCTCGGTGCCCGCCTTGCTGTGGGTAAGCTTTTTATGTGTTTGTTGTGTGTATTTATTGTGTTTTTAATGTTTTTAAGTGCGCGCGGTTCGGGCGTTAAGGTCGTATTTTTGTGAGCTTGTAATGTTTTTTTTTTCTAAGTCCCGTATTTTTGGATGGTAAGTCCGTAAATTTGATGGTGTAAGTCCTGCCTGCGGCTCAGCCTTCGGCGCTCCTTGCCAGCAACTTTGGCCCTCGCTTCGCAAGCCCGCAGCGTTAGCAACAACCCGCCTGCTCACAACTATATATGTGATATCTGCAACGTCTTCCCCAGTTGGCACTTGTAAATCGGCTAAGCGACAAAAAAAATGGCGTCCGGAAAAAATGAAAACGAGGCTACACGACCCCAAACCGCGCAAAACATCGCCAGCCATGTACGACTTTTACCTAGGAACAGACGAGGTACAAAATACACTATTAGAAATAATGGAAACTGCTGCCGAGCCGCGTAACACTTACACAATCGCCGCCATTTTAAGACACTAACTTGCAACTAATAACATTACAAATCTAAAATAGCGCGTTACACTACTATACAAGCGGTTTCCCCTCGTGCACTGCGCACATTGCTGACACTTACACCTCAGGTCACCAACAGTCCAAATGTACACTGTAAGCTGCAGGAAAATCAAAATTGATTGTTAGCTCTTCAGGATATTGATCACTGGATATATTAATTACAAATAGGTAAAGTATTTTAGTAATTAATTAATTCATTATTATTAAAAAATATATATATAAAAAAAATATGCTTAATAGCATATTTTACACTGCCATTACTTTACATACATTAACGCTTCGCACTTCCTCATTCACAATAGTTATTATCGTGCATTCATTTAATAAGTATTAATTAGTAATGGAAAATAAAAATGTAGACTTTACACTACACTAAAATGTTTAACTTTTTACTCTGCAGTTATATATCTGGATTACTGCTCATTGGCTGCCAGCGATAGCACTCTCAAAGCAGTTACAAATCTAAATCACTTTATTATGCTCTGAGACCTGAATACATTTTTTAATTTACACTGCACCAAAAAAATTATATATTTAACACTGTACTTATATATCTGTCTTTGCGATGAGCGCCGAAGATTGATCGTTGCAAAGCACGAAACATGAAGGACACGAGGGAAGAGGCTCACAATGAGCACCGAAGGTCCTCAGAGTACAAAAAGCATCACATTGTGTGGCAAACAGCATTGCCATGGCTTCAAACTTTAATGCCCCGTCATTTGTGCCAGGCAAGTCGCTAGTGATATAATATAATATAATGCAATACAATATTATGCAGTACACATGGGTGTTGGAACTGGGGGGGGGGGGTAATGGGGGGGGGGTAAGGGGTAACCCCACCCCCCCCCCCAGATTTCTTATCGTATGTATGTATGCATATAGAAGCTAACAGGGGAGGGGAGAGGGGGAGGAAACACAGGGGAGAGGGAGAGGAAGACACAGGAGAGGGGAGAGGGGGAGGAAGACACAGTGGAGAGGGGGAGGAAGACACAGGGCAGAGGGGGGAAGAGAAACAGGGTAGGGGAGAGGTGAGGGGAAAAGACACATGGGAGGGGGGAGAGACACAGGAGAGAGTGGGGGGTAGAGACATAGGGGAGAGGGGGGAAGAGACTAATGGGAGGGAGTGGTGAGGAGACACCGGGGAGAGGAAAGGGAGAGGGGGTAGTGACACAGGGGAGAGGGGGTAGAGACACAGGGGAGGGGGGAGTGACACAGGGAAGAGGGAAGTAGAGACACAGGGGAGAAGGGGGAAGAGACACAGAGGAGGGGGGAGAGACACAGGGGAGAGGGAAGGGGGGAAAGACACAGGGGAGGGGGGAAAGAAACACGGGAAGGGAGAGGGGGGGTAGAGACACAGGGGAGGGGGGAGTGACACAGGGAAGAGGGAAGGGGGAAAAGACACAGGAGAGGGGGGAAAGAAACACTGGGGAAGGGAGAGGGGGTAGAGATACAGGGAAGGGTGGGAGAGACACAGGGGAGAGGGGGGGAGAGAGACACATGGGAGGGAGTGGGGGGGGAGACACAAGGGAGAGGGGGGGAGAGAGACACATGGGAGGGAGTGGGGGGGGAGACACAGGGGAGGTCTTGTTCTTTATTATTATTCTTATTATTATTACTATATAATGTGTAGATGTACCGGCTGGGCATGCTCTTGTGCATTATTATTATTATTACTATATAATGTGTAGATGTAGCGGCTGGGCATGCTCTTGTGCATTATTATTATTATTATTATTATTATTATTATTATTATTATTATTACTATATAATGTGTAGATGTACCGCTGGGCATGATCTTGTGCATTATTATTATTATTATTATTATTATTACTATATAATGTGTACATGTATCAGCTGTGCATGCTCTTGTGCATTAATATTATTATTAATAATATATAATGTGTAGATGTACCGCTGAGCATGCTCTTGTGCATTATTATTATTATTATTATTACTATATAATGTGTAGACGTACAAGCTGGGCATGCTCTTGTGCATTATTATTATTATTATTATTACTATATAATGTGTAGATGTACCGGCTGGGCATTCTCTTGTGCATTATTATTATTAGTATTATTGTTACTATATAATGTGTAGATGTAACGGCTGGGCATGCTCTTGTGTATTATTATTATTATTATTATTATTACTATATAATTTGTAGATGTACCAGCTGGGCTTGCTCTTGTGCATTATTATTATTATTATTATTATTATTATTATTACTATATAATGTGTAGATGTACCGGCTGGGCATGCTCTTCTACATTTATTATTACTATTATTATTATTACTATATAATGTGTAGATGTAACGGCTGGGCATGCTCTTGTGTATTATTATTATTATTATTATTATTATTACTATATAATGTGTAGATGTACTGGCTGGGCATGCTCTTGTGCATTATTATTATTATTAGTAGTATTTTACTACTACTAATAATAATAATAATGCACAAGAGCATGCCCAGCTGGTACATCTACACATTATATAATAATAATAATAATAATAATAATAATAATAATAATGCACAAGAGCATGCCCAGCTGGTACATCTACACATTATATATTAGTAATAATAATAATAATAATAATAATAATAATAATAATAATGCACAAGAGTCCTTCAGCACTGCACTGGACACTGAGGGCCTCATTCAATTGCGATTTGGCCAATTGAATAGGGCTCTAAATAAGCACATAGCATATTTTTTTTAAAGAAGTTTTTAGTTAGTGAAAACCTTGCTTTTGAAAAGATGTTTACTAACTAAAAACTTCTTAAAAAAAATATGTTCTGTTATGTGCTTGTTTAAAGCACTATTCAATTGTCCAAATCGCAATTGAATGAGGCCCTGAATAAACTTGCCTAGCTATGGTTTTCCCTATTGATGCAGTATCACCTACACTCTCCCTCCTCTCAGTAAGACTGCAAGTTAGTTATGATTCCAAAATGGCTGCTGTCCTTCAGATGGAAGGCTCTGGAAGGGAGTGTATGCTGCTGATTGGCTGGAATGTGTCTGCTGACTGTGACATGCAGGGTCAAAGTTTGCTCAATGATAAAGTATTGGGGGCGGGTCGAATATCGCATATGTTCGCAGTTCGCCGCAAACGCGAACATGCTATGTTCGCCGGGAACAGTCCGCCGGCGAACTATTCGCGACATTTCTAATGAGGGCATCTCGAATCATTGCTTGAGGATCGTCAAAGGCAGGGGCGGCCCGTCCATTGGGGCGTCAGGGCAAACGCCCCCCCAAATATTTTCTTCACCCTGCAATAAAAAAAACACAACAATGTATTAGTATAACCCAAAAACAAATAAATATAAGGTGTACATCATCATTTCAAGTCTCAATAGTATTAAAAATGAAGTAAAGTTAGTAAAGGGACACTGTCACTTTAAAATAACCCTTGCGCTACATTAACAAATGCTGTGTATCTATATAGCCCCCTGCCTGCACCCTGTGTGATCAAATTACACTAGTTATACTGTGTACACTAACCTTAGACTCTTCTCTCTCTTCAATGAGTCCTGGCCTGTCCCCCTGACCGTTAATGCATGCCGCCCACCATCACAGTGACGATATGCATGGGCGGTCATAAATGTATCAGTTAATAACTGACAGTCTTCCATCATTGACCAATCAATGATGGAAGGCTGTCCAGTTACTTAGTGATCAATCTAAACCCACCCAGACCGTTAGCCCTGAGCGCCCGCCAGCAAATAGGGCCTCGAGTTATCATTTTGATTGACTGATACAGTCAATAAAACCACCAGTTGCCTGTCCCTTCCCCCTTTCTGTTTCCTGACCCTGGTCACGCTGAGACTGAGAGACCTCCCTGGCTGAATCTACTCACATCTGCTCTGCCTGCCTAACACAGTAAGTCTACCTGCCTGGCACCTGCCCTGCCCCTGCCCCTGGCCAAACCAAAACCCCTAGTAGCCCCTAATAAAAGTTAGGGGTGACCAGTTACCCCCAGTCCCCCACTATGCCTGCCTGGCCTGCCAGTGCCACCTACCCAGCCACCCACCAACTACCACCGACGACCCTAGGCCTACAATGCCTGGTGCCAGTGCCACCCCCAGCCATCACCCCCATGTGGCCTGTGCCACCCCTGATCAGGCCTGCCCTATGCTAGCTATGCCATCATGCCACCGCCGGATTACCCCGATCACGGGATCGGGGTAGTCGGGTGGTGAGCGGGGTGGCACAGGCCCACATGGGGGTGATCGGATCACCCCCTTGATGAGGCCTGTGCCACCCCTGATGACCTCCATGTCGCCGCCCTATGCCACCCCCGAGGCCCGATCACCACCATGTGGCCTATGCTAGCACCGCCCGATTACCCCGATCACGGTGATCGGGGTATTCGGGCAGTGAGCGGGGTTGACCAGGCCACATGGGGGTGGATGTTCACCCCCATGAGGCCTGTGCCACCCCTGATCGTGGCCTACGCGGTCCGATGGGCGACCGATGGGCGTCTGAGCGTGACCGACCCCACCCTGGATGAACCAACTACCTACCCCCCCCCCCCCCCTATTTTTATTCCATTTTTAGAAGTAACAGGCATGTATATGTGCCTGTCACTTTTAAAGATAAAATAAAAATAAGGGAAGGGGAAAAAAATACAGTAAACAAACACATTACAAATACAGTAAACAAACACATTGCAAACACATTAACAGTACAACTACAGTATGTAACACAACACATTATTATACAAAAATAAACAGCTTTAAACAAACATTAATAAAAAATAAAATAAACAACAGCACATACTTACCTGTCAAATTGACCCCTCCAGCGTTGGCCTTCTGTCCTCTGGATTATAGTCATGAAAAATAAATAATCCAATGTTGATTGAAGCCCATGTCAAATAATCCAATGTTGATTGAAGCCAATGGTCAAATAAAATAATCCAATGTTGATTGAAGCCAATGGTCAAAATAAAATAATCCAATGTTGATTGAAGCCAATGGTCAAAATAATCCAATGTTGATTGAAGCCAATGGTCAAATAATCCAATGTTGATTGAAGCCATTGTCCATCCATCCATTCTGGCCCATTCAAAGAGGCCTCCACAAAAAAAAAACGACGCTCTAAAAAATAAAAAACAACAAACTAAAAGAGCTCTTCCTACAAGGAGCCCCTCCCGCGATTAATTGTTTTTTTCCCACGGTCTGCTATATATACTAATTTTTGAAGGACTCTGATTGGCTGAAATTTTTGATTGACATCAATTTCAACCAATGAGAGTCTTTAAAAAATTAGCAAATCAGCAAGCAGGTATGGAAGCCTGTAAGGGTAAAAAAGGTTAGTGTGAACTTGTTTGACCCTGTATGTATTATACATATTACAGGGCTATTTTATGTGATATACATGTTACAGGATAATATCCTGTAACATGTATAGCCAAAAAATAGCACTGTAATATGTATAAAAAATAATGTGTAATAGAAATGCATGAACAATATAATATAACAAGTAATAAAGAACATCAATTAATCAAATAATAAATATCAATTAATATATATTGTTGTATGTATATGTTTATGTATATTTATGTGTATTTTTTATGCGTGTATATATATATATATATATTTGTATATATATATATATATATATATATATATATATATATATATATAAAAATTGATATCAATATATCACAATAAATAAATATATATATATATATATATATATATATATATCAATTTGATATATATATATATATATATATATATATATTTATTTATTGTGATATATTGATATCAATTTATATATATATATATATATATATATATATATATATATATATATATATATATATATATATCAATCAATATATCTATCAATATATATATATATATATATATATATATATATATATTTATATATTATTTTTTTTATTTTTTTAAAAAATTTGGGCCTTTATGGTCCCAATTTGTTACTTAGGGTTTTTAAGGTGCGGTTGGGGCCTATATGGTCCCAATTTGTTATTTAAGGTTTTTAAGGTGCGGTTGGGGCCTATATGGTTACAATTTGTTATTTAAGGTTTTTAAGGTGCGGTTGGGGCCTATGTGGTCCCAATTTGTTATTTAAGGTTTTTAAGGTGCGGTTGGGGCCTATATGGTCAAAATTGGTTATTTAAGGTTTTTAAGGTGCGGTTGGGGCCTATATGGTCCCAATTTGTTATTTAAGGTTTTTAAGGTGCGGTTGGAGCCTATATGGTCCCAATTTGTTATTTAAGGTTTTTAAGGTGCGGTTGGGGCCTATATGGTCCCAATTTGTTATTTAAGGTTTTTAAGGTGCGGTTGGGGCCTATATGGTCCCAATTTGTTATTTAAGGTTTTTAATGTGCGGTTGGGGCCTATATGGTCACACTTGCTCTTTTAAGGTTTTAAACGTTACGGTTTGGGTCTTAAACGTTCTAATGTTTTTTTTTTTTTGTTTTCTATCACTTCCCAGGTGCAAACTATCTGTGGAATCAGATTTGTTTGGACTCGTTGGTTGACTTACTGGACGTGAATACCCCGAGAAGGAGAGTCAACTGTTGGTGAGTATATGGTCACACTTGGACTTTTAAGGTTTTTAAGGTGCAGTTGGGGCCTATATGGTCACACTTGGTCTTTTAAGGTTTTAAAAGTTACGGTTTGGGTCTTGAGATTTCTAATGTTTTTGTTGTTGTTTTCTATCACCCCCCAGGTGCAAACTATCTGTGAAAGCAGATTTGTTTGGACTCGTTGGTTGACTTACTGGACGTGAATACCCCGAGAAGGAGAGTCAACTGTTGGTGAGTATCATTGCCTTTAATTTTCTGTCCATGTGTATAGGTGCAAATTTGATGTTGATGTAGTCTTGTCACATGAGGGTTTGCAATCTGTAATGTATACCAATGAAATCAACACACTGTTATTTTAAAGTAATTTTGTGACATAATATAAATTAATATACCGTGATCTCTTTCTTTTATTGGTATCAATATCAGAAATGAATACTATTGACTCTCTACTTGTGAAGCCTTTCGGCACCCTAACCTATGAGGAGAAGGTGGAAGTAAAACGGTTAGGAGCTGACCAACCAGAGATAAATCTGCAGCAAATCGCAAGAGATAGAGGGAAACAATATGTCCGTAATTTCAATACTGAATGGTACAAGAAGAACGACTGGCTTTCTGGAAGCGTTTCTAGGAAGTCCTTATATTGTTTCCCATGCATCCTATTTGGTGGTGACGCTGCTTGGACCAAAACTGGAGTGACTGACGTCAAACATCTAGCTGACAAATTGGCAAAACACAAAAGTTCTAAAGCTCACTTGGATAACAGGATCAAGTTTGAGATGCTTGGACAGGCGAACATTGCTGTTCAACTGGACCAAGGATACCAAGTCAGCATTCAAAAACACAACGAAGAAGTGGCTAAGAACCGGTACATCCTTTCCAAGATAATTGATTGTGTTCGCTTTTGTGGCGCTTTTGAACTGGCATTAAGAGGACACGACGAGAGTGAAACATCGCTAAATCCAGGAGTGTTTAGAGGCCTGGTGGATTTGGTTGGCAGTATCGATAGTGCAATGGAACAGCATTTGAAGACTGCAACTGTGTTTAAGGGCACTTCCAAAACCGTGCAGAATGAGCTACTGGACTGCATGCATGAAGTTATAAAGGAAGTGATTCACCAAGAGCTTAAAGAAGCCCAGTTTGTGGCAATCCAAGCGGATGAAACAACCGATATTTCCGCTAGGACACAGTGCGTTGTAGTTTATCGCTACATTGACAAGAAGCATCAAGTGGTGGAAAGATTTGATGGCTTCACGGAAATGAAATCAACGGATGCAGACTCGATTGCTGCTGTTGTGCTGGAAACACTGAATACTGTTCTCCCAGAGCCAGAAGACAAGAAGAAACTCATAGCTCAAAGCTACGATGGTGCCAGTGTGATGCGTGGAGATCAAGGAGGAGTTCAAAGAAAGATAAAAGACGTGTACCCGAACGCACACTACGTCCATTGCTATGCTCACCAACTGAACCTAATAATGGAGAAAGCAGTTTCAAGGATTGGAAGAGTTCGAGTTTTTTTTTCCAACATAGGCGGCATACCATCTTTTTTTTCACGCTCTCCAAAAAGGACTGGAGTTCTGGATGAGGTAGTTGGTAGAAGACTTCCAAGAGGTGCACCGACACGATGGAACTTCAACGTTAGGACCGTGAACGTGATCTACGAGAACAGAGATGCGCTACTTGAGTGTTTCCAGACAATTGAAGCATGTCTAAACTTTGATCCAACATCTATACGTGAAGCCGCAGGTTTCATTGGAATGCTGGAAGACAGGGAGTTCCTTTACTTCCTTAAATTATTTCATTTAATAATGCCACATGTTGACATCCTCTATAGTCAGCTTCAGAAGCGAGACACGGATACTGTTTATATCAAAAAAGTCACAGAAGACTTTGTCACCAGCATCCAGAAAATCCGTAATTCTGTGGAAGAGATAGAAGCAAGTTTCCCGAGCGATGTAACAGTCAACAGACGGAGTGCGGAGATCTCAACCTTGAGACAACTTTCAAGAGAGGTATGTGACATAGTGGTGGTTCATGCAAAAGAACGTTTTTCATTTTCAAATCACCTAGTCAGTGCCAAACTTGTTCAAAGTGACTTGTATAAAACCCATGACACTTGCTTTCCAACCCAAGCTCTGGAAGACACCGTGCAAGCATATCCAATACTGAAGAAGGAACAATTACGCACTGAGCTGTCACTTCTGTATGGGAAGACAGATTTTCATACTTGTACAAGTGCTGTTGCTCTGCACAAACTTTTCCATCAATTTAATCTGCAGAATGATTTCACAGAGACAGTGAAATTATTAAGAATCCTGATTACAACACCGATGACCACTGCAGAATCAGAAAGATGCTTCTCCACATTGAAGAGGATAAAAACCTTTTTAAGAAGCACCATGTCCCTGGAGCGGTTGAATGCATTGGCGATGCTCTCAATGGAAAAGCAACTGATTTCCGAGATCCCAGACTTCAATGAAAAAACCATTGAGAAGTTTTCTTCTTTGAAAGATCGCAGTGCAAAATTAAAATAAAAGTGATTGAAGCAAAGAAGAATGCATACCCCCAAGGTGTGCAAAGATAAACTGCGTTAAGCAGCACCACCTCACACTACCAAACATAACTAGTGGTAAGTAAAGTATGAACGGTGTGTGGGTGTTCATATGGAAGGAGCTATGAAAGGTGTGTGCATGGTCAGTAACAAGCCTTGGCGTGGTTTGAAGGAATTGGAGGCACCTTCAAGGGTACGTAAAGTTCTCAGAAATGGCACCACCTCACTACCAAAAATAACTAGTGGTAAGTAAAGTATGAATGGTGTGTGGGTGTGCATATTGAAGGAGCTATGAAAGGTGTGTGAATGGTCAGTAACAATTGTTGAAGCCTTGGCGTGGCGTTACTGCTCATATGGTTATCCATATGCTAATTCAACGTGTTTGTTTGACATTGATTATTGTGTTGTCTAAACAGAAGTTAAATGTTGTTGTTTTCTTGAATCCCAAGATCCACTGGTTTGGGCCTATGCAGTGCTGATTGGTCTTCTAAGGTATGTTTGAGGCCTATATGGTTCCACTTGGTCTTCTAAGGTATGTTTGGGGCCTATGGTCACACTTGGTCTTCTAAGGTATGTTTGGGGCCTATGGTCACACTTGGTCTTCTAAGGTATGTTTGAGGCCTATGTGGTCACACTTGGTCTTCTAAGGTATGTTTGGGGCCTATGGTCACACTTGGTCTTCTAAGGTATGTTTGAGGTCTATATGGTCACACTTGGTCTTCTAAGGTATGTTTGGGGCCTATATAGTTCCACTTAGTCTTCTAAGGTATGTTTGGGGCCTATGGTCACACTTGGTCTTCTAAGGTATGTTTGAGGCCTATATGGTCACACTTGGTCTTCTAAGGTATGTTTGAGGTCTATATGGTCACACTTGGTCTTCTAAGGTATGTTTGGGGCCTATATAGTTACACTTGGTCTTCTAAGGTATGTTTGGGGCCTATGGTCACACTTGGTCTTCTAAGGTATGTTTGGGGCCTATATGGTTCCACTTGGTCATTTAATGTTTTTTAAGTATGGTTTTGTTCTTGAATGGTCTGATTGATTTGCTTGTTTTCTTTCAACCACAGGTGCAAACCCTATGGGGCTGCAGATTTGTTTCTACTCGTTGGTCAACTTAATGAACATGAATACCCTGAGAAGAAGACCCGACTAATGGTAGGTGTCACTCCTTTAATTTTTCTGTTAATACATATAGGTGCAATTATGATATTGCTGTAGTCTTGTCACATGAGTTTTTTCAATCTATATTGTATACCAATGAATTTAACACATTGTTACTTTACTTCTTGACATTTCTGCATTGCTGATCATGTATTTCAATGGGCTTTACAAGTATAAGGTCATTGGGCGGGGCTTATAAAGGTCATTATGACATCAGGGGGAGGAGTTATAAAAATGGGTGTGGTTTGAAAAAGGGGGAGTGGCTATGTTTCGCCCTGTCGCCCCTCCAACTTGAAAAGTCACCAGCCGCCACTGGTCAAAGGGTGAGTATGTTTAATAGTAATGGTAATTGTATAGGAAGAGTTCCAGGTAGGTGACATGAGGGTCCATAAAGAGTTGTATAAAATATATGCAATGTACTCCTACATGGTCTATGCATACTGGTGGTTCTCAACCTTTTTGATCTGGGGATTGATTGGTTATAATGCTCTCGAAAAAAAAAAATCAGATCCATAAATAATACAAACAGTGTGATACTACTACGTGTGGCACATTATATTTTGATCACGTTTTGCACTGATTTGAATAGTGTACATTATAACTACAAAAAAATCCACAGTAATTCATCTATAAATATGACATAAAGGGCCTCATTCAAATGTGATTTGGCCAATTGAATAGGGCTCTATATAAGCACATAGCATATTATTTTACAGACGTTTTTAGTTAGTGAACTTCTATCCAAAAGCAAGGTCTTCACTAACTAAAAACTTTTGAAACAAAATATGTTATGTGCTTATATAAAACGCAATTCAATTGGGCAAATTACATTTGAATGAGGCTCAAAGTGTCCTCTTCCTGCAGATAAGGGCCCTCATTCAATTGCGATTTGGCCAATTGAATAGTGCTCTAAATAAGCACATAACATACAGTATTTTTTTTAAATAAGTTTTTAGTTAGTGAAAACCTTGTTTTTGGATAGATGTTTACTAACTAAAAACTTCTTTAAAAAAAGATGTAAAGTGCTTATTTAGACCCCTATTCAATTGGCCAAATTGCAATTGAATGAGGGCCAAGGTCTCAGGGACCAGCACCAGACCTTGGGACCTGCAGTTGAGTTACACTTCAGGGAACAATAAGGGGGTAGCATGAGAAACCTTAGAGGGGGTACAACTGCATAGGGATTGAAATGATAAAGAAAATAGGCAATGAACTGAATAGAAAATAAAATGAATGGGTGGTAAGGACTCTCATTTGGAATAAATAGAATATGTATTAAGAGGGATAATAGAATTAAAGTGGTGCAAACAAATGGTAGTCTGTTGACCTGAGGAAAAATTAACTGAGGCAGTTTATAAAATGAAGAATGCATAAAATGAGAGATTAATGTAGTGAAGTGTCATTGGACTGAGTGGTATAATAGAATAAAAGCAAAATTAAAGAGAGCAACTTGGAGGATGGAAATTGAGTTAGAGGAATAATAGACTGACAATGGATAGGCAAACTTTGTGGATGAATACAATTTAATTGAAAATTAATTGAGAGGAGTAGAAAAAGATATCAAATTAAATGAAGCAGACAATAAAGGTAGTAGAATTGGGGAGGAAATGAAATGAGACACAAACTGAAAGGTGTTGGGATAGGAAGTCCTTGTTTGTTTTTCACGGACTCATGATGGGCTAAAGGATGAAAGGTTATTATAATAACTCTAACCAGAGTCACCAAAAAGTTTTGATGACTGTTATTTTTAATATTGTTATATGTTGTAATAAAGTACTTGCTGTATATTGTTGAGGGGAAGACATATTAGACAGTGTTGTCCCTTTAAGGTAGCAGACCCCTATGTCCACCCCTTGTCTCGAGCACCTTGCTCTTTCCCATTCCCAGAGGTTTAGCTTAACCACAAAGTGGCACTGCCATTGTAGCCTAATTGCCAAGGTTTGAGCATTCTGCAGACAGTGTAGGCAGGCTGGATTGGTGTGGGAAACCAAAGAGTTAAGGAGGATTATGTATTGTAACTCAGGTCAAGTGGTGTAATTGTTTTGATTCACTGTTTGAGATTAACAATAAAATTTGTATGGCTGCCTATGTCAGTGTATCATTTCAGACAACCCATGACCAACTGTTCCGCTACCAGCATATTTACGTAAACGATCGTAGAAAATAGGGTAAGCAGCTAGAGAAAACTTAGCGAAGGAGATCGGGACACAACCTTGTCAAAATACAGATCATATGGACCCAAAAGGTCAAGGTAACCATACTGGAGATAACAGGGCAGGAGGACATTTAACGTGGCCCACTCACCAGAGCTGTCTTTGGGGAAGTACCTGGGCAGATTGCATAGTTCATCCCAAGTTGTATAAAAATGAAGCCTGATGGAATAAAAGATTATACCCTATGTGGCACACATTTGTGTAAATGTGTCATTATTACCTGTACAATGATCTGAAGCCTCATATCACTGCTGGAGGGAGGAGATCCACAAACTCTATACGAGGTAAGGACTAAGAAGGGGAAGCCATGTCAGTAAAATCATCTGAGCTGATCCTAGGTCATGACAGTTTTACTCTATATCAGTGTGTAAACCTCTTTTGACAGAACTTGGGTGTTACAATCAAACATCTTCATCTGTAAATTTTTCTCTTTTAAAAAATGGTTTAATTTCACCATGAACCATATTATGTCAGCTTGTCTCAAGACCATGTGTGCTGTGAATCAATCTCTGGCACTGACCAGACACAGTCATTAATCCATGGCATCCATTCACTGTCATGGCTAGAACTGGAAAAGCTCAGGACTTTCAATCATAAGCATACACTGCTCTAAGACTCTTAATAAATACCAAAAGTAATAAAATGTAATGAACATCCTGACAAGGATAAAGCTAACGGCAGATGAAAGGCTAAGGGGTTTAGTAGCATCTGGTAAGAGTTTACAGTCTGTAGCCGACCTTTTAGCTCCCACACATTGCAGATCCCCATATGATTAAAGAGAGGGCTCACCTTGCCTCCCTGTCATTTTGACACGCACATAGCTGCAGCACAACCATATAAAACTGTAATTTTAAGCAAAATTGGTATTCTGAAATAAAAGCTCTCAGTCTTATCTTTCAACTTGTAATGCCACAGCTGTTTTTATGAGCGCCAATATTTGCTATTGTAACACAGGTCTGGAAACTCAGTTCAAAATTAATTTCAGGCTTTGGATTCAGAGTGAGATACTGTAGGAGACAAAAGAGAGGCTCAGACATGACATTACATGATTTGCTGATATTAAAGCGGCAGGGTTTTAATTTGTAATGTTTTAACTACAAAAAATACATAACCTAAAAATGTCCCCTATTTTTTTTTTTTCTAAATTACTGCCAAATGTTTTCTAAAAATGCAGGTTTTTTAAATCTGTTTTCCTTGATTACTGAAAATCAATGTAAAAATAATATATATATATATATATATATATATATATATATATATATATATATATATATATAAAAAAAAAAAAAAATATATATATATATATATATATATATATATAAAATATATATATACAGTATATATATATACAGTGGATATAAAAAGTCTACACACCCCTGTTAAAATGTCAGGTTTCTGTGCTGTAAAAAAAACAGAGGGAGGGGGGGAAGAAGCACAGAGGGAGAGGGGGGAAGAGACACAGAGGGGGTAGGAGATACACAGGGCCGAGAGACACAGAGAGATAGGGGGAAGAGACACAGAGGGAGAGGGGGTAAAGAGACACGGAGGGAGAGGGGGGAAAGAGACACAGAGGGAGAGGGGAGAAAGAGACACAGGGGAGGGGGAAAGAGATGCGTGGGAGGGAGAGGGTGGAAAGAGACACAGAGGGAGAGGGGGGAAGAAACACGGGGAGAGGGGGAAAGAGACACAGGGAGAGGGGGGAAGAGACATAGAGGGAGAGGGGGGGAAGAGGTAGGGGGGAAGAGACACAGAGGGAGAGGGAGGGAAGAGACACAGAGGGAGAGGGTGGAAAGAGGCACAGAGGGAGAGGGGTGGAAAGAGGCACAGAGGGAGAGGGGGGAAGAGGCACAGAGGGAGGGAAGGGAGAGGCACAGAGGGAGAGGGGGAAGAGACACAGAAGAGGGGTGTAGAGACACGAGGGAGAGGCACAGAGAGAGGGGGGAAGAGACACAGAGTGAGAGGGGGGGAATAGACACAGAGGAAGAGGGGGGAAAGAGAGACAGAGGGAGAGGGGAAGAAAGAGACACAGGGGAGGGGGAAAGAGACGCATGGGAGGGAGAGGGGGGAAAGAGACACAGGGAGGGGGAAAGAGACGCATGGGAGGGAGAGGGGGGCAAGAGACACAGAGGGAGAGGTGGAAGAGGGAGGGGGAAAAGACACAGAGGGAGAGGGGGGAATAGACACAGAGGGATAGGGTGGAAAGAGGCACAGAGGGAGAGGGGTGTAAAGGGGCACAGAGGGATAGGGGAAGTGGCACAGAGGGAGAGGGGGAAGAGACACAGAGGGAGGAGAGACACGGGGGGAGAGACACAGAGAGAGAGGGGGAAGAGACACAGAGGGAGAGGGGGGAAAGAGACACAGAGGGTGAGGGGGGTAAGAGACAAAGAGGGAGAGGGGGGGGGAGAGACAAAGAGGGAGAGGGGGGGAAAAGACACAGAGGAAGAGGGGGGAAAGAGAGACAGAGGGAGAGGGGAAGAAAGAGACACAGGGGAGGGGGAAAGAGACGCATGGGAGGGAGAGGGGGTGGAAGAGACACGGAGGAGAGGGGCGAAAGAGACACGGGGAGAGGGGGGGAAAGAGACACAGGGAGGGGGAAAGAGACGCATGGGAGGGAGAGGGGGGCAAGAGACACAGAGGGAGAGGGGGAAGAGTGAGGGGGAAAAGACACAGAGGGAGAGGGGGGAAGGGACACAGAGGGATAGGGTGGAAAGAGGCACAGAGGGAGAGGGGTGTAAAGGGGCACAGAGGGATAGGGGGGAAGTGGCACAGAGGGAGAGGGGGAAGAGACACAGAGGGAGGAGAGACACGGGGGGAGAGACACAGAGAGAGAGGGGGAAGAGACACAGAGGGAGAGGGGGGTAAGAGACCCAGAGGGAGAGGGGGGTAAGAGACAAAGAGGGAGAGGGGGGAAAGAGACACAGAGGGAGAGGGGAAGAAAGAGACACAGGGGAGGGAGAAAGAGATGCATGGGAGGGAGAGGGGGGAAGAGACACGGGGAGGAGGGGGGAAGGAGACACAGGGGAGAGGGGGGAAAGAGACACAGGGAGGGGGAAAGACACACAGGGGAGAGGGGGGAAAGAGACACCGGGGAGAAGGGGGAAGATGGAGGGTAGAAGAGACACAGAGGGAGAGGGGTGGAAAGAGGCACAGAGAGAGAGGGGTGGAAAGAGGCACAGAGGGAAAGAGGGGGAGGGGCACAGAGGGAGAGAGGGGAAGAGGCACAGAGGGAGAGGGGGAAGAGACACAGAGGGGGGGAGAGAGACACGGGGGAGAGACACAGAGAGAGTGGGGGGAAGAGACACAGAGGGAGGGGTGGAAAGAGACACAGAGGGAGAGGGGGGGGAGACACAGAGGGAGAGGGGGAAAGAGACACAGAGAAAGTGGGGGAGAAAAAGACACAGGGGAGGGGAAAAGAGATGCATGGGAGGGAGATGGGGGAAAGAGACACAGGGGGAGAGGAGGGAAAGAGACACAGGGAGAGGGGGGAAAGAGACACAGAGGGGGAGAGGTGGGAAAGAGACACAGGGGGGGAAAGAGACATAGGGAGAGGGGGGGGAGAGACAGAGGGGGTAAAAAGGTATATGGTGGAGAGGGGGGAAAGAGACAGAGGGGGAAAGAGACACAGGTGGAAGAGACACAGGAGGGAGAGGTGGGGAAGATACACAGGGGAGGAAGAGGAGGGGGAAGAAACACAGGGAAGGTAGAGGAGGGGGGGAAGAGACACAGGGGAGTGAGATAAGGGGGAAGAGTCATTTAACCTCAAATACTTGGGAGAGATATAAAAAGCCAAATCAGTCCAAATCTATGTCATATATCATTCCCAAAGGGATAGCTAACTATTATGAAAAGGGTTTGTATAGTTGCTTCAATCCCAATGATAGGTTCATAAGAAGGAAATTAAAATAAAAAGAGTGAGTATAAATTGTAATATAAAAAAAAAAATCCTTACTAAAATACAATTTACAATAACAAAAATTGAGTTGCACAATCATAGAACAAACTAACCTTAATATGTTGGTTCTATGTACATGATAACCCACTCTGAGAGCCGCCTCTTTTAGCTCACTTGTGCCCCTTCACCGAGAGATATCATGTAGAATATAAGTCTGATCTCACTCAAAAGAGTGATCCAGCCCAGAAATACCAGGCAATTCAACCCTGAAAAGAAGAAACAGCAAACCTCAGATGCACGTTTTGACCTTAGTAGGGTGTAGTACAATGAGCAATAAGTCCCCTATCGACCCTTAAGGAGACTAACAGCCTTATTAAATTGCAATTCGGCAAATTCTAAAGGGCTCTATATAAGCACATAGCATTTTTTTTTACAGAAGTTTTTAGTTAGTGAAGACCTTGCTTGTGATAGAAGTTGAATGACTAAAAACTTCTGTAAAAATATATGCTGTGTGCTTATATAGAGCCCTTTAGAATTTGCAGAATTGCAATTTAATAAGGCTGTAAGCCCATAAGGGTCATTTGCATAAGCAGCAACATATATACAGGTGCTCAATCAGATAACAAACTAACCTTAACAGGTTAGTTGTATGGACATGATAACCTCTAGGGGCCTCATTCTATTAACGGCCGTAGGCTATTCGGCTATTCTATTCCCCTCCGGCCGGGGATTCTGGCAGGCTTGCGGCCGGCGCCTTGCTATCCCTTGCGGCCGCACGCGCCGGAGGAAAGCCTTTGATCTAAAACGGACGCAAGAGTTTCGGCCGCAAGAAAAGCCCGGTTGCTATTCTATTGCTCCGGGAACCCTCTCTGCAAGGCTAAAAGCGAGCCGCAGCTTACTTGCAGGAAAAAGCAATTAAGCACATTATAAAGCAGAAATAAAGGCATCCTGCACTCTGAGGAGACTATAAAGTGACTGTAGGTGTTAGCAAAAATAGCACAACATTCCCCTATACTCAAATCCGTAAAAAACATTTTTTTTATATATGTCAAATATCCATGTAAAAAGTCCAGAGTGCTTGGAGCACCTCAGACCCGGCCACGCTGCGGCCGGAAAATAAACAGTTAATGTAAACTCGGATTTGGTCTGATGTGCAAGCTTGAGAGGGGTTACTATTAATCCTCATGTCCCCCAATATGATCCCTAGCATTTACAGAGCTTTACAGTGCTGTCTTGAATTTATTTTTGACTTTAAAGATTTCTGAGCTTACGGCCGGTTGCAAGATATACGGCCGGCTGTAAGAGGAGATCCTTGCGGGGCCGTTTAATAGAATTGCGAGGTAAGGGGACCCCCGCAAGGAATCGCAGCCTTGTGGCCGTTTTACGGCCGATAATAGAATGAGGCCCTAGGTTAGTTGTATGGACATGATAACCTCTAGGTTAGTTGTATGGACATGATAACCTCTTTTCGCTCCCAAACTCTGTCATGTTTCATCTCTTGAACTTCATCAGGGACCTTTTTGTTTCAGTTTGGAGATATGTTACCTGTGTTTTTTTTATTTGTACTGCACAATAGCAGTATTCGGTGGCTAGTTGCCTTTTATAATTAGCAATGTGATATTCTTGCAAGCTAACAATTAAGTGAATGCAAAGAGTAATAGGCAATGACACAACTTGTAGATAAGAAACTTTGAGGATCCATAATGTGCCAACTTGTTGTCTCACCCAAACAGTCATAAAGCTACTTAATAAGAGCTTGATTACATAACTTCAATAAAAACTCCCTTGTGGCTGCCTCGACTATACAGGAGTTTTTACAAGTAAGTTTGAGGAACTATTACATGGATCTCTTAGAAATAACTCCCATAAAATTTACCCAGTAGTTTCCAAAGCAACTCTATACATTATTTAATATGAACAGACTACACTAGCCCCAACATTCTCCCACCAATGCCTATCCAAATATCTGTCCATCCATCTATAAATCTAAACCCCCTCCCATAGCAGGAAATTACATATTACATATTAACAAAATCATTGTTGGTGATAATGACCGCTCTGCCTATGCCTCACTACATCCTCATCCTTACAATAAGCCCTTATCCGATTGAATGTTGAAAGAGCCAATCAGAGAATGCAAAACTTATACAAGGGTGACACTATTAGTAAACTCTGTTCTGATTGGTTGCTTCTTTAATCAATTAGAAACAGGGAAAAAAGGACTAACTAATCAGAATGCAGATGTCAATCCCTCTTAACCAATCAGAAACGTTGTCTTAACCTTCTCTGATTGGATGCCGAGTTTGAAGATTCAAATACTTTATTTTGATTGGTTGAAATATGACTGACACATATTTTAGACAATCAGAAACCTACACACACAATTATCCTCTAGCTTCCCATCAGCTTATTAACTGTGTCTCGCCATCACCTCATCTCCAGACTTCCCAATCACATCACCCACTGCTTCCCCTCATCAGCCCCTTGCCTGCATCCCCACCCTCCTAATCACCCTTCTGCTTCCCTCAATAACCTAATTTCCCCCCTGCCTCCCTCATTACCTGGTCAAACCCTGCTTCCTTCCATCACCTTATCATTCCTCTCCCAGGACCTCCATTCCTCTCCTCTCCCAGCACTTTCGCCGCTCCCACCTTCTCCCTCTCATCTCCCAGCAGGTATGTTGGGGCGCGCGATTGGCCGTGTGTGCTTCTACCAAAGCGCACATTTGTCTGCTGCACAATTGTCGCCTCCCTTATGTTGGCGCGCATTCAGCCACCAAATATAATATATATACAATTTCACAGCACAATATATTTAATATGTGCACACTCTCCCACATCTTACTTGCAAATTATCCGAATTTATCGGCGTATAACACGCACCGGCGTATAACACGCACCTCATTTTAAGAAGGAAATTTCAGGGGAAAAAAATAAAAATTCAAATAAAGAACTTTGAAGCTCAATCATCAACCTCCCTCCTTATCCTCACCCCCCTCCTCAACCTCCCTCTTCAGCCCCCCCATCCTCAACCCCCTCCTCAACCCCCCAAACTCAACCCCCTCCTCAAACCCCCCATCCTCAACCCCCTTCTCAAACCCCCCATCCTCAACCCCACCCCCCCATCCTCATACTCCTTCCTCATCCTCCTTCCTCAACCCCCCTATGCTCAACCCCCTATCCTCAACCTCAACCCCCCTCCTCAACATCCCTCCTCATCCTCCTTCCTCAACCCCCCCATCCTCAACCCCCTCCTCAACCTCCCTCCTCAAACCCCCTCCTCATCCCCCCATCCTCAAACCCCCCCTCAACCCCCCTCCTCAACCTCCCATCCTCATCCTCCTTCCTGAACCCCCCTCCTCATCCTCAACCCCCCTCCTTATCCTCAACCCCCTCCTCAACCGGCCTCCTCAAACCCTCTCCTCAACCCCCCCATCCTCAAACCCCCTCAACCCCCCTCCTCAACCCCCCATCCTCATCCTCCTTCCTCAACCCCCCTATACTCAACCCCCCTATCCTCAACCCCCCTCCTCAACCTCAACACCCCTCCTCAATCTCCCTCCTCATTCTAAACCCCCCTCCTCATTCTAAATCCCCCGGAACCCGGTATATGCTAATGACGTGGCACGCATGTGACGTCACATGCGCACCGGGTCAAGGAGCGAAGCGGAGGCCGGAGCAGAAGCAGGTAAGTGAGGGAGAGGTATTTAGGGGGGTTTAGGTTGAGGAGGGGGGTTTAGGTTGAGCAGCGGGGGTTTAGAATGAGGAGGGGGGGTTAGAATGCGGAGGGGGGTTTAGAATGAGGAGGGAGGTTGAGGATGAGGAGGGGGGAGGGAATATCGGCGTATAACACGCACCTATCATTTGCCCCCTATTTTCAGGGAGAAAAAGTGCGTGTTATACACCGATAAATACGGTATATATAATTTACTAGCGACTTGCCTGTCAAAAAATGACGGTCAATAAAAATTAAATGTTGTGAAATTTGTTTGCAACACAAAATGAGTCACCTACATTTGTCCCTTTTTTTTTTTCTAAAAATAAAAACACATTAATTTTTTTAACTTTCAACTTATATTTCTCAAACATTAAACTTTGTAACATGCAACTTGTATATGAAACATTTGTTCACCATTTTGTTAACAATACTAACACTTTTCAATACATATTTATCACTGAGTAACTGCAGACTATATTAACTTCGAGTAAGTAAATAGTTTTAACAATAACATGCTTTTTATCATTTGTAACATATTTGTGAAACTCTTGGTAAACTAAATTAGCATTGAATCCAGAGGAAGGCAAACAATAAAAACCCTCTATTGAAACTTGTCTAATTGTATCAATGAGGGAAAAAAATGTATTCCTTCCTGACCCCATTAACTGGCGATCGGATTTCTCCCTGAATCAATACTTTGTCTTAATACATATATAATAATACATTTCCAATTATTCTTAAAATAGTTAAACTTTATACTAACAATACATATTTGACTATACCACATATATGTTTACCAAACTTTTTTCAAAATTCCAAAAACACATATTTAACATCTGAAATTTTAACATCAAACAATAACATTTAACTCTTATAAACCTGAAAAAGTCAGTTAATTTTTTTGTGGGGCCAATCATGTAAATATAAAACTTTGAACCCATTCCAATCTGTTTAAGGATATTTTACTGTTGTTTTGTTTTTGTTTTTTTTTTTTTTTTTCAGTTTGTCCATTCTGCAAATATCACATAGATTTTCATAAGTGAAATAGTGTTCCCCTATTTAAAGAGTCCCAGAGTACTTAAATTTTGTCATGGCAGTCAAACCACTGTTCTCTATGTTTTTTTGTCCATTCTTTGGATGTTTTACGTGAAATGTTTTTTTTGTGCAATCATATTGAGTCCCATAAAATGTTGGCATTAAAATGAAACCATTGTCCACTATCTTTCCAACACCTCATAGTAGACAATGTTTTTGGTGTAAACACATCCATTGTCCAATAAATGACCTTGAGTTTCGTTTTCTTCAATATGCACTTTAATTTCTTTTGGATTAGTGCACCTTGAAAAAGCCACATAGAGTTGTCCATGTGCAAAAACTGGTTACTTTAAAAAAATCCCAACTGACTTAAAAGTTTGTCCTTGGGATTTATTGATGGTCATAGCAAATGCCATTATAACTGGAAATTGTCTCCGTTGAAGGACAAAGGGCAAACCACTCTCACTTGGAGCTAAATCAATTCTTGGTATAAAAACTTGTTCACCTTTATGGGTACCAGTTATAATTTCTGCATGTATAAAATGATCTTTTAAGTCATGCACAATTAATCGGGTCCCATTACAAAGTCCTTTTTTTGGATTCATATTTCGCAATAACATAACAATTGCGCCTTTTTTCAATTGTAAAATATGTGGGGGCATTCCAGATGGGGTTAACGAATTAATAAATTCGATACTAAAATTCGATTCACTGTCTTTATCATCTGACAGAATAGAATCTGCACTGTAATAATTCTTTTGTGGTGCATTGATGTATTTAAAAATTTCGTTATTTACATTCAAGGCATCGATATTTTTTGATGTTAATATTACTTTGTTTGCAATGTCTGTGTAATCCTCATTATTAAGAGTGTTTAGAAATATGGCTGATATGAGTGATTCATTGCAAACCATTTCTGATGGAATTTCAATGGTATCATTTGGTAAATGCTGTATTTCTGGATGTTTTCCATCTCCGATTTTAATGAGCCAGTCATTGAATTCATTTTGGCCTTCAGATCTTATATTTAATTCTAATTTGAGATGTGTAAATATTTGCCACAGTTTACTGGTCTTGATACATGTTTCAATGATCTCTGTTCTATTTCCGTGTGGCACAACAGGTAATGTTTGCCTAAAATCGCCTCCTAACAGCATCACCTTTCCACCAAATGGCAACTTATTATCCATTACTTCTTTTAAGAATCTGTCAATACATTGCAGTGCATGACATGACATCATTGTTGCCTCATCTATGATAATTAGTTTAGTTAGTTTGAATTTTTTTGCTTGTATGGAATTGAGTCGAATATCTGACACTGAGGCTTCCAAAATGGGAACTGGCAGCTTAAATCCACTATGCACAGTTCTACCACCATCTAACAAAAGTGCAGCAATTCCTGTTGTTGCAAATGGCATAGCTATCTGACCCTGTGATCGAATATAACTCATCAAACAATTGTACAGATAAGTTTTTTCTGATCCACCTGGTCCGTCTAGATAGAAATACCGGTCTTTGACCATTTCATCATCTGTAGCATTTGTGATGGCATGAAATGCTTCTAACTGTAAAATATTTAAAGTTGCCAGTTTTTCTTGGGTTTTTTGTTTTTGAAGCTCAGTGTCATAATCATCAAAATTTATGTCATCTATAAGTCCTGGATCAGGTAAATTAAAACTTGCACAATTTAATCCATGAGCCAACAATATTTCTTGGATTTCCATCAATGTTTTTAACAGAGTTATTGGTCCTCTGTAACGTTTCAAGAAATCTTCTGACATGTTTAATTTAAATGTTTCCCACAAAGTGAAAGCATCAGGTACATTGCAAAATATACAAATGATTGCAAATTGTTGTCTCATTTGCTTAGGCATTTGACATAGTGCTGCTTCTTCCAGACACCTCTCCCTTTCTGTATCATCAGCTATGAAATTTTGATGTCTTGCAGCTAATAGGAATGTATCATAAACTATGTCATTCACTGTACGTAAATGCTCAAAACTCTGTGCACCGGGAACATTTAGCAGAAGTAATCTTAAGCTGAAACGTTCAATATCCCTTGGACTGAAGGTATAAATGCGTGGTATGATTTTATGTGTATCTCTTCTTCGTTGTCGCCATAGACCATTTACAAATACATAGTGATATGGTATCTCTATGGATAAAATTTGTCTGGCCTGCGTATCCTGACAGTTTAATTTAAACCACGCAGTAAGCGTAGTATTTCTGTCTTCACTTTGATATAATGCAGTTCTTTCATTTCCTTGAGTAAAGCAAACCAACTGACTTTGAGGTAAATGTACAGCTAAACGATAGATAGCATGTGACCGATCATGCATCTCAAATTTCAAAAGGCGCCACATTGCTTCAGGAGCACTCACATACCGAGCATCTAAATAATTTGATAGTTCATCATGTAAAATTGGATTTTCGTTTTCATTTCCAACACCTTGTACAACAACAGTAGCTGCATCATATCCTTTGTATATATATTTATACACATACTTAATTGATTTAATCGAAGTGCAAGCTTCCACATTGATGTGTGCATTGTACTTAATGAGCAAATGTGGATTGCATGGAACAACAAATCTATTATCAACCTTTTGGCCCCGTATAATAGCTGTTTGTCCTTGTGTTCTTTTATACAAAGGATATCCATCACTATTTGCATAAGTTTGCATTTGAAATTGTTTTGGAAATTCTTTAGTACATTTTTTATTTTCCATACATGGTGAATTCGGATTCATCTCTCCACATGGGCCATGAATCATTCTATTTGTAACAATCTCCCAAAGTTTTTTATATTTTTCTTGGTCTGGCAATTGTGCAGAAATTACTGAATCCACTCTCTCTGCAGTGTTCAACTTGTCTTTTTCCTGCAGTATTAAAAGTATGTGAGCATGTGGCAATCCTCTTTTTTTTAATTCAATGGTGTAAACAAAAGCCACACATTGTCCAAATAAGTGTGCTTTAGTGATATCATGAATTAATGAATTGAGTTTGATTTTAAATACTCTTGCCACTAAATCTGGTCGGTCAGAAGTAGTTTGTCCCAGATTCAAATTTTCCTTGATCTCTGGCCATTGTGGATTACACGTGAATGTAATAAATAAATCTGGTTTTCCAAATTTTGTAGCAATAGCCATGGCATCATTATTCCTTTCTCGCATATTGCGAGGAGATCCTTGGAAAGAGGATGGCAAAATAATTGCTCTTCCTGCTGGAATGTCTCTGTTGGAAGCTAAATCTGCCACATAATCCATTAATCCACAATACTGTTCTACTCGTAATTTATTTTGTTGATATTTAATAAAATTTAGATTATTGGCTTCAACTTGTAAATATGAATCAATAATCCATTGTTGAGTGAGTTTGCCTCCATGTAAAATTGGATTAAAACAATCACGGATAGCAGTTTGTGCCACTTTATATTCCAGCATGGAAATATTAGATCTAATACGAAGTTCAGTATTGGGATAACTTTCCAATTGTAATTTTGGTTCCCATCCTGGTTCCCCATTTGGAAAGAAAATGGGATATGTCACTGGATCTAAATTACAGCTTAATATATTGATGTTGATAAATGGTTGTTCTTCATTGCGTGGATATATTCTAATATCCCGCTGAAAAGGGAGTTCACCATCTTCATTTTTAAACACCATGGCAACCTCATTTACAGTAGGTAAATTATATCTTCTTTGATCAGTGTTGCGATCTCTTTTTAACACCATATTGACTCTTAGTGTAGGCAATTGATGTCTTTGAGCATGTTCCTGTTGTTCTTTTTCAAGCTGTGCTAATTGTTTGTATGCTTGACTATATGGTTTTTTTTCCATAATTGTTTCCAGCTGTTCAAAGACTATGTGCAAACACTGTCTATTTTCTGGAAGTGTCATTCTTTGTTCCACAGCTTCCATCGTATCTAAGACATATAACTGTGCAAATTTCCTTTGCTGTCCTTCTTGTGGGTGTAAATGTGAAGTTCGGTGGTATATTTGACCTTGAACCCTGAAACAATAAGGACCATGTCCTGGTACATTTTCTGCTAATGTTGCACCCATTGAAGCAAATGAAATTGCACTGTTATAAGACCTTATGTTTTGTTTGAAATTATTATAATTTGGAAATGTTGGATCACTCATAATGCATTCTAAATAATATGGAAATGGGTGTCTTAGTGGAAGTTTCACCTTTCCTTTCTGACAGCAACTAATGAAATTTCCGTCAGTAGGTCTTTCCTTTATAAAATGATAGGCCCCACAAAACTGACAAACCACATTAAGTAACCCACAATAATGAGTATCTACTTGTACTGCAGTAGTAAACACATTATCATGCATTTCTTCAACATAAATATCAGACCCACTTTCTATATGTACATTTTTTTCTTGTGTGTCTACATTTAAGCCATTCTGCAAAATAGAGTCATTGGACAATGGTTCACAGAGATGTTTTTGTTTACTTTTACGTTTCTTGGAAGCCCAACACACTCACTTGCGGCTTTCTTACTCATCTTTCTTTTATTTAAAAGTCTCTGTCGATCTTCTTCTCGCAAGCGTTGTGAAGTTTCCGGTGTCTGAGCATCTCTCCACCTTTGCTTCCTTTCCCTTGCCAATCTTCTTTTGCGTTCAATTTTGTCTTCTCCATTGTCCACCATTTTAATCTGTAATTTGTGTTTTTCAATTGTTGCACTTTAGTCTGAAAGAAATGAAACCATTTTTCAAAGTATTTTATTGACATATATGAAATCGGAAATAGCTACACATATCCATCTTTATATTATTAATCCTTCGATGACATTCCTTCTTGATTGAATTCACAGCATACCATCCTTTTTTTTTTTTTTTGCAAGTGTTGTAAGCTTCTTATTTTCTTTAAATATTATTATTACTTAGTATTGTCTTTTCAACATTTTTAAAGTTTTGACTAAATATCATAAATTAATGACTCAATAAGTACTATCCATTTTCAATAAATTAAAATTTTCACCAAATATATAATACATAGCCTTTTTCTATGCGTCACTACAAAATAACATTTTATACCTGTGAAGATGAGGTTGATGTTGTTCAAAGGCTGCAAATGTCACACTGTCTGTTTATTCCCTTGCAGATCCGAATAAACTGTAAAATCAAATAGATAATATTTTTTAACTTTTGCTTCATCAATATCATTAAATGAACATCAACAGACATATATTTGGCTACATTAAAAACCTCATATTTTTTAATATTTTGTCGTAGTAATATAATTAAAATTCTGTACCTGTCCAAATTATCCTTATGATGTTCAATTTGTGCAAACGTCACTATCTCTGGTCATTCACGTAGAGTTCACTGCAATTATACAAAATAGTAAAATTAATGTATGATATGTTACTTCATCTGTATTAATCAATGAGGCTTAACATACCTATTTTTGCATAGATTAAAAACATGAAATAAATATATCAATAAATCAGCATGAACACACATATGAAAGCATAGATTATAAACATACACTCAATATTACTGTTAGTCTTTAAATAAGAATCAATGAATCTGTATTAATCTTAAATTAATGTCTGACTAAATATAACATCAACACATAAGCATCTTCCCTTTATTTTTTTTAGAGTGGTATACAAAATATATAAGAACTGAATTATTTAAATAATGTACATACATTAATAATTAATTAATCAACGTGTTCCTTTTTTTATGCACATTCTTAAACGTTAACCTTTTTTAATATTAATGATTAGTAATGATACATTAGGAATGTTATTTACAATTCTTACCCACAGGTAATCACCATTCCTTCCTAACTCTCCTATCTTCCTGTACTGTCTGACCCCAATCCATTCTCTCTTTCTTTCAGTGCAAATTTACTCTGGTTTTAAGGCCTACTTCATCTGTGACACACTCAGAACTGCATTCAGAACACCTCAGCAGTGCAAATTTACTCTGGTTTTAAGGCCTACTTCATCTGTGACACACTCAGAACTGCATTCAGAACACCTCAGCAGTGCAAATTTACTCTGGTTTTAAGGCCTACTTCATCTGTGACACACTCAGAACTGCATTCAGAACACCTCAGCAGTGCAAATTTACTCTGGTTTTAAGGCCTACTTCATCTGTGACACACTCAGAACTGCATTCAGAACACCTCAGCAGTGCAAATTTACTCTGGTTTTAAGGCCTACTTCATCTGTGACACACTCAGAACTGCATTCAGAACACCTCAGCAGTGCAAATTTACTCTGGTTTTAAGGCCTACTTCATCTGTGACACACTCAGAACTGCATTCAGAACACCTCAGCAGTGCAAATTTACTCTGGTTTTAAGGCCTACTTCATCTGTGACACACTCAGAACTGCATTCAGAACACCTCAGCAGTGCAAATTTACTCTGGTTTTAAGGCCTACTTCATCTGTGACACACTCAGAACTGCATTCAGAACACCTCAGCAGTGCAAATTTACTCTGGTTTTAAGGCCTACTTCATCTGTGACACACTCAGAACTGCATTCAGAACACCTCAGCAGTGCAAATTTACTCTGGTTTTAAGGCCTACTTCATCTGTGACACACTCAGAACTGCATTCAGAACACCTCAGCAGTGCAAATTTACTCTGGTTTTAAGGCCTACTTCATCTGTGACACACTCAGAACTGCATTCAGAACACCTCAGCAGTGCAAATTTACTCTGGTTTTAAGGCCTACTTCATCTGTGACACACTCAGAACTGCATTCAGAACACCTCAGCAGTGCAAATTTACTCTGGTTTTAAGGCCTACTTCATCTGTGACACACTCAGAACTGCATTCAGAACACCTCAGCAGTGCAAATTTACTCTGGTTTTAAGGCCTACTTCATCTGTGACACACTCAGAACTGCATTCAGAACACCTCAGCAGTGCAAATTTACTCTGGTTTTAAGGCCTACTTCATCTGTGACACACTCAGAACTGCATTCAGAACACCTCAGCAGTGCAAATTTACTCTGGTTTTAAGGCCTACTTCATCTGTGACACACTCAGAACTGCATTCAGAACACCTCAGCAGTGCAAATTTACTCTGGTTTTAAGGCCTACTTCATCTGTGACACACTCAGAACTGCATTCAGAACACCTCAGCAGTGCAAATTTACTCTGGTTTTAAGGCCTACTTCATCTGTGACACACTCAGAACTGCATTCAGAACACCTCAGCAGTGCAAATTTACTCTGGTTTTAAGGCCTACTTCATCTGTGACACACTCAGAACTGCATTCAGAACACCTCAGCAGTGCAAATTTACTCTGGTTTTAAGGCCTACTTCATCTGTGACACACTCAGAACTGCATTCAGAACACCTCAGCAGTGCAAATTTACTCTGGTTTTAAGGCCTACTTCATCTGTGACACACTCAGAACTGCATTCAGAACACCTCAGCAGTGCAAATTTACTCTGGTTTTAAGGCCTACTTCATCTGTGACACACTCAGAACTGCATTCAGAACACCTCAGCAGGTATGGAGAAGACTATGGAAACTGTGCCATCCCTGGAGCCAATATGTTTATTAATATCACTACTGTATGCATGTTATTATATCTTGGCAGATAGAAATATTCTGACTTTTTGTTTTCAATTTTTAACTGTTTCCTATACCCTGCTCTGCTGTCCCCACCTTCCCCCCCCATCCTCCCCCATTTATGGCTGGCATAAATACCTCAAATCTCCTCCCCCCTCCTCAAATATCTTTATTCTATGGTCCCTCTCTCATTCCTTCCTAACTCTCCTATCTTCCTGTACTGTCTGACCCCAATCCATTCTCTCTTTCTTTCAGTGCAAATTTACTCTGGTTTTAAGGCCTACTTCATCTGTGACACACTCAGAACTGCATTCAGAACACCTCAGCAGTGCAAATTTACTCTGGTTTTAAGGCCTACTTCATCTGTGACACACTCAGAACTGCATTCAGAACACCTCAGCAGGTATGGAGAAGACTATGGAAACTGTGCCATCCCTGGAGCCAATATGTTTATTAATATCACTACTGTATGCATGTTATTATATCTTGGCAGATAGAAATATTCTGACTTTTTGTTTTCAATTTTTAACTGTTTCCTATACCCTGCTCTGCTGTCCCCACCTTCCCCCCCATCCTCCCCCATTTATGGCTGGCATAAATACCTCAAATCTCCTCCCCCCTCCTCAAATATCTTTATTCTATGGTCCCTCTCTCATTCCTTCCTAACTCTCCTATCTTCCTGTACTGTCTGACCCCAATCCATTCTCTCTTTCTTTCAGTGCAAATTTACTCTGGTTTTAAGGCCTACTTCATCTGTGACACACTCAGAACTGCATTCAGAACACCTCAGCAGTGCAAATTTACTCTGGTTTTAAGGCCTACTTCATCTGTGACACACTCAGAACTGCATTCAGAACACCTCAGCAGGTATGGAGAAGACTATGGAAACTGTGCCATCCCTGGAGCCAATATGTTTATTAATATCACTACTGTATGCATGTTATTATATCTTGGCAGATAGAAATATTCTGACTTTTTGTTTTCAATTTTTAACTGTTTCCTATACCCTGCTCTGCTGTCCCCACCTTCCCCCCCATCCTCCCCCATTTATGGCTGGCATAAATACCTCAAATCTCCTCCCCCCTCCTCAAATATCTTTATTCTATGGTCCCTCTCTCATTCCTTCCTAACTCTCCTATCTTCCTGTACTGTCTGACCCCAATCCATTCTCTCTTTCTTTCAGTGCAAATTTACTCTGGTTTTAAGGCCTACTTCATCTGTGACACACTCAGAACTGCATTCAGAACACCTCAGCAGTGCAAATTTACTCTGGTTTTAAGGCCTACTTCATCTGTGACACACTCAGAACTGCATTCAGAACACCTCAGCAGGTATGGAGAAGACTATGGAAACTGTGCCATCCCTGGAGCCAATATGTTTATTAATATCACTACTGTATGCATGTTATTATATCTTGGCAGATAGAAATATTCTGACTTTTTGTTTTCAATTTTTAACTGTTTCCTATACCCTGCTCTGCTGTCCCCACCTTCCCCCCCATCCTCCCCCATTTATGGCTGGCATAAATACCTCAAATCTCCTCCCCCCTCCTCAAATATCTTTATTCTATGGTCCCTCTCTCATTCCTTCCTAACTCTCCTATCTTCCTGTACTGTCTGACCCCAATCCATTCTCTCTTTCTTTCAGTGCAAATTTACTCTGGTTTTAAGGCCTACTTCATCTGTGACACACTCAGAACTGCATTCAGAACACCTCAGCAGTGCAAATTTACTCTGGTTTTAAGGCCTACTTCATCTGTGACACACTCAGAACTGCATTCAGAACACCTCAGCAGGTATGGAGAAGACTATGGAAACTGTGCCATCCCTGGAGCCAATATGTTTATTAATATCACTACTGTATGCATGTTATTATATCTTGGCAGATAGAAATATTCTGACTTTTTGTTTTCAATTTTTAACTGTTTCCTATACCCTGCTCTGCTGTCCCCACCTTCCCCCCCATCCTCCCCCATTTATGGCTGGCATAAATACCTCAAATCTCCTCCCCCCTCCTCAAATATCTTTATTCTATGGTCCCTCTCTCATTCCTTCCTAACTCTCCTATCTTCCTGTACTGTCTGACCCCAATCCATTCTCTCTTTCTTTCAGTGCAAATTTACTCTGGTTTTAAGGCCTACTTCATCTGTGACACACTCAGAACTGCATTCAGAACACCTCAGCAGTGCAAATTTACTCTGGTTTTAAGGCCTACTTCATCTGTGACACACTCAGAACTGCATTCAGAACACCTCAGCAGGTATGGAGAAGACTATGGAAACTGTGCCATCCCTGGAGCCAATATGTTTATTAATATCACTACTGTATGCATGTTATTATATCTTGGCAGATAGAAATATTCTGACTTTTTGTTTTCAATTTTTAACTGTTTCCTATACCCTGCTCTGCTGTCCCCACCTTCCCCCCCCATCCTCCCCCATTTATGGCTGGCATAAATACCTCAAATCTCCTCCCCCCTCCTCAAATATCTTTATTCTATGGTCCCTCTCTCATTCCTTCCTAACTCTCCTATCTTCCTGTACTGTCTGACCCCAATCCATTCTCTCTTTCTTTCAGTGCAAATTTACTCTGGTTTTAAGGCCTACTTCATCTGTGACACACTCAGAACTGCATTCAGAACACCTCAGCAGTGCAAATTTACTCTGGTTTTAAGGCCTACTTCATCTGTGACACACTCAGAACTGCATTCAGAACACCTCAGCAGGTATGGAGAAGACTATGGAAACTGTGCCATCCCTGGAGCCAATATGTTTATTAATATCACTACTGTATGCATGTTATTATATCTTGGCAGATAGAAATATTCTGACTTTTTGTTTTCAATTTTTAACTGTTTCCTATACCCTGCTCTGCTGTCCCCACCTTCCCCCCCATCCTCCCCCATTTATGGCTGGCATAAATACCTCAAATCTCCTCCCCCCTCCTCAAATATCTTTATTCTATGGTCCCTCTCTCATTCCTTCCTAACTCTCCTATCTTCCTGTACTGTCTGACCCCAATCCATTCTCTCTTTCTTTCAGTGCAAATTTACTCTGGTTTTAAGGCCTACTTCATCTGTGACACACTCAGAACTGCATTCAGAACACCTCAGCAGTGCAAATTTACTCTGGTTTTAAGGCCTACTTCATCTGTGACACACTCAGAACTGCATTCAGAACACCTCAGCAGGTATGGAGAAGACTATGGAAACTGTGCCATCCCTGGAGCCAATATGTTTATTAATATCACTACTGTATGCATGTTATTATATCTTGGCAGATAGAAATATTCTGACTTTTTGTTTTCAATTTTTAACTGTTTCCTATACCCTGCTCTGCTGTCCCCACCTTCCCCCCCATCCTCCCCCATTTATGGCTGGCATAAATACCTCAAATCTCCTCCCCCCTCCTCAAATATCTTTATTCTATGGTCCCTCTCTCATTCCTTCCTAACTCTCCTATCTTCCTGTACTGTCTGACCCCAATCCATTCTCTCTTTCTTTCAGTGCAAATTTACTCTGGTTTTAAGGCCTACTTCATCTGTGACACACTCAGAACTGCATTCAGAACACCTCAGCAGTGCAAATTTACTCTGGTTTTAAGGCCTACTTCATCTGTGACACACTCAGAACTGCATTCAGAACACCTCAGCAGGTATGGAGAAGACTATGGAAACTGTGCCATCCCTGGAGCCAATATGTTTATTAATATCACTACTGTATGCATGTTATTATATCTTGGCAGATAGAAATATTCTGACTTTTTGTTTTCAATTTTTAACTGTTTCCTATACCCTGCTCTGCTGTCCCCACCTTCCCCCCCATCCTCCCCCATTTATGGCTGGCATAAATACCTCAAATCTCCTCCCCCCTCCTCAAATATCTTTATTCTATGGTCCCTCTCTCATTCCTTCCTAACTCTCCTATCTTCCTGTACTGTCTGACCCCAATCCATTCTCTCTTTCTTTCAGTGCAAATTTACTCTGGTTTTAAGGCCTACTTCATCTGTGACACACTCAGAACTGCATTCAGAACACCTCAGCAGTGCAAATTTACTCTGGTTTTAAGGCCTACTTCATCTGTGACACACTCAGAACTGCATTCAGAACACCTCAGCAGGTATGGAGAAGACTATGGAAACTGTGCCATCCCTGGAGCCAATATGTTTATTAATATCACTACTGTATGCATGTTATTATATCTTGGCAGATAGAAATATTCTGACTTTTTGTTTTCAATTTTTAACTGTTTCCTATACCCTGCTCTGCTGTCCCCACCTTCCCCCCCATCCTCCCCCATTTATGGCTGGCATAAATACCTCAAATCTCCTCCCCCCTCCTCAAATATCTTTATTCTATGGTCCCTCTCTCATTCCTTCCTAACTCTCCTATCTTCCTGTACTGTCTGACCCCAATCCATTCTCTCTTTCTTTCAGTGCAAATTTACTCTGGTTTTAAGGCCTACTTCATCTGTGACACACTCAGAACTGCATTCAGAACACCTCAGCAGTGCAAATTTACTCTGGTTTTAAGGCCTACTTCATCTGTGACACACTCAGAACTGCATTCAGAACACCTCAGCAGGTATGGAGAAGACTATGGAAACTGTGCCATCCCTGGAGCCAATATGTTTATTAATATCACTACTGTATGCATGTTATTATATCTTGGCAGATAGAAATATTCTGACTTTTTGTTTCAATTTTTAACTGTTTCCTATACCCTGCTCTGCTGTCCCCACCTTCCCCCCCCATCCTCCCCCATTTATGGCTGGCATAAATACCTCAAATCTCCTCCCCCCCTCCTCAAATATCTTTATTCTATGGTCCCTCTCTCATTCCTTCCTAACTCTCCTATCTTCCTGTACTGTCTGACCCCAATCCATTCTCTCTTTCTTTCAGTGCAAATTTACTCTGGTTTTAAGGCCTACTTCATCTGTGACACACTCAGAACTGCATTCAGAACACCTCAGCAGTGCAAATTTACTCTGGTTTTAAGGCCTACTTCATCTGTGACACACTCAGAACTGCATTCAGAACACCTCAGCAGGTATGGAGAAGACTATGGAAACTGTGCCATCCCTGGAGCCAATATGTTTATTAATATCACTACTGTATGCATGTTATTATATCTTGGCAGATAGAAATATTCTGACTTTTTGTTTTCAATTTTTAACTGTTTCCTATACCCTGCTCTGCTGTCCCCACCTTCCCCCCCATCCTCCCCCATTTATGGCTGGCATAAATACCTCAAATCTCCTCCCCCCTCCTCAAATATCTTTATTCTATGGTCCCTCTCTCATTCCTTCCTAACTCTCCTATCTTCCTGTACTGTCTGACCCCAATCCATTCTCTCTTTCTTTCAGTGCAAATTTACTCTGGTTTTAAGGCCTACTTCATCTGTGACACACTCAGAACTGCATTCAGAACACCTCAGCAGTGCAAATTTACTCTGGTTTTAAGGCCTACTTCATCTGTGACACACTCAGAACTGCCCTCCCTCCCTTCCCCTCACCCACCCACCCCAACTCAGATTAAATTTATAGAGCCATAGAAAACACCTGACTTCCTACTTGCAGATATATCATCTCAACACTAGGGGTCAGCCAACATACTACTCTTTCACCTCAGATCCATCCCCTCTCCCTCTAAAATAAAACTCTTTCTATCTTTCACTTACTTCCTTGCCCTTGCTATTCCTTATTTGTTACTCTTCCCCAGTTCTCTGCCCTTTAATTCCCTTTAGATTGTAAGTAGCGAGTTTCCAGTCTTGTAGGGTGCTTTGGGATAAAGCACTTTCTGCTAAGATTCTAAGCTCAAAACAGGGCTCTTCAACTTTTTTTTTCTTTTTAATTTTGTTAAACGTGTATTTCCCTTGTTCTTATCCCCTGTACAGCGCTACGGAATATGTTGGCGCAATACAAATAAAAGATAATAAATAAATAATAATAATAAATCACGACATATCACAAAATAGTTCTTAAATTAATGTACATTAATAATTAATGAATCAATGTGTTCCTAATTAATTAATGTACATTATGAATGTTATTAACAATTGTTTCACACAGGTAATCACGACATATAAAAAAATAATTGTTAAATTAATGTACATTAATAATTAATTAATAAATATGTTTTTTTGTATTGACATTCTTAATTTTGATATTAATAATTAATTAATTAGTGAATGTACATTATGAATGTTATTAACAATTGTTTCACACAGGTAAGCACAATATTATTTTTATATTAATTAAATTTCTTATTTCTTATTTATTAATTAAGTAACAATTTATTAATTAATAATTATAAATAATAAGCACAATATTATTTTTCTATTAATTACATTTCTTATCTATTATTTATTAAGTAAGTACCAATTTATTAATTAATAATTATAAATAATATATTTACCTTTTTTAATGTAATAATGCTGAAGCAGTATACTGAAGAGCTAACAATCTCTTGCAATTTCCCGGCATCAGAAAACATCCAGTCAGACTGTCATCACCTGAGGAGAAAGTGTCAGTTATGTGTGAAATGTGCCCTATATATAGGCTTTGTGCGCAAGACAAATGCATTGTTTTAGGCGGGAAATCTGCAGTTGCGCGAGCCAAATGCGTTGTTTTCGGCGGGAAATCCTATGTGGCGCGAGACAAAGGCGGGAAATCTGTGTTAATGCGTAAATTGGTAATATCGTTTCATAAAATGTACTCGCTACTGTCTTTTTACTCATTGCACGGTTAATCCGCATCCTTTATCTCGTTGTTTTTCAAACACATACGTCTGTGGCTGTGTTTTACGCAGTTCGTAGTAGTATAGCCTCGTTTTTATTTTTTTCGGCGGCCATTTTTTTCTCGCTTAGCCGATTTTCGATCTTTGTAACTCACTTCCAGACGTCCTGCCTGGTTCCCCATGCTGTAAGTGACCTTTGTTTTATTTTTTAGTGTGTATTTAGTGTTTTTTTTACTGTTTTTGTTCTGCCGCTTATCTCGTAATTTTTTTTTCACCTCATATTTTTTTCTAAGTGCTACGGTTTAACGGCTCGCCTCGCTATGCGAGGCTCGCCTGCAATGAGCGCCTGCGGCGCTCATTGCCAAAGTGCTACAATTTAACGGCTTTTACGCGAGGCTCGCCAGGTGATGGCAAAGTCGTACGATCGGCAAAGTGGTACGGTTTAACGGCTCGCCTCGCGAGGGCCTGCGGCGCTCATCGCTAAGTCGTACGCACTACGCAACGCAGCGTGACGACGAATCGTAGTTAGACAATTATAATATGTGATTCACACATATGCTCACAATAAAGGAATTCTTTAACTGTTGTTCCACAAACCATATATACGTTGCAATGTGTAGATAGAAATATTTCTAACTTTTTGTTCTCAATTTCTAACTGTTTCCTATACCCTGCTTTGCTGTCCCCACCTTTCCCCATCCTTTCCCCATTTATGGCTGGCATAATTACCTCAACTCTCCTCACCCCTTTTCATATACCTTCATTCTAAGGCTTCTCTCCCATTTCTCTCTAACTCCCCTATCTTCCTGTACTGTATGTCCCCCAATCCATTTTTTCTATTTCTTTCAGTGCAAATTCACTCTGGTTTAAGGCCTGCTACATCTGTGAGATACTCAAAATATTTGAGGCACGCAGGGCTTAAGCTGCAATGAGCGCCGAAGGCCCATGGAACTTAGTGAGGGATACAAAATTACGTCCCGTAGGAATTAGGACCAGAGGCACGTATATGGACTGTGGGCCTCGCAAAATTACGACTTTAACGGCCGAATCACTGAACAGTAAAAAGCTGTAAAAAAAAAATATGCCTCAAATGTACTTACACACTCACACACAGCACAGGGGGAAAGCCATGGAGCCTGTGAGTGAGGTTGCAACTTAATTTGAGGCTAATTTTCCGTTTTTTCATGATTGAAAATCGCCTAAGAGACAAATAAAATGGCGGCAGAAAAAAACGCAACAGGATGAAAATGTGGCCGAAGCTCGCAAAAAAGAGCCCCAAACACGTAACACTTGAGGAAAACCAGTAACACTTCCTCCACAACAGTAACATTTACACCAACGCAGTAACACTTCATCAAAAGCAGTAACACAACACAAGCCAGTAACACTTAACCCAAGGTAGTAACACTCATGGTGAGGCCCCTAAACTACACGGTGTGGAGAGGCGCTTATCGCGTCTCTCGCAATGAGCACCTTCGGCGGTCCTTGCCCCTGTGTACTTTATATGCCTGTGCAGTTTAGGGGCCTACCGCCTTGGGTTAATTATTACTGCCTTGGGGTCAGTGTTACTGGCTTGAGTTCAATGTTACTGCCTTGTAATAAGTGTTACTGGTTTGCGTTAAGTCTTAGTGCTTAGGGCTCGTATTTATGTCCTTCGGCCGTGTTTTACATCCTTCGGCCTCGTTTTCGTCGTGTTTACGTTTTTTCGGCAGCCATTTTTTTTCTCGCTTCTGCGATTTTCAATTGGGAAAAAAGACAAAATATGCCTCAAATTAACTTGCAACCTCACTCACAGGTCCCTGGCTCTCCCCCTGTGCTGTGTGTGAGTGAATTTGAGGCATATTTGTGTGTTTTTGCATGTTTTCCCAGTTCGGTGGTTTGTTCATTAAAATCGTATTTTTCCGAGCCCTGGAGTCCACCTAGGTGCTTCGGATCCTAAGTCATATGGCCCGTAATTTTGGCCAAGTCACGCATGTCTCGGGATGAACGCCTACTAAGTCCTTTGGCGCTCATTGCAGCCTAAGTCCCGCGTGCTTCAACTGCTCGCCTCGCTTCACGAAGCTCGCACTGCAATGAGCACCTTTGGTGTTCATTGCAGCCTAAGTCCTGCATACTTCAACTGCTCACTTCGCTTTGCGAGGCTCACAGGGCAATGAGCGCCTTTGGCGCTCATTGCAACCTAAGTCCCGCAGTGGTACACAACCGGACGAGAACTCGCTGTACGGCAACTATATTAGGGATTTAGACAAAAATGTGGATCAGTAGAAAAAACATCCAAAAATTGCTGCTACTGACCGACTGAACTGAACAGAAAATGTAAACAACATAGCTTTTATACTTGTTTACATAAAAACAATGGTATACATCCCTTCTAGGAGAATGAGACATTCCCACCAACAACCAATAACATTTTATTTACATATGATATCCAATAAGCTATAATATATGTGATCAAGACTTATCAAACATGTTTTGGTACGTCACTCTAGATGTGCAAGAAAATACTTTATTTATATGTTGTGCGCAAAGGGCAAATTATGACATATATTTGTTATGGCTAAGAGTTGTGAACTGTCTCTAGCTGAAATTGCTAAGTCATGCTGATTTAACTATTTCATAACTTATATCTTAAAAAATAGAAAATACTGGTTGACAGCTTACATCCTTAGCCAAATATCACACTAACTTGAAAGAGTGATAATTATTATATATATATATATATATATATATATATATATATACACGAAAAATGTAAGGACATTTGTATTATTTCCCCAACAGAGCACTCAGAGGAAGGTGAGGGGGCACTGAGACGAACAGACGAATTGGGAATCACAAACAGCATCATGACAGCCACACCGGCAGCCATGTTATCAAGCCTGAACTGCTCTCTCCCTCTCTCTATCCCTTCCCTTGCACAGGAGAGTCACAGGCAGGGACAGACCAAATCTTAAATCTTACAACGGCAGTGGGGGAAGGCTGGGAAAGGTAAATAAAGAAAAATGGTACACATTAGGATGGAAAATAAACAAAGTATAACAAATAAAAGCTTAGAATGCAGACAATATTGAGGTCTCCATATAATTAATTTTTGGTAATATTTATGCCACCTAGATTTTATAACAAGGGGCAATCCCCTGGAATATGGAGAGGATTTATCCCGCCCTATCCCCCAAAGTTCTTCTGCCTAGGTACACAATGCTTGATGAAGTTCCAAAATATAACTATGCTGCCTTAAGGAAGCAAATACCAATGTGGCGTAAAAAGAAAATTGGTATGTTCCTTAAAGTGGAAAACCAGCCTGGATGGTCACCGATTTGGCAAGCAAATTATCATCATGAATTAAAAAACGTGCACACCCCAAATATGAACGCTGAGATCGATCTAGCTTGTTTAATTTAGTCCAGGATATGATTCCAGTTGGAGAACCCTTCTACACTGGCTGCAACTACAAGATGACATAAGCCCCAATGTCTACAGAAAATGCTGTTCCTGACCATTTGCTTTTTTTATGACCATTTGCTTTTTTGTGATATATCTTAATGGAAGAACAGCATAAAGCTTTTTTTCACAGACACATTGCTTATGTATTTAGTAGCTAACATGATCTCTTAGATTTTTGTATATTTTTAATTATTAAAGGACCACTGTATGGGCAACACAAGTACAGTTAGCTTGGTAGTGTGAGGGGCTAATAATGAACTAATCATCATCAACAAGAAGACATCTGTGCATGGGCCAAATCTGGGGCAGATCACTTTGCAGAATGTTCTGACGGCCATGTGATTGCTGTGAGACACGCTTCCAGTGACTCACTGTGAGTGTTATTTTGATAGCTTGTATCTCATAACAGAACACAGAAACAGATGATGATTACAGTGTCCCTTTAGGTCTTTTACTAGTTGTCATCATTGTGAACTAATAACCAGTCATGTAAAATTAAGCCTTTGCAGGTTTATTAGCTACCCAACCTGTGCTTTGATATAACAACTGTGACACACACACACACACACATATATATATATATATATATATATATATATATATATATATATATATATATATACACATATATAGGCTCTCAATGGGCAAGTTTCTATGTGACAAGTATAGATAAGCACCTTTTACTGTTTGACAGTGTAAATTTGCTGTTCCCTCAAAATAACTCAACACACAGCCATTAATGTCTAAACCATTGGCAACAAAAGTGAGTACACCCCTAAGTGGAAATGTCCAAATTAAGCCCAAAGTGTCAATATTTTGTGTGGCCACCATTATTTTCCAGCACTGCCTTAACCCCCATGCGCATGGAGTTCACCAGAGCTTCACGGGTTGCCACTGGAATCCTCTTCCACTCCTCCATGATGACATCACGGAGCTGGTGGATGTTAGAGACCTTGCACTCCCCCACCTTTCATTTGAGGATGCCCCACAGATGCTCAATAGGGTTTAGGTCTGGTGACATGCTTGGCCAGTCCATCACCTTTACCTTCAGCTTCTTTAGCAAGGCAGTGGTCGTCTTGGTGGTGGCTTTGGGGTCTAATTTACATGTTTAGAACTAAGCTGTAGTTTGTTTGGCTCTTGATTTGACTCTTAATTGTTTTACCCAATCAGCTCATCGTTTGGAGCGACAAGTATAAACTTGCAGCTTCTGCTCTCCACAAACATGGAGAAGTGACTGGCAAACTAGGCAAGTTTCATAACTTAAAGTCATCTTATCTAGTAGTTATTTTTTTCATATAAATTTAGGCAAAATTGACCTTTAAAACGTTTGTTTTTGTTATCAAATTTTTATTCTACCACTATTTGTAAAGTGATAAAGGTAATGTCTAAAAAGTGAGAGATATATGTAAGAAGAAAAAAAAATGTATGTTCCTTTGTTTTACATAAATATTATACATTAATCTAACCTTAAAAGGACTCTGTCACCCCAAAATCAAGTTGTGTTTTTAGGTTATTCTTAAAGAGCATGAAAAACATCTACTGTGTTATCCCTTTTTTTCTAAAATGAATCAGTCGTGGGGCATGTCTTTGTCCCTGATGCTGTAGTTATTTGCAAATGAGCAGCTCATGCATATTAATTAGCTGCTTTGATATGCAGATTAGCAGCCTTATTAAATTGCAATTCGGCCAATTGAATAGGGCTCTAAATAAGCACAGAGCATATTTTTTTACAGAAGTTTTTAGTTAGTAAACTTCTATCCAAAAACAAGGTCTTCACTAACTAAAAACTTCTGAAAATAAGTATGCTCTGTGCTTATATAGAGCCCTATTCAATTGGCCGAATTGCAATTTAATAAGGCTGTAGGTTTGCAATCTTATTGACTCTGTAGTGGGCAAAATAAAGATTTCGATGTTATCAGGCAGGGAGACCCCTCTCCCACCCTTATCAGGAACTCTGAGATGTAAATAAGCATACGGGAGCAGCAAAATAAATTTATATTTTATATTTCAGGAATGATTTACTGTAGAGAAAAAGTTTTTTCATGCTCTTTAAAATGAAAAACACTTGCTATTGGCATGACAGAGTCTATTTAAGCTAACACTAACCTTAACCTTAGCCTAACGCTAACCCTTTTTACATTTTCTGGATTTTTGCTTTGTATTGAATAATAGAATTACAGGACCACCCACTGTAGTCCAAATATTTTTAGCATACATTTTAAAGATCACAGTTTTTTTGTATGAGAAATAATTGATCTATAGTGTAGATTAAACATACACAGTGTTGTTTTCTCCTCTATCCTGGCATGTTACTGGGCAGTGAGCCTCATGGATATCCCAAATGCACCATATTGTTCTTTTGTTCATATTGGTTTTAATGTAAATTAAATACGAAAACATAATAAAGAGGGTGTTCTTGTTCTTAAGTTACTGGAAGGATAAATGTAGATCAAACACATGTTTATTGTGAATGTATATAGTGGTTTTGGATTAATAGAGTGAGAATACATTGTGGTCCCATTTGCATGTCCCCACCCAGTGTGCAGTGCAATGACTGTATTTCTGGGAAACATGAGCATGAAAAATGCTTTTTAATGTATTTTTATTTTTTAGGCATTCAAATTGAATTACAAATGTACTATTCATTGTTTGTACTACTGTACTCTGTACGACGGAGGGCTTCTATCACTCTTCAGCCCACCATATGTGAAATGATTGTTATTTTTGTGTACATTTTCTTCCATGAATATAACATATTCAATGTGGAAAAAATACATTTGTAACACACTCCTTCAAATGTATGACAGAAAGCTTTGTACTACAGTGTCCCTTTAATATAAGACATGTGTAATTGTTTTGCACAATAATTGGATTTCCCTTTTTTCTGTTAGAGGGCGCTCTAGTATTAGTTTTTGACCCAATCGTGTGGAAGATGAGTTGTACAATGTATCATTGGCACATCTCTACACCTTGGCTCAGTTGCAGTTCAGATGTTACTTTGGATACAAATAGAAAAGAGGAAACGTTAATTGTGAACATGTGTTCTTTGAATTGTTTTTCACCTTTTCTAATGCTCTGGACGTTTTGTGGGTGCCAGGTGCAGTAGAATTTGTGTGGATTCCTGTGATTCTGCATAATTTTCAGGCCAGCTATGTAAGTGATAACAGGCCCCCACAGTGACAGAGGATTTCTCAAATCTGGAGAATCGGACCAGCAAAGATCAGATTTATCCTCATCAAATGCAAGCAGTTTATTTTGTACCAGGGGCTTTATACCAGCAAACAATTTCCTATAAACATATTTATTCCAGTAAGGACAGAACACATACAGCACTAATTATGTGGATTTTTAGCTGATACATTTGGTTAGAATCTCTGTGCTTATGACATAAACCGATTGGGTTATAAGCATTTACCTATATAATATAAGAGCACAGTCATGCTCTAATAGTTATGGTTCTCTGTAATGTTCCATTATAAACCATTTATTTTGATGAGCTTATAACTTTGCATTGGTTTGAAAAGTATTTTGAAATTTTGTATTTTAGGATGGATTGGGGGGTCTGATTTTTTTGTCAATTTTTATTACATTCTGTCCTGATGTGTGATGACATGGTATTTTTCCATAGGAACTTTTGCTCACTTGTATCAAAAAATTGGCTAAATGGATTTGTTTATTGGTGACCATATGAACGTTGCATCTGTCCGTGTTACTGGTTGTGCTTATCCTTCTGGTTTTCTTGGCAAATGCAATGGAGTGGGTTGCCAGTTCTTTCTCCAGTGGACTACAATTTTTCTGGTCTCTCTGCTATGACAGTACATGGTATAACTCACAGCTTCATTGAGATACACAAGCCCCTTCACCATGACAAAGTAGCGATCCAGAAGGGGCTGTAGTGTAATAGATCTATAATGTCTCCTTGCCTTTTTTTTTTGCTTAAGTTTTTTTAAAGATATAATAGCTGAAAAACAAGAGGGGGAGGGGTTTCTGGGTATGTAGGATTGCTAGGATAGTGGGTATGTAGGATCTGCTATTCCTGTACTCATACTACACATAGGAGAGAACTAATTCAACTTGTAATTTTCCTATTTTTGGTAGACAGCCATGCTTACTATTAATAAATATCTTTTGATTTTGTTACAAAAGAGTCCATATGCATGAAGATGTCTATGTTTCTTAAAGGACCTTATAGGACCTTAAAAGGCATTGGATTATATGTATAAATATGTATGTTGATGTGTCAAATGTTAAGGTAAAAGTGTAATAATACATTGATAAAAACTAGTTGTGTCGTTTCCATATTACAAATAAAAAGAATAAAGTTAAAACATATTTTCATTATAATTAAATTTAAATTTATTGGCAAAAACTGCATTAAAGTACAGTTACATTTGCAGTGCAGGATAAAGTAATTTAAGGCTGGAAAAATGCAGGAAATTGGAAAGTTAAGGTTGCATGCAAACTTAACAGGCCTCCCCTCAGAATAGGTTTTTCTAGTGACATCATGACATCATCTATGACATTACGTAACATCATTTATGACATCACATATGATGACATTACATATAATATGAAAAATGACATAATCCGGGATATTACTGATGACATCTCACTAGACCTCTATGATGTCACTAAATGAATTAATAATTGTACAAGTTGTTAACATTGAATGTGTCACCATTTTCAGAATGGAGAAGATTATATAAATATATATGGCTAAACATATTTTTCTCAAGTCATCGCAGTCAATTGTTAGAATTGTATATTTTTATATCTTGTCTAAACACTATCAATTGTGTAACTCGCAATTGAATGAGGCGCATAGTGTGAAGCTTAACTCATGGGGCCTTATTCAATTGTGATTTTGCCAATTGAATAGGGCTCTATATAAGCACAGAGCATATTTTTTTACAGAAGTTTTTAGTCAGTGAAGACCTTGCTTTTGGATAGAAGTTAACTAACTAAAAACTTCTGTAAAAAAATATGCTCTGTGCTTATATAGGGCCCTATTCAGTTGGCAAAATAACAATTGAATGAGGCCCTAGTTGTGTCTGGTGGGCCTTCTGAGAGGGTTGTGAATTACTGCTCTAAAATTAGAAGGTTAACAGCAGGTTTTTTTCTATACAACTGAAAATTCTTTAAACTTTTTATCCTTGGTTATGGGCAACTGTGTATCATAAAATGTGATCACTAATATCATGGATGATGTTTTTTTATATGTTATGTGTAATGTCATGAGGGATGTCATTGATGATGCCATTATTTATATCATATGTTATGTCATGAATAATGTCAGCTAATGTCATACATGATGTCATGAATGATATCATCAGAAATACCTTTGCAGGTTGGGAGTTACCATAATGTATGCAATGTCCTGCATTTTTCCAGCCTTAAGCTGCCACATCTTGTGCTGCAATCCTAACTAAACGTTAATGCAGTTTTTGGTAATACATTTCCAGTTTTTCTCAATTTCATTATTATTTATATATATATGTGTGTACCATTATATATCAGTTAGTAGAATGAAACACTGCATAAGAAGGACACAAGTAAAAAAATATGAGCACAAAAGGGTAATACAAATAAGAAAAGAAGAGATAATTTGGAGGAGATAATGGGAGAAAAGTGAAAAATTTATTAGGCTATGGATTCACTAATCTGTGTATTGAGTCTCCATATGATAACATCGGAATTGGAAATAATTCCTCCAATTGAGAAAATGATCACCATGTTAAATTACCATATTGGTCATTTATTTAAATATACTCTTTTAAAGAACTTCTTGTGATAAGGATCAGATTGTTAGAAAGTTAGGAAAATACAGGATTTAATATATTGTCTTTTATAGAAAAATGATGCTGCAAATTTGGTTTCTGCTGATCTCCTTTCACATATGGAAGAAGATATTGAATGCAGAGGATGCTTATAACTTCATAAGAGAAATGAGACATCTAAAAATGCCAGTGAATTCAATCTTACTAATGGAGATGACACCTGGAAAAAGCAGCTCAGAAAAGTAAATGGAGCACTGCAGTAAAGAACAGTTGCATATATAAGAGAAATAGTTAAAGGATGTAAGGTATGTTTTGTTTATAAAATTATCAATTTGATGACTGCAGTAGTCCTTTAATTTCTTGCTTTACCTTTTATAACTATACTAGCTACTTGCCAGTCAAAAATGACGGTAATAAAATTTGAAGCCATGGCAAAACTGTTTGACACACAATGTAAGGCTTTTGTTCCTCTGAGGACCTTCTCCGCTCATTGCAAGCCCTGTGCCGAGTGCCTTCGGCATTCATTGCGAGCCTCTCCCCTCGTGTACGTCAAGTTTCCTCCTTTGCAACGATCGCCTTCGGCGTTCATCGCGAAGACAAACATATAAATACAGTGTAAAATATATAATTTTTTTAGTACAGTGAACTAATACATTAATATGAATTAATAAATTCAAATACTTTGCCTATTTATATTTAATTGGCGGGAAATTAGTATTTTTGCTAAATAGTTTTTTAGCCCCCGAGATTCCGAGGTCGTTCCTGGTTAATTCGTATGTGCCTGGCGGTAATTTGCGCGATTCGGTCTCCTTTAGCCTTGTTTTAATTCTTTTCGGACGCCATTTTTTTTTCTTGCTTAGCCGATTTTCAATTGCTGAAACTCTGCAAATTCGGCTTAAATTATCCTAAATAGTCCTATCGTTCCCCCCGTGCTGTGTGTGTTTTTTATTTTTATTTTTTTTCGTGTTTTACGATTTCCGCGGTTCGGCCGTTAAGGTCATATTTTTGTGAGGTTGGTTTTTTTTTGCCCCCGAGATTCCAAGGTTCGAATTTTTTCTTTTAAGTCCCGCGTTCCTCAACTGCTTGTAGCATAAGTAAGTCCCACATTTCTTAACTGCTTGCAGGATAAGTCCTGCGTGCTTCAATGCTGCAACTGCTCGCCTCGCTTTTCGGCCTCTATTGGCCTCGTCGGTGTGGTGCAACTGTACTCCCTAGGGAGGCCCTGACTAGGCCCATAGAGTCCGGGACACATCTGGGGTTTGCTGTTTCTCCTGCTCGAGGAGAATTGCTTGGTATTTCAGGATTGGATCACTCTTCTGAGCATATAAATGCCTGTTTGTGACATTTCTGCCTGTAAGCATACCTAACACTTCTTGATATACATAAATACTCATAAACTATAATTTGGAATATACTAAGGGGATAGGAGGAGTAATAACTGGGGTGTTTGGCATGGGTGCTATCAAGTATATAAGGTGTAATTTTGTCATTTTTTGATTAGATCCAAAAAAGGAGTGTCACAAAACAAGATGCTGCATAACGCTGCTAGCACTTGATGGAAGTATTTACATTATAGGAGAAGATCTAAGAGAGAAGCTGAAACACATAAGAAATACTGTTATGGAGATTTAAATCAATAACGAGATGGTAACGAGTGAAAAAGAAGATATATATGTGATGTGGCAAGACCAGAGATTGGATATTGCTGAGCTGAGAATGGCTGAGATGCAGTTAAAATTGTTAAGTGGGAAGCTGCAGGAAGAGAGTCTGGCCGGAAGTGAGCAGAGACAGCAGGTTAGGTGACACCAATCCAAGAGGCTGAGAGAATCCAATGGAGGGCAAACTGGGAGGCTGACAGACTGTAATGAGAGCAAGCTGGGAGGCTGACAGACTGTAATGAGAGCAAGCTGGGAGGCTGACAGACTGTAATGGAGAGCAAGCCAGGAGATTGGCAGGCTCTAATGGAGAGCAAGCCAGGAGATTGACAGACTGTAATGGAGAGCAAGCCAGGACACTGTGACTGTACTGCAAGGAGGACTGTGCCCCAAGAGACTTGTTATCTTTAGTTATGAATAAAGTGGCAGTGGCCTAGCTGCCCACCTTTTAGTGAGGGGCCGATAAGTGAGGTGGGCTCTGAATGGGAGCTAGGCTGTTGTTATTTTCTTCTTTAGTATCTTTTTTTTTTTTTATAAATGTTTTCAGGATTTGATTTAAGGTTTCCAGTGCCATTTGTTTAAGCACAAAACTCACATAAAATAATATACTCACCATACTTTTTGGCCCACAGACATACATGTAGACAAGCTCCTTGGATGCTGATACTGCTCTCATGTGAATGACATCACCATATGTCACAGTGGATTACATCATAAAGCCTGACCACTATATAAGTAGCTGTGTTATGAGGGTAAAGTCATTTCCAGCTGGCTGTAGCAGGTGAGTTGTTTGAAGAGGGGTCTACAAGAAGGTCTGAGGGAGAGAAACTCAAACTTCCAAATGTTGGTTATAACAATCATACAAGTAATGGAGGTGAGATTGTCTTTTTTTGCGGGGCGGGGTGACATATATGGGATAGGATGATGGAGGGAACACACTGAGCCCAATTCAATTGAGCCATCAAAAGTTACAGGAGGCCGTAAGTGAGGCTGTAATTAATTTACAGGTTAGAGGCTTGAAAACTTTGCGATGGTTAAACCCAGAACTTACAGCCTCCAGAAGCATTTGATCTTTCAATTCCCTAAGAGTTACGATGTCTAAAACGATGGCTAAAACTGCAAATCACTATTCATTTGCTCCAAATCCCCATGGCTGCTAATGGTTTCACTCCCGTAAACTGCAATTGTAGGAGAAAATCCTGCGAGTGCTAGAGAGGACCCGCAAGGGGGTTTAACCCCTGTCCGCAGCACTGTAAATGCAAATAAAAGATCAATACTGCACTGTAAATAGCGGGGAAAGCAATGAAAGACATTAGAATTAATTGCACAATATTCTCAAACTCGCAAATTGGCAGTAAAATACATTTATTTTATGTAATTTCAGGGTTATATTGGTCTCAGGATTCAATGAGTTAATAAATATCAGGTTATCCATATGGACTAGAACAGTATTGGCATTTATTTTTATTATTTCAAATTTTGAGGGTTTGCGAGTCCCATCGCATATCGGACCCCCGAACCTAAATGATTGACATGTAACCATCATGTTTTAATGGCGTAATAATGCTGGTCTCATTGTCTATTGGGAGTTTACGGCCTTGCTTAATTGATCATATTCCTGCCCTGAACTGCTCTGGACAAGTGCATGGTTTACGGAGTCGGCTTGCGGCCCGAAACTTGCTGGCTAATTCAATTAAAAAGCACTGGAATCGGAGACGAACGGGAGCCCGCAGACATACGGCCTGGATCCCTCAAGATGCCGGCTTGCAATTGAATCAGGCTCAATATGTTTGGGGTCTAAAAGAATCATAACTATTGTAAAAGTAATGGATAAGGGAGGAGGTGTGATAATCTGTAAGTGGCGGATGTTCTATGAGTGGGATGCAATATTTTTACACTTAGACATGCTGATGTACATAGGGCTATATTGAATACGTTGAGAGGTTTCACACTATATTACACTAGTGAGGAAAAGCCTCTCAAACCCCTTTTCTGTTCTAGAAGTTCGCCACTTTGGTGAGAAACCCTTTCACCTTAGTGACTATATCCAGAGCCTATGAGTTCATTAAAACACATTCCATATTAGCATATTGTACTTTTGTTTGAACATAAACACCCATCTTTCTGGAAGGCGTACTAAGAAGAAAAAGTAAATATTTATTATTTTTCTAATTAGATCAGTGAAAATCTTGATGTGTTGTGTTCTCCAATAGAATCTTTGGGAGCCTTCTTGGATTCAAATACAACAGAAGTGGTGATAAATATTTGATATATATCACAAGAGGCTTGGTGTTGCCAAGCAGCTTGAATACTGAAACACAGTTAAAAGTTGCATATATATGTCACATGAGATTCCAGTTTGCAGATTGCAGAGACGGCAGGAGACACACAAAAGGAAACCAACACAGAAGTCTGTGAGGTCACTGCAAGGAGATTATTAATAATTATATAATTATATATTATATAGTTATAAATATATAGTTGGCCACCAGGTTTGCGAACATCTAAGGAGGGATTTTGTCCCTCTCCTCTTTGTAGATCCACTCCAAGTTATTAAGGTTTTGAGGCTGATGTTTGGCAACTTGAACCTTCAGCTCCCTCCACAGATTTTCTATGGGATTAAGGTCTGGAGACAGGCTTGGCCACTCCAGGACCTTAATGTGCTTCTTCTTGAGTCACTCCTTTGTTGCCATGGCTGTGTGTTTTGGGTCATTGTCATGCTGGAATACCCATCCACGACCCATTTTCAATGCCCTGGCTGAGGGAAGGAGGTTCTCACCCAAGATTTGATGGTACATGGCCCTGTCCATCGTCCGTTTGATGTGGTGCAGTTGTCCTGTCCCCTCAGCAGAAAGAAACCCCCAAAGCATAATGTTTACACCTCCATGTTTGACGGTGGGGATGGTGTTATTTGGGTTATAGACAGCATTCCTCCTCCTCCAAACATGACGAGCAAAGTTGATGCCAAAGAGCTCGATTTTGGTCTCATCTGACCACAACACTTTCACCCAGTTCTCCTCTGAATCATTCAGATGTTCATTGGCGCACTTCAGTCGGGCCTGTACATGCACTTTCTTGAGCTTTCTTGACACAGAGATGTGGCAGAGTTCTCGAATATGGCTGTGTGTGCCTGAAGCTTGATAGGGTCATTTGCCCAATCCAATACTTCAGGTGTTAAACAATGGAACTGCAGCTGTGAAAAGGTCAAGACAGTTTGTTGAAGAGGTTAGTTGCAGCGAGAGCCCAGAGAGGGAAAGTTGCAGCTGGGCCAGGGAGAAAGTTGCAGCCCACAGAAGGATTTGCAGTCCAGAGAGCATGTTGCAGTCTGCAAGAAAGTTGTAGCCCAGAGCCCAAAGGAGAAGTGTTGCAGCTGAGACAGAGAGAGTTATCCAGAGGGACTGCTGGAATTGTACTGGAGCAAAAGGATCTGAAACTGAGACAAGGATCCAGAGAGATTAAAGTGGGGAAGCTGTGACGAAAATACCAAAGAGCGAGAGCCCTGGACTTCAGAGGAGGAAGGCCACTACTCTAAGTTTATTGGACTATTTACTGTTTGTCCCTCCCAGGATTAGTTAGGATTGGATAGGAATAGTTGGGAAAGTGCTCAGAAAGTCAGGTGGTACTCAGAAAGTCTATTTATTTCTTGTTTCATTTATTTTCATATATATAGACAGTATATATATATATATATATATATATATATATATATATATTTAAATTTGAATATATATATTTGAATATATACATTTATATCCTTCATTTCTCCTGCACTCCTCCTCCCTCAAATAGATCCCATGCCCTGAATCTTTTGGGCTGTCTCTGTTTCCTATCCAGCCCCCTCCCCCTGGAACACCAACCCAGCCTTGCTCTCTGCTGCCACCTTTACCTGGCCGGTGCCCTTGGTGAGGGGAGCGGGCGCAACCTCTGCCTCCTGCGTAATGGAGAAGGGAGACAGTTAGTCTGGGGGCAGTGCAGGGCCCCGTAGATATTTGAGCCCTGATGCAACAGACCACTTGCACCACTGATATCTCCGCACCTGGAACACACTGAAATAACGCCATGTACTGTGACAGAACTCTGGAAAAGATTGGACT
>CM050164.1:137145616-137263116 GCA_027410445.1 Discoglossus pictus
GTTGGGACTGGGATTCTGATTCCTGATGGAGAGACCCTGACCGATACAGAAGCCAGATATCAGGGTGCTGGTGCCGAGATTTCAAAGAACCAAACGGTCCTTGTGGGTAGTTAACCTGTAGTCTGTAGCAGGTGGACTCTGGGCAGTAATAGCCCCTACCACTCTGATCTTCACAATGAATACCACTCTTTAGAAAAAGAAAAATAACTAAGAATCTGACTCGCCTTGGTCTTGTTAATATGCTGTGGTGGGGCAACATAGTATATTTCAATTGTATCATAACTTGACCCAGATGAAATGTCTAAACCTGCTCTGCTTCCTGTGCTTAAACAGAGATACAGCTCGGTTTGATAGTTGTATATGGGTACTTGAGCTCCATGCCATAAATGGTACTGAACACATCAAGTTGTTTTATCTGCTTACAATAATTTTGTGATGTTGACTTTTTTTAATTTTTATACATTGTCATACAGAAAACACTAAGATGAGAGAAATTATTAGACAAATTTGTATATACTTATGCAATAATAAATAAATTAGAAAACATTATGAGTAATTATAAACTATGTAATTGTTAGAAAACAACTCTGGATGAAACCAGAACATCCTTTGCCATCTGAAGGGGTCCTCCTATCTAGAAGACTTAACAATGTTAAAGCCCTTCAAGGTAGCTCCGTAATTGTTAGAAAACAACTCTGGATGAAACCAGAACATCCTTTGCCATCTGAAGGGGTCCTCCTATCTGGAAGACTTAACAATGCTAAAGCCCTTCAAGCTAGCTCCGTAATTGTTAGAAAACAACTCTGGATGAAACCGGAACATCCTTTGCCATCTGAAGGGGTCCTCCTATCTAGAAGACTTAACAATGTTAAAGCCCTTCAAGCTAGCTCCGTAATTGTTAAAAAACAACTCTGGATGAAACCAGAACATCCTTTGCCATCTGAAGGGGTCCTCCTATCTAGAAGACTTAACAATGTTAAAGCCCTTCAAGCTAGCTCCAAAATAGGTATATACTGACTAAGTGACACAGCTATACCCATGCAGGGCTGTTCCAAAAATTGCTTTAAAAGTGGTGTATAGGTGGTGCCTTGGTATGCCCGTTTAGGGTAACCTATTATCCGTTTAGGGTTGACTTAATTATAAGTGTTACTGTTTTTATATGATTTATTTATTAACCACTGGATGTCCACTCCCATTGTGTGTCGCTAGCCTTATTCTTTATGGATTCAATTGGTACTAAGTTTTTTTTCCAAGCAGTTAGCTCTGCTGATGTAGTGGGTATTTTTTAGAACACCAACATGTCCTCAATTACCATATTGGTCTTATGAGTCTGCTGTTTTTGTAACTTAGTAATTATACTTACTGTTACTAACATCTTACCAGCTACTTGCTAAGATACCATACAAAATCTGACTTCTTTGCAATTTAGTAAGTATATTGCTACGTTAGCTTAGTTCAGATACCACACTGCGTGACTTATTATATTATTATTTTGTTATACTTTGACATTAGTCAAAGACTTGGATTATTCTCTGGGTCTAAATACATATGTTTGACTGATAATGCAATCAGACATTTTTAAGAATTTTCACTTTATAATAGAAGTTCATAAAAGTCAACTGCAGTCATGTAAAATGATACTGAATGACTCCCAGGCCTGGCTTTGAGGATATCACAGTCTAGTTCTACAATCCATAGATGAGCCATTTAGTTCATTCTCAACAGTAATATGTTTATAAAGTGAAATCATTACAAGTTGATTCCTTGTATTTCTTTGTCATTGGAAATAGGTTTTGATTCTTTGGAACATTTGCCAAATAAGGGTATGATTTAATAAAAGTATGCTTTAATTGTAATTTTTGCAGATTTTTTGCAAATCTTTAATATTTATAATAATGTTTATTGCCTCTTTTCCTAGACAAACCATAAGGCATTATGTTATTTAAGGGTATATATCAAATGAAGAAAGGAATGTTTTTGATTACATAGCATAAATGAAGTAGACATTATAACAATAATAATATTTTTTTCACGCCATAACAAAATCCAGTTAATGTTGAATTTGGGGACAAGGAATGTTCTTAGTTTGAATACTTGAGAAGACTTGTAAACAAAGCTGCAGTATCAATGTAATCTAAAACCATAAGGTGCACAGTTTCAGAATTACCAATAAAGTTTAGTCATTTTCAACACAAATAATTAAGGAGAGGAATGTTGAGGTAATTGCTGAGAATTTTTACATAGTGCAAATGGAAGGATGCAGCTGGAGGGAATGAATTATTGCAGCCGGAGCAAATTAATTATGTCCCCTTCAGCTGTAAATGGAATATGCCTAATGTATACAGAACACTAGAGCAGTTTAGGTACAAACATAAAAGCATTCAGATTCTTGAACTATAAATGTACCTTGTCATTCCAAGACACAAATATATCTTGCAACAGGTTAAACATATTTGGGAGAGTGGATTAAGAGGCCATCCACTATTACTGTTCTGTTTTCTGCTGGCTAGCAGTGGCCGAGATTTTTTTAGTTTTTTTGTTAGGGTAAAGCTTGACATCTGCTACTACCCTAACCCTAAACCCTAGCCCGTAACCTTAATTTCTAAATCTAACTCTAACCCTAAACATTAACCCTAACCACTTAATCTAAACCTACCCTTTAACCATTACTGCTGGCTGGCAGAAAATAAGAAAGGCCCAGGCTTTCAAATAATTAACATAGTTTGACTCTTTTAAATATTATTTTTTATACTAATCTGCATACATTAAAATAATAGAAACTTGATCTCATAGATAGTGTATGGCAGCCAGCAATTTTAATGATTTTAATTATAATGTATGCAAATATTTTCAGTGCAATAAATTATTGATAAATAAAAAGGCATAAACAAACAAATACATTCATATAACTGTGGAATAGAAGGTTTTCCATGAGAATAAAATGTTATGGACAACCACACAGCTGATTGCCCACAGATATTTTACCTAGTGCCCAAAGATAGAACAAGAACGGTTATTTTGCCTTTTTAAAGCTCGGGTATATTTATCCACTAATTTTCATGACATCATTTTCTTTGTCACTGACCTTCAAGACAACCACAAACCATTCCAGGAATTGATTGATTTATATATGTATGCATATTTTAGAGTAATAGGCATCTCATGATACATATCCTAAATTTCTTGCCAATATAAAAAAAAGACAGCGGACTGGAATGTGTAAACCCTTATCTGTCATCTGCAGCAATTGTTTTAGCTTCCTCAAGATTGACTTGTGACAACACGACTGTCATGTAATTGAATATAAGGCAGGTTCAAAATAATAGACTAATACATATTCTGTGCATGTCACGAAACACATGTTCCAGTCATGGCTGTCTGCAGTATGCTCTTTACACTGGGCCTTTAGGCTGAGGGATTCACTGTATTGGTGGTACCATGTTCAGACCTTGAAATATTCTATGTACTAAAAAGGTGGTTGTTTCACTGTACTATAATCCTGTGTAACAGCTTGCTACAGTAATTATATTCATGTTAAACATGCCTTATATTGGTATGTATTGCTTTAAATAGTTTTGTGGTAATAACACCTCCTGGTCGATGGAGGTGTAATCAAAGTATTGTTTACAAAGACAGACCTTAGAGTTCCTTTGTGGAGCTGACACAATGCTTCAAATGGGACAGTTTATCATTTAAGGCCTCATGTGGAGAGATGTAAAGAACTAGCTACTAAGCAGTCACATATTATACAATAGGTCTGAGTAATTAGGTTAACCTGGCCCTCTGATCTAATGACTTTAATTATATTACCAAACAATAGTATTTAATGACACCACTGTTTAATTACTTTGTGTTAAATGTGTTTAGTTATCATTGTATTTTTACTATAAACATGCTGCATCCTGTTCAATAAAGATATTTTCTGGTTAAGACCTAGGTGGTAGAGCTATGTTCTTTTCCTGGATAGGTGGATTTCCATGCTCTGTTTGTGGCTGTCTGATCTGATGAAAGGCTACCAACATTCTACTTTCTACTCCAGCTGGTGAGGTTTTGTCGTGCAAGTTGGGAAAACAATCTAGTTTCAGATAGATCACAATATAAAATCAGTGAGAAATATACAAAATCGTATATCCACTTAGATAACAAACAAATATCTGTGCCCTCAGAATATATTTGGTATAAGCATTCAGCGATATGGCATATTCATAGATAAACAATCAATGCACTCTATAAAAATAGCAAATACCAAAATCATGTACAAAAACCCCACATAGCAACCAGAATATAAAATAAACATAAGTAATGTAAAACCACAGGTTATGTTGTAAAAAGATAAATGTGTATTATATGAAAGACTAAATAAAATTTGAATATAGTATTAAATTATCATAATAAGGGATTTTATAAATTAATTGAATAAACTTACATCCAATCAAATCAAATGAATCAATTTGTGTTTGGATAAAAAGGGCACAGGGAGAAAAAGTTAGGGATTGGTAATTATATCTGGATTTGTGATTTCCAATACCCCTTTAAGCTTGTATCCATTCTATAAAATGTAACAGAAATATTGTATATAGACTATTTAAATTCTATTATAAAATATAATAAAAAGGAATGACTATACTTTACCATGCTTTACCAATTATGAGACTAGAGAGTAAACCCCATTTTGAATAGTATTCCCTCCTACGTTTGGTTAGAAGTAATCATTTTGGTCTTCATATAGAAAAAAGTTGAAATAAAATATAAAAGGAATAGCAAAAAAGTAAATGTTTCAAAGAGTGCCCAGAATGTCACCCCTCCTACTTTGTCCTTACAGATATATTCTCCTCTTATCTTTATCACACTCCCTGATTTTAGTCATATGGCTTTTTTTAGCCAATGGTAATAACATTATGTCATGTTTGTATACAAATATATAATGGAAATATATCAAGAGAAAAGTGGTGTATATATATCCAATAGAGTGAAGACTTGCTCCATGATACACCTATAAAATAATATGTAATATTCTTTTGACCTTTTTAGCTATAAATCTAACCAATTAAAATATAAGCCAATTAATTTTTATGTCAGAATATACTATTACTTGTTATCTGCAGCTGTTTGTTAGCATTTGGCTTACACAATTATGAAAAGTAATGAAGTACCCCGGATAAAGGTATGATCTTGATTCGCAAGGGCCGCAGGCTCGCTACGCGAGCCCGCAAGCGTGAGCAACGGCCCGTATGCTCACAACTATATATGTGATGATGATCAGGTAAAAAACAAATGGGTTACGGAGCTGTTGATTAATTGCAAGTAAAAATTCAGTGTGTAGTATGAAAAAAAGAGATCTGTACAAGTTATCTTCAGCCTCCTATATTACAAAGAGTCCACTGAACATTAAACAACTACATTACTAAGGTGTGAGGTCTTGAATTTTTTTCGAGAAGTCACATCTTTTTTTAATCTATCTCATTTAATAACATGGGAGTTGGATACATTCTCAAACACAGTTTAAAGCCTCCCATCTTCATCTGGTGCATTATGGAGCTAACACTGGGAAAGGGAAGGAACTTTTGAACCATCTTAATATATGCTGTGCTCTACAACTGGAAATCAGGTTACCCTGGTTTAGTTCTACTTCACAGAGTGATAGAGGTTCATTGGTATTTACTCATCATAAAAACAAAACTTATGATGATAAAGTTATTACATCTGTATTATGTTTTGATATTTTTTTCATCATTAATGTTCATTGTATTAATTTTTTATAAATGTTTAAATGAGCTACAATGATAACAATGTGCTCTCCCCCCTCTTTTGAGAGGTCAGGAAGAAATCAAATCCAGTATTTTTGAATAAAGACCCAAATATGTTTTTTTTCTGAAATTCCAGGTTTCAAAAGAGTCAAAAAGGTCATTTCAGTCAGTTCTCCTTCAACACTACTATTTCCAATTTGATGTTGCTCAAGTTACTTTGGCTTAGTGAAAATTTAGAAGGGTCAAACAGAGCTCAGCCTAAGAAAAGGTCTGCAGCATACACAGAGCTTGGTGCCAAAAACGGCAACAATTATACTCCAATAACACTACAAAGGATGGAATTACCCCAGAATAAACACCCTCAAGATCCCATCTGACTTTTTTGTGTATGAGGTCTGGATTATTCCCAGGAAAAATAATTTGAAAGTTGAAATAGATAAATGGTCCAAATTTGTCCCAGAAGAGAATGGAACAGGCTATGCCAACAGTCCGAAATACTGTATTACACTAATAATGAGCAAGATGATAGATTATGAGCTTAACGCATTTTAGAAACATCCACATTTTGTTTTGGAATTTATTTTATGATTATGGCGGCAACCTTGCTTTTTATTCCCCTTATTTGTAGAGGCTGAATACCTTGACATTTCTACAAAACATATGATAAATATCAGATATTTGAATAGTTTACAGTATATTGACTTGGTGATAGGTTAGACTACCGTGTCTATTTATATGTAAGAATTTATATTACACTAGCGAATTGCCCGTCAAAAAATGATGGCAATAGAATTGTAAGTCAAGGAATGGTGTTTGGCACAGGCATTATTTTTTGTGGTGGTCTGAGATCTCGGCGCTCATTGCGAGCCTCTTGGTTGTTGTATTTATTTTTATCAGAGGCGCTTTTGCTGTCATTGTAAGGTCGGCGCTGATCTGCTTTTTGCGCTTATTGCAAGGCTGTCCCCTGGTGAAGTTTGTGTGGTATGAGCAGCGTTGGCGCTCATTGTTAGGCGCGCACTGAATGTCTTTTGCGTTTCTTGCGATAGTGTATATGTTTTTTGTGATGCTAATGAAATAATTAGTAAATTAATAAATGTATATACTTTACCTATTTGTAAGTAATACATGCAGGAAGCATTGTTCTGAAGAGCTGACAATCTGTTTTCATGTTCCTGCAGCATACAATGTAGGTTTGCAGTGTTGTGGAGCTGAGGTGTAAGTGTCAGCAATGTGTCCAGTGTGTAGTGTAAATAGGCTGCGTGCGCAAGGGGAATCCGTTAGTGTAGCTGGTTACTTCCGCATTCTGTAAGTTAGTGTTGTAAAATGGCGGCGAATGTGTATGTGGTAGTCGGGTTTGTATGATTTAGCGTCCTTGCTAATGGTGTATGTTGTAGGTCGTACAGGTTTTTGTAAAAGCCGTATTTGGTTTGGGGTATTTAGTGTTTTTAGGGGTCGTGTAGCCTCGTTTTCGTTTCTTTTGGTGGCCATTTTTTCTCTCGCTTAGGAGATTTTGAGTGGCTAAACTTTGTAAATTTGACCGAATTCGAGGTCTAAGCTGTGTTGCAGAGGTCCTGGGTGTCCCCCCTTGGTGTGGGTAAGGTTCACGAGGGTCCGCATTTGCGGCCTGCAATAAGCCTGCGGCTCATTGCAGCCGACATGGGAGCCTCCACCTCCGCAAATGCAGGCCCACGCTTCGCGAGGGTCCGCATTTGTGCTTCGAAAGTTGTAGGGGGTCGTAGGGATGAGCTCGCTCCTACGGCGCTCATCTCCACCAGCGCAAGGAGCGCTTTCAGAAAATCATTTTCTTAATACAGTTTCTGGTTAGTTCTTGATTCTGGTTACAGAGCATTGCACAGTATTATATATATGTGTAGCTCACTTATATTTCTACATTATTATTAGTATATATGCCAAGACATCTGTTGCACTTAATCATCAGCTTGCTTATTTTTTAACAGTAGGTTCCAGCATATCATACCCATGAGTGATGCATGATTCTGAGCTACTGATGACCCTATAGGTTTATAATGTATGTGACAGTTAATTGTTTCTATATGGAGATCCGGGCTCTGACATGGAGACAGCAAGTTATTTTGCTATTCAATTGTCGTCAGTTTGCGGGCTCCGATCAAGTTACGGGCTCCGAACTGCGATTTATATTGAGTTCAAAAATTGCAAGCTTTTGAAAAATTGCAAGCTTTTGATCTTTCACTGTCACAAGGCTAAAATCGCAAATCTTATCCAATTCTCCCTCGCTAACCACTCCGTCAAGCTTCAAATTACGAGTTACAGGCTTGGAGGCTGGATTACATTGGTCATGATGACGATCTCTGTTTCCATTGGCTGTTTCTGTATCGGGAGTTACGGGCTTGCTCCCCTAACATGTTCAAGCCCGAAAATGCTATATCCGACGTCATGGTCTTCCGATTTTCACGATAGGCCCCTAATTTACGGTCCAGGCCAATTGAAAAACATTGCAATCGGGAGAAGAACGGGAGCACGCAACTCAATTGCAGACATTTGGCTGTCTGCGATCGAGGTGTGAGCCCAAAATTGAAAGAGGCTCCTTATGTGTGCTTTATTGCTATAATCATAAACTGAGATAGAGAATCATCAAGTCTCAAATAAAGTTTTGAGTCACAACAAAAGACTATTGCCAATTATTAAATGTATTATGTTTCTATTGAATGATTGTAATTATGCATTTTGGCATAAGAAAAGCCTTAGATTACTGATTGGGTAAGATGAAAGTATAAAACCCAATAATAGAAATAACTCTTGTGAGACTTGTGATAAATTATGCCTTTTCAATATCTCAACATTTAATGGATCTAAAGCACTTCAGCCTAAGTGATTATAACCAAATTGGCACAATTTAAATGTTAGTGTCGGTGCACACCTGTATATTATACAAGATATTTAATAAAGGAGAAAATAATCACAGGTTCTATTTGGCACTCTTGGTTATTATACTACTAGTAATCCTCTTAAAATTAAACCTTTATTTGAGTATTTCTAAAAAATGGAGATAGGTGGAACAAACAAGATTAAAAAGAAACATAAACTAAGGAGGAAGAGGATTTACAGTATAAGCTGCTTATTCTTCTATTACCACACTGTAGTAAAATATGATATTTAAAAAAAAAAAAAAGATCCACTATATTTTAGTGTCTGTAGCGTGTATTTATAGCACATCTTAGAGTGGATAGCTCACTGTCCCGTAACTTGGTAGTTGCAAGTTGTGCTAATGTTGTTTCTGGCAGTTGTTATTCGTGTATACTATATGATACTTTAATGTTTGCTTTAGTATCTATGTCTGATATTTCCTTCACAGTTCTCAAACCACTTGTAGTTTCTGCTTTAATTTGTAACGGCTATATCTCTCTAGTTTCCCTTTGTTTTCCAGTCTGTTTCTAATGATTGGATGCTTTAGTATTTGCTCTTTGCATCTGTATCTAATATTATTAACACAGTCTCCAAGTTAATTTATAATTTCTTCAGATTTACAGCCTTATTAAATTATGATTCGGCCAATTGAATAGGGCTCTATATAAGCACAGAGCATATTTTTTACAGACGTTTTTAGTTAGTGAACTTCTATCCAAAAGCAAGGTCTTCACTAACTAAAAACTTCTGTAAAAAAAGGATCTAGTTTGATGGCACCTGTTCTTATGTGTTTTACCCGTAAACTTTTTCACATAAGCCGGACACACTGGTGGAAGCCTCTTTTTAAACTCTGTATCAGAGGGTAACTAATGGTATAACAACCATAAGTGCCAAATAGAGCCTTTAGGAAATACCTATTAAAATATGTGAACATAAAAATAAATGCAAAAGAAGAACAAGGGGAATACATTGACAACACATAATGGTATTAAATATATCATCTAACCATCATTAGTTTGTATTAACATAAGTACCATACATACATGCCATCACATCATTATTATGGAGACAAGGGTAGAAGGATTAAATAAATAGTTTTAAAATGTAAATATCTCCACAAAATAATTGTTATAAAGTAATCTCTCAATTGCCATTGCATTGAAAATGTATATATACTATGGAAAGTTATAAACAAACTGTACTACACCTTAGGTGTCTGTACTTTGAATGTAGGGCTAACCGGTCTTTGAGAAGGTGGATGTAATTCCCTTGTGTGTCGTCATGAGGTATATTTAGGAGGTGCAGTACATCGATCTTTAAACCGAAAAATCAGTCTTAATCCAGAATGGAACAGGGAGTTAAAGGAGTGTGGGGCTTCTTCGATGGACACTGTTCACCTAATTTTCTGGTAAGTATGTAAGACAAGATAAAATGGGCAGGGGAGAGAAGAGCACCACTTCCTAGTGCAGATAAACCAATGTGGACATACAGAAATATATACCAATGTATGCCACTCAACATTTTTCCACCGCACGATATGAGGTATTTTCAGGCTTGTCACAGGAGATAAATGTTCCTTTGCATGTATCTAGGACCTATATATATATATATATATATATATATATATATATATATATATATATATACCGTATATATATTTTTCTCTAGGAACAAAGTACTAGTGTGTATATGGCTACTTGGAGTGATCCTCCACTCCTATATCTAATATATATATCTACAGAGACATATTAGTGAGTGCATATACAAGTAGCCCCAGTTAACACACACACTTACACTCATAAGTAGTATAAATAAATAATATAATTGGAGTGTAAGTACCAAAAAGCTGGCCTCTAGATCATCACATAATACTGTTAATATTACAAAAAAGGCTATAAAGCAATGCTTAAAAATATAACAATAAAAGTAAAGTAAATAGCTCTAGCAATAAATGATAAAAAGCACAACAAACGTTTCATCATGAAAAATATGGCTTCATCAGTGATAAAAGGCTTCAAAATCTTTTTGTAATATTAACAGTATTAGTTGTTTGATTTTAAAATACTGTTGGAAACTAATATATTTTGCATCGAATACAATGTAGGCCTTGTTAAAATAGTATTTCTATGCTAGATTATTCAATCATAAGTTAGTGCCTATATTTGATAAGAAAGATATTATTTTGCATTTTGTACTGCTATATTCTGGAAAATGTCATATTTGTTTACAAAGTACAATATGTTTCCATTTAAGTCAAGAAATCATGCCATAAAATTGCATTTTCTAAGGAAAATCTGTTTAAAAACTTTCAGCTTGAAAAACAAGTATGTAGGTTTGTACATAGCCCGTACAATTAATCTTCATGTAGCAGACTATCAGATACATACTACTGAGAATAAGTAAATATGGTTAAACGTTCAGGATGAAATATGTAAATTTAGACAAGGATTTAAGATAAATTTGGAAGGTCATGCGAAAGAACATAAAGTTCACATAAATAAGGATGTGCAGAAGCATAAGTCAAGAGAACTAGTCTTCGCCAAGAGTGATATACTGTAGGATGTCATTTTTTAAAAATAGCAAGTGGTAAAATTGGCTTAAACACTGATACTATGTTTGACTTTCAGTAAACTTGTTCTTGTAAAGTGAACAATGACAATTATTTGTATAATCAAGACCCATTAACAAAACCAATGTAATGATTAAGTTGTGAAACTGCTTGTATCAACACCAATGTTGTTTATGGTCCAATCATCTGGAAATAACCTTTTATTTTAAATGAGATTTGCATTTAATATGCAATACCTGGAACTGAAATCAGCCCTAATCATGTAACATGATAAACTATGTAATGTATCATATTTCACTTTCTTTGTTAGATAATTATAAAAAAAACAGTTTAACATATATTTCATATTACCATTTTGTATGGAGGTTTTATGTATGTATTGCTATCTAAGGGATCTAACATTAAGAAAGAATAGCGTCTTCTTTAACCATTCTTTTTCAAAGATATGTACACAGTATTGAATTGGGGGCTCAGTACTCAGATCAGAATAAAGGTAAAAAAATCCTTTTATAACAGCATAGAGTTTAATAAAGACACTCACTCATAAGAGGTGATACTGTAAACAATTTTTCAAAATCATGCGAATACAGAAAAACAGCAAAGAAGAGCCATTCTGATATTGTTGTTTTCAGCTCAACAGAGCATATTATAAATGAGACTTTGAAAAGAAACGCAGCCCGCAGCTGAGCACTGTGGAAGAAAGTGTGGGCTAGATCTGACTAGGGATAGGGATTAAGAGCCTCATTCAATTAGGGGCTTTGACCTCCAAGCCCATAGGACTCTGAAGAAATGGAGGTTGGATTTTCAAAGTCCTACGGGCTTGGAGGTTGAAGCCCATAGGACTTCATATTGATTGCCGTGTTCGATATAACATGAAAATTTAAAATGAAATAAAGTATTGGAAAATGTTGTGCTATTAATTCTAAGACCTAACATCACTTTCACTCCTAATAAAAGTACAGTTTTGCTTTTTTTTATTTGCTTTTAAAGTGCTCTGATTTGTCATTAAGCCCTTTGTGAGACCTCCTTGTGGTTAGATATTTGCCATTTGCGGGCTTGATGGAGTGGTTAGCAAGGGGGAATCTGAGCAATTGAATAGCGATTTGTGATTTTAGCCTTCGGGACTCAAAGGCTTGGAGGGCATTAACTTGCAATTATACAAATCGCAATAAATCGCAGCTCAGAGCCTGTAACTTGATCAGAGCCTGCAAATGTGTCAATTGAATAGCAAAATAACTTGTGACTTCCACTTGCAAGCTCAATTGAATGACGCTCTAAGTTATTTTAAAATGATTGGTAGAGGAGTAGTATGGAGGGGGAGCTGGGGTTGTGTGCAGGGAAAATCAGTTTAAATGTTTTGCACTTGTGGTTCTCCATTAAGTAATTAAAACACTTTTTGTAATTATTTAAAATACCAAGTGAAAAAACTATTTCTATTTTTAAGAAAGAAAAACAAACAATTAATTTTAAAAAATTAGGGGAAAGGAAAAACGAAAAATATGTTGTTTCTAAATATCTGTACTATCTCCTTTACCCTGAATAAATAACAGGAATAAAATAAACTACGTACATAAAATAATAAAACATTGTTAGAATTGTGTAAATTAACTCTAATAACCACCTTGGAGTAGATTACTTCTCCAAATCAGATCCTCTTATATACTAGGGGCCTCATTCTATTATCGGCCGTAAAACGGCCGCAAGGCTGCGATGCCTTGCGGGGGTTCCGTTATCTTGCAATTCAATTATACGGCCCCGCAAGGATCTCCCCTTACGGCCGGCCGTATATCTTGCAACCGGCCGTAAGCTCAGAAAACTTTAAACGCAAAAATATATTCAAGACGGCAGTGTACATCTCTGTAAATGCTAGGGATCATATTGGGGGACATGAGGATTAATAGCAACCCCCTCTCAAGCTTGCACATCAGCCCAAATCCGAGTTTACATTAACTGTTTATTTTCCGGCCGCAGCGTGGGCGGGTCTGAGGTGCTCCAAGCCCTCGGGACTTTTTACATGGATTTTTGCCATAAATTAAAAAAATATTTGTTTTACGGATTTGAGTGTAGGGGAATGTTGTGCTATTTTTGCTAACACCTACAATCACTTTATAGTCTCCTCAGAGTGCAGGATGGCTTTATTTCGGCTTTATAATGTGCTTAATTGGTGCTAGCGGGACCTCTTTCCTGCAAGTAAGCTGCGGCTCGCTTTTAGCCTTGCAGAGAGGGTTCCCGGAGCAATAGAATAGCAACCGGGCTTTTCATGCGGCCGAAACTCTTGCGGCCGAAACTCTTGCGGACGTTTTAGATCAAAGGCTTTCCTCCGGCGCGAGCGGCCGCAAGGGATAGCAAGGTGCCGGCCGCAAGCCTGCCGGAATCCCCGGCCGGAGGGGAATAGAATAGCCGAATAGCTTGCGGCCAGTCCTCGCGCGCCGCATCTCCTACGGCCGATAATAGAATGAGGCCCCCGGTATGATCTCAAACTCTTAGCATGGCTAGAATGGCTCTTTAAAAATACAAGATAATATGTCAGTGTAATTGATCTGACGTAAATACTTTATAGTTTCTTAAAGTATTACAGTGTATAGATTGATTAGGTTCAAAGATCAAGTTATCTATGTTTAGTTAGTTCAATATAGGAGTATATAAACAGTGAATATAATCTTATAAAGTTTTGTTACAATCTGTTTACATATTTGGTTAGTGCAATACAACAATGATATGCTGTCTGTTTGATATACATACAGTGGATATAAAAAGTCTACACACCCCTGTTAAAATGTCAGGTTTCTGTGCTGTAAAAAAATGAGACAAAGATAAATCATTTCAGAACTTTATCCACCTTTAATATGACCTATAAACTGTATAACATGAATGAAAAACAAACTGAAATCTTTTAGCTGGAGGGAAGAAAATAAAAAATAACTGTGGATGTAGCTGTGTTCAGAATTTAGCAATCACATTCCAAATCATGTTAAATAGGAGTCAGCATACACCTGCCATCATTTAAAGTGACTCTGATTAACCCCAAATAAAGTTCAGCTGCTCTAGTTGGTCTTTCCTGAAATTTTCTTAGTCGCATCCCACAGCAAAAGCCATGGTCCACAGAGAGCTTCCAAAGCATCAGAGGGATCTCATTGTTAAAAGGTATCAGTCAGGAGATGGGTACAAAAGAATTTCCAAGGCATTAGATATACCATGGAACACAGTGAGGACAGTCATCATCAAGTGGAGAAAATATGGCACAACAGTGACATTACCAAGAACTGGAGCTCCCTCCAAAATTGATGAAAAGACGAGAAGAAAACTGGTCTTGGAGGCTACCAAGAGGCCTACAGCAACATTAAAGGAGCTGCAGAAATATCTGGCAAGTACTGGCTGTGTGGTACATGTGACAACAATCTCCTGTATTCTTCACATGTCTGGGCTATGGGGTAGAGTGGCAAGATGAAAGCATTTTCTTAGGAAGAAAAACATCCAAGCCAGGCTACATTTTGCAAAAACACATCTGTTTCTCCCAAAAGCATGTGGTAAAAGGTGTTATGGTCTGATGAAACAAAGGTTGAACTTTTTGGCCATAATTCCAAAAGATATGTTTGGAGCAAAAACAACACTGCACATCACCAAAAGAACACCATACCCACAGTGAAGCATGGTGGTGGCAGCATCATGCTTTGGGGCTGTTTTTCTTCAGCTGGAACTGGGGCCTTAGTTAAGATAGAGGGAATTATGAGCAGTTCCAAATACCAGTCAATATTGGCACAAAACCTTCAGGCTTCTGCTAGAAAGCTGAACATGAAGAGGAACTTCATCTTTCAGCATGACAACGACCCAAAGCATACATCCAAATCAACAAAGGAATGGCTTCACCAGAAGAAGATTAAAGTTTTGGAATGGCCCAGCCAGAGCCCAGACCTGAATTCGATTGAAAATCTGTGGGGTGATCTGAAGAGGGCTGTGCACAGGAGATGCCCTCGCAATCTCACAGATTTGGAGTGTTTTTGCAAAGAAGAGTGGGCAAATCTTGCCAAGTCAAAATGTGCTATGCTGATAGACTCATACTCAAAAAGACTGAGTGCTGTAATAAAATCACAAGGGGCTTCAACAAAGTATTAGTTTAAAGGGTGTGCATATTTATGCAACCATATTATTTTAGTTTTATATTTTTTCTTCCCTCTACCTAAAAGATTTCAGTTTGTTTTTCAATTGAGTTGTACAGTTTATAGGTCCCATTAAAGGTGGAAAAAGTTCTGAAATGATTTATCTTTGTCTCATTTTTTTACAGCACTGAAACCTGACATTTTAACAGGGGTGTGTAGACTTTTTATATCCACTGTATACATATATACAGTATATATGTATATATATATATATATATATATATATATATATATATATATATATATATATATAAAATATTAATAATTAGCAATATAACCTATTTCTCTAAGGAAGCATTTATATATAGTATGATACTTTATATAGCAGTAAGAATATACAGTAAAAATCTATATATGAATAAAGTTGATTATATTGTGAGATTGCAAGCTGATTAAACCTTGAACTTATGTGTTGGCAAGCTGTATTTGGATGTTGGTCTTTCATCAGAATTGATTACATTTAATTTAATTTATCAAGTCGGTCAATTCACTCAATAATGATGTAAGACAGTTTTGTTGATTGTGTGATACAAGATTATATTTGTTGAATAATAGTAAATATGGCTTGTTGTGTAAATGTTTTAATAATTGATCTTTGTAACAGCTAAACAGTTACAATATTAAACAAAGTCAATCAGTCTGTTTTAGGGGAAATTAAGATTAAAATACTGAATTAACACCTATAGTCCGGAATATAGGTGCCAATTAGACTGAGTGTGTGACCACTCCCAAAGATTGTGATATATGGGGCTAAGTTTAACTCTACTACAAAGCTAAACAGTTAATACCACTTTATACATTACCTATGTGTGGAATTCCAGGATAACACCTGTGACTGGAGAATCCCTTTTCTCTGAAGAAATACATCTTTGAGTGAATGCGTTGAATGCGTTGAGATAGAATAGAAATTGATATAGTAGATATAGAAATATATCTTAAGGAACATTTGTAAGGGGGCATACGTTTATGCCAAGTATGACGTTCAATGGTATAGAGTAGGGTCAGTGAAAGACCCAAGAACCAGAGAAAATAGTCAAACACAAAGACCCAGAAGAAAAAGGAAAAAGCCCAGTAGATAGGACAAAGGAAAAAGCCCCAGACAGAAGACAATAGACAAAAAGCCCAGAATACTCTCTCTCTGCTCCTGATAAATTATTTTTCCCTCCTCATTACAAGGCTGGTTTAAACCAATGACAATCAGCCACTCCCCTCTTTAATATAGGAATAATTAGACTATATTACTAAATAAATATTGTGAATGTCTGCTTCTAACCGCATGGGAGCGCTCTAGTTGTATTAAAACGTCATGACCTCTGTAATAATTACATGCCAAATTATTTCTGGAAAATTGGACAACTATGGTGCCATTGTGCCTATTATCTTACCACCTGCATGATAACATTTTTGAAAAAACAATGGAACATTGAAGAAACAAGTAACACACTATCTAGAAACTTTACAATGTTTCATTTCGAATTTCTTACCCAAGAGAGAAATATTTGCAAACTCACACATTTAACAAAGAGACAAATTATTTAGCCTCTTTACACATTAAAGATGCATACTGTGTCTGTGTATAATTACAATGGTAATTAGTAGGTAGGCAATGAACCACCATATAATGTAAATTATAGATGAGTGTGGCTTTCTTTTACCCTCAAAATGCACGACAAATAAAATTGAGGTTCAGAAGAAGCCACCATTTGCTTTCAAATTAGAGAAGTTTGACTTTCATGCCCTTCTGCTCAACAAAATCCTCTCAAATGCTCTGTATTTTGTGTTGTATTATTTTGTTTTTTATCTTGTTGATGATCTGCAGTGTGACCCAGTTGGGTGGAGGAAAAGGGGAAAAAAATAGGATGTCCTTGAAGTTCATTAGCCACAACATGCAGGGATTAATTATTTCAGTTAAAATAATTTCTGTTTTTAAGAACTACAATAAATAAAGAGCAGATGTTATCTGCCTTCAGGAGACCCACTGGCAGCAGGGGAAGATACCCAAGTTTCAGGATAAAACATTTGTGACATCATATAAGTCAAGGGGCATCTCCATTTTTTTATTTTTTTTTATTGTTAACAGAAGAATATGTGGAATTGGATCCAGACGGCAGATATATAATCTGGGTGGGCTTTATTAATAGTCCGAAATTTACTACCGTATTCTTAATTTATAAGCACCCAACAGTGGGCAACTAAGATTCTTAAAGCGTATACTTGATGTTCTGAAAAAAATTGTAACAGGTGCACTCGTATTATGCGGGGACTTTAATATGTGACGACCAGGAGGTAGATTGTAAATCATTAAAAGGCTTGAAATCAGATTCCCGTTTAGTAAATAAAGCTTAAAATTTCAATAAGGTAATAACAAACTTTAAGTTGTATGATTCTTGGAGAATATTTCCTCCAACTGAAAAAGATTACATGTTTTAATCAAATAGGCATGAATCTTATGCCAGAATAGACTACATTTTGACAGACCTGAATACATTAAACAACATCTTAGAAATAGAAATAGGCCCTATCTTATGGTCGGATTATGCCTTGATTAAAATGAAAATTAAGAGTGACAATTTAAAAATAATAGGACTAAAATGGAAATTAGATTGCTCATTGATTGAGGGGAATGAAATGAAAAATAAACTAAGAGAGGAACTACAAAAATTATTTGCAACAAATGAGAACTCAGTGTCTTTAAAATCTACAATCTGGTTAAACCATAAGGCCTATATAAGAGGCATCCTGATCAAATGTCAAGCACAAAAAGAGAAAGAATGAGGGACACCTTTAAGAAAATGATAAATGCAACTTAATGTGTTGGAAAGAAATAATAAACTCAACCCAAATAGGGCAGATGCCGAACTAATAAAGCAAGTTCAAGGCCAAATTCGTAAGATAACACAATCGCTTGTGGATAAATCTATATGGCATCTGCAACAAAATTTATATAATTATGGAAACAAAGCTGGGAAAGGTTTTGCTAAAAAACTTAAAAACTCATATGTAAATAAGAGAATTGACAAAATTTAGAAATAAAAACTCAATCCTTACTAAACCTGAGGATATTGGTAATAGATTTGCGAAATTTTATCAGAATCTATATAATTTAAAACATAATAAGAACTAGAGCCGTCAGTTGAGGACATTCAGGAGTACCTAAAAATTGGACTTACCTAAAGTCTCCAAAAGTGATCTAAAATTAAATAGTGAGAAAACAGAAAAGGAGATTATTTCTGCAATATCTGATTCAAAAACATCAACTGCACCGGGCCTGGATGGACTGACTAATCAATATTACAAGCTTTGCCAACCGATATTAGTTAAATATTTAAAGGGAGTTTTTAATGAAATCAAAGAAGGGATATGCACCAGCAGAAATGCTGGAAGCTTCCATTATAACTATACCTAAACAAAAGTTAGATTTAATGTATGTAGAAATTACAGACCAATCTCCCTTTTTAAATACTGATATTAAGTTATACGGAAAAATATAGGCAACTAGACTTAACACTGTAATAAAATATCTTATCCTGGAAGATCCAACAGGATTTATAGCAGGAAGATAGGACCCAGAAAATATTAGAAGACTGTTAAACCTGATAGATTACACTAAAATAAATACAATTCCAGCTATGTTTCAATTCTTGGATGCAGAGAAGCCCTCGACAGGGTTCGATGTGGCTTCATAGACTATGCTCTTGCGAAGTATGGCCTAGGTGAATTTGGCTCAAAAGCCATTAAAGCCCTTTATGTGAACCCATCCGCCTCTGTCGAAGGCCAAGGGTATCGATCATCCATATTTAAAATATCAAATGGTACTAGGCAAGGGTGCCCCCTTTCCCCAATAATATTTGTCTTATCTATTGAAGTACTGGCTGAAGCCATTAGGAAAGCCCAAGATATACAAGGCATTAAAGTGGCAATTAAGGAATATATCATCACCTTATATGCAGATGACATTGTAATAAGTATTACTGAACCAAGCTTGCCACTGAAATCCCTCCATGAACTAATTAATATATATAGTGTAGTCTCTAACTATAAATTAAACATAGATAAATCAGTAATATTGACAATGAATCTATATGGAACAGAATTAGAAAATCTTAAAAGGCAATACCCCTATAAATGTCAGAATAATGATATTACGCATTTAGGGGTGGTTCTAACTAACGATTTAAAACAAATAATTAAATTTATATTTCAAAATTATACAGTAAACTTTTTGAAATTATGAAGACCTGGAGAGGCCTAAACATATCTTGGTCAGGGCGCATAATAGCTTCAAAAATGTCAATTTTACCTAGGTTTATTTACCTGTTGTGATGTATTCCATTGAATATTCCCAACTTTGTTATTAATAAATTTCAATCTTTGATTGATGTGTTTATTAATAAATCAAAGAGAGTAAGAGTTAAAAGATCTATTATGGCCAAGAGATTTAAGGAGGCAGGAATCTCTTATCCAGTTTTAAAAACGTATGCAGAGTCTATTTTACTGTCGACGTAATTAAATGGCTAGATTCAGACCTTCAGTCTCAATGGATCTAAATAGAAAATCAATCAAGGTCTGAAGATAAACTAAAAAATCTATGATTTTTGGATGCAGTGGATAAAATACTAAATACCAAAGAAACATTAGTGGTAAAAGATTGTGTGAAATTCTGGTTCCTATGCAATAACACTAGGAAACTGATGCCTTTCCCAAGTTTATTAACTCCTCTCGATTTCATAGCGGATATTTTGCAAATTCCAAACATTAAAAAATGGTCTAGGTGGGGAATGATCCATTTAAAAGATGTATATATTGAAGGAAAAATTAAATCAGTGCAAAATCTGAGTTTACAATACAGCCTCTCACAGAATCAATGGCAGAATTATAACAAGCTTAAAAAAGGTTTAGCTTTCTCAAAATCTGATCTTAAAGAAAAAACACACCTAATTGAAAAATGTCTTGATATTTTAAATGGAGCAGCAGGCCTAAAGGAATAGTCTAATAACTTGTTAAAATGGGAAGTGGATTTTAAAAATTCATGGCCAATTGAAACATGGCAAAAAGCAATGTAATTTACAGATAGATTTGTAAAGAACTCATCATATAGAGATGGTTACTTTAAATTAATCAATAGATGGTATTTAGTGTGCACTAAGCTGTTTCATATTACAAAAGATATACAATCTAAGGAGTGCTGGCGACACTGTAAACAGATGGGCACTCAGTGCCATATATGGTGGGAATGCAATGCTATCTTTGATTTATGGTCAGAATGCTTTCATCAATTGCCTGCTGCCAGGGATAGCCCTATTACATATCTTCCCTGAAAAATGTTCCCTGCATGCGAGAGCTCTTATTCTTCACGTAGTAATTGTTGTAAAACAACTCATTGTCTAAAGATGGAAACAAGTCCAAATTCCAAGGTGGACTGAAATAAAAACAATAATATCAAAAAACAGATCTTTGGAAAAAGACTTTGATCAACTAACATCTAATAAGGCTTTTAAGGACAAGTGGAAAATTTGGGATGACATTTTCCCAAATGGTAAGACAAATGAGACAAAATAAATAACCCCTGACTCCCCCTAACTCGAGACCCACTGCAGATTTTATTCTTTTTTTTCTTTTTCTCTATTTTCTTTTTATTTTCTTTGTTGTGAGATGTTTTCTATATTTAGTTCGTTTTTATGTTTTTCCTTGTTTTGTTAATAAACACTAGTACAATATATGTAAGATATTTATGAATTAATGTTGTACTACTATGCCTAAAAGGATACTATGAAGTATAACATTGCGTATATTTTATAATGTATAAATAAAAAAAATTAAAAAAAATACAAGATAATAGATTTTATCATATGCAGTCTTGATAGTTGTATAATAAATATCTGTGTTCTAATATTACTTGTTTGTCATTTCTTGGTGAAAGATTAGTAGATAAGTATCCAAATCCTGGTAACTGATAAAATATGTATTACTATATATTGTTTAAAAAAGTATCAGATGTTTTGCAAAACATGTTTTTATCACATCGTGTTGAACACAAGTTGTTTAGCATTCAGTTTCTGAAATCCCCTGTATATTATATCTTTGGTGAGTGGTTTTATTACTGATGTAATTTTAGGTAGGCATCCAAATTTTTTTATAGCAACTAATAATATGGTGTATTAACTTAAGTTGTTTTAATATTAGATATATTGCACAACACAATCAAGTATCATCACATCATATCACTAATATAGTTGTCTCACTGCGAGTTTGTGAGTAATGCTTGCAAAGTCTGTGGGTTGTGCATGCATGTAGCGCATGCCAAGGCTCGCACTGGGTGCCGAAGGGAGAGGGAGGAGGGAGGCAGAGACACAGGGGAGGGATGGGGGGAAGAGAAACAGGGGAGAGAGAGGGCGAGGGAAGAGCCACAGGGAGGGAGAGGGGGAAGAAGAGGACAAAGAGACACGGGGGGAGTGGGAAGAAAGAGACACAGGGTAGAGAGGGGGAAGAGAATCAGGGGAGGTGGAGGGTGGCTGAAGAGACACAGGGAGGGAGAGGGGGAAGAAGGGGACAAAGAGACACAGGGGAGGGAGAGGGGGGAAAGAGACACAGGGCAGGGAGAAGGATGAAAGAGACACAGGGGAGAGAGAGGGGGAAAGAGACACAGGCGAGGGAGAATGGGAAAGAGACATAGGGGAGGGAGAGACACAGGGGGGAGAGAGGGGGAAGAGACACAGGGGAGGTGGGGGAGAAAAAAATATTATTATCCCGTCTCGGGAGGCCCGCAATGGGCGCCAAAGGCTCTCATTGTGAGGCCCACAATGGGCGCCGAAGCAGCTCATTACAGTTCTCACAGAGAGGAGAGAAGTGGGAGGGAGAGGACACAGTGTGCAGCAAACAACAGCATTGTAAGGCTTGCAAATATTATGCTGTCATTTTTGATGGGCAATCGACTAGTTCTATTAGTGAGTCCAATTTTTTAAGAATAACAGGAATTTTTGTAATCTTGATCTGTTTGATCTTAAACTGTTTGTTAAATAAGTAAATAACAAAATATGCTCTTATTAAAATATAATAAATTAGAAGTCCAATATAACTATTTTTATACAGCATATTTTTTATCTCACTTTTGAGAAATACTGCATCACATATTCAGACAGTGAATATTTAGAAAGGACACAGTTTTCCTTTCTCCTTTCTCTTAATATTTTAAAATAATTTCTGTGGTTTTCTTTCTTAAAAATGAAAATAATTAGATTTGTTGAAAATGCAACACATAGGGAAATATATTTCAAAGTGCTCCAAAGATGACTCAGAACAAGGAATTGGATAAATGCTGGAGAGAATGTGGTGCAGTTGGCACCTTTAAACATATACAGTATGGTGCGACTGTCATGGAATACAACATTTTTGGAGATTATGTTTTGAGCTATCTTGTAAATTAAATAGATGCATTACACCTTCCATAGAAATGGTTCTGTTTCATATGTTTCCCTCCACTATGAATTTAAAAGAAATAGCATATCTTATTCATTTTTTTATGTTAGCTAAAAGATTGATAGCCATCAATTTGAAGCAAGATAATATACCCTCTTGGTACACTCTATTTGAGGAAGTTAGTACAATTAGAATCTTTGAAAGGGAGTACTTAGAAACCCAACAGCTCCCCATGGATGCATCAAAATGGTCAGACTGGGACAGACTGAATAATTAAAGTATTAGAGCATTACAAGAGTGTCTCAATTCTGAATAAGAACAATTTAAATCTAAAACTTACATATCAAATTGAAACTTCATCTATACATTTTTGGGATTTGAATATTCAAAGTACAGTACAAGGGACTCTTAGTACAGATATTTTCCTGTAAAACAATGGCAACAAATAATATCTTACATTATTCTAGCTCTCATTCTCCAGCAACCAAAAAAGCCATACCTACGGGCGAGTTTTTAAGAGCCCACAGGAATTGTTCAGATGTACAAGTATTCAAATTATGATCCAAGGAACTTACAGAGTGTTTATTGCAAAGAGGATACAGTCACTGTATTCTTAAAAAGGCTTATCACAAAGCTTTACATACAGATAGGAACACTCTACCTATTCCAAAAAATAAAAAATTGAAACAGATCACTCAAAGGGCCAAATTTATTGGCACATTTAATCAACAATGGAATGAAATATCTAAAATTATATACAAACATACCAACATCCTAAGACAAGATGAAATATTAAATACTATCATTGGTCCAAAAATAGAAATTGGATGGAGAAGATCAAGAACCTTAAAAGATCAGCTTACGAATAGTTACTTTTGGAAAAATATCAGAACAAAAGGCTCACTTCCCAAAGGAACACATAGCTGTGGACACTGTAACTTTTGTAAATACATAATTAAAGGAGATCAAATTAAAGACAGATTAGGTAACATCATAAAAATCTATGGATTTTTTAACTGTACAAGCGCAAATGTAGTATATTGTCTCCACTGCCCTTGTAATTTAAAATATGTCAGTATCACTACTAGAGAAGTGCGAAGAAGATTGGAAGAACATTTAAGCAATATTAGGAACAGTGCAAAAGACTTAGGCCCTCATTCAATTGCAATTTGGCCAATTGAATAGGGGTCTAAATAAGCACATAACATATTTTTTTAAAGAAGTTTTTAGTTAGTAAACATCTATCCAAAAACAAGGTTTTCACTAACTAAAAACTTATTTAAAAAAAATATGTTATGTGCTTATTTAGAGCACTATTGAATTGGCCAAATCGCAATTGAATGAGGGCCTTAGCAAATAACAAGACTTTAACGTCAGTTGCTAGACATTTCCTGTCCAAACATGAATGCAATTTAGACATACAATGTTCAATCTTGCAAAGAATAACTTTAGGCATTAGGAGAGGGGATTTAGAACGTGAATTATTAAAAGCTGAAACACAATGGATTGTTTTACTTAACACAATTACCCCTCATGGACTGAATGAGAATGCCAACTTTATGGTATATACTTAAGCTTAAGAAAAGTGCCAGATAATGTCTTAAGTAAAGAATATTTCTGAATTAGTGATATATTCAGAATTATAAGGTTATAAATATTGGTTACCTTCCCTTGCTTCCAAGAAAGTTGTTTATACTTAGAGCTTTAATTTAAATAGAAATTAATAATCATAACCAAAAATAATGGATATCCACAATCTGTATAAATTACAATAGTGTATCATACAGTATATAAAAAATAATAATTGAGTACAAGGTGTTATGTTTAAGAATTAACAAAATATTGAGTAAAATTAATAGTGTATTAACAATAAATAAGGTAAATAAATTGACAACCAAAAATTGAAATTTACTTAAATAGCTTTACTACAATAAAATATGAGACACTATTTATAATAAATATTCTTAAGATTGAATACTGCCTTTAATATATACCAAAAGCATTGCTATTTAAATATTAGGTAGCAAGTTCTCTTACACATTGAGAGGAGGTATCAGATTTATTAATATTAAAAGAATTATCAATAGAAACATATAATAGATCACTAGATGATTGCTAACACCATAGTTACATAGTTACATAGTAATTAAGGTTGAAAAAAGACTTTCAGTCCATCAAGTTCAACCTGTTAAGATCTCCTCTGATCTGCAATATGCGGATTAGTTATTAATTAAATTATTGATTAAATAATTATTAATAGTATAGTATTGGAGAATGAATAAAGAGTTAGTCCATCAAGTTCAACCTTTTTAGATCTCTATTGATCTTTTTAATTTGGACTATTTATTATTATTGTTAATTGTTAATTATTGTTAATTGATCCAGAGGAAGGCAAACATAAAAAAAAATCCCATTGAAACTTTGCCAATTGTCTCATAAGGGGAAAAAAAAGCAAAATTCTTTCCTGACCCCAGAAACTGGCGATCAAATTTCTCCCTGGATCAATATTCCTTGCTAGTTATCTAGGATAGCCTTGAATGCCCTCTTTATTCAGAAATATATCTAACCCCATTTTGAAGTTGTCTATCGAATTCGCTGTCACCACCTCCTTTGGTAGAGAATTCCACAGTTTAACCACCCTAACTGTGAAGAACCCTTTTCTTTGTTTAAGGTGAAATCTTTTTTCCTCTAACCTCAACGGATGTCCTCTTGTCAGTTGAAAATCTCTTGCTACAAAAAGTTCACTTGACAAAGCCTTATATTGACCCTGGATGTATTTAAATAACGTAATCATATCTCCTCTTAGACGCCTTTTTTCTAGCGAAAATAAGTTTAATTTTGCTAGTCTTTCTTCATAACTTAGCCCCTCCATTCCCCTTATTAGTTTTGTAGCCCTTCTCTGTACTTTTTCCAGCTCTAAAATGTCTTTTTTGTGAGGTGGTGCCCAAAATTGTACTCCATATTCCAAATGAGGGCGTACTAGAGATTTGTATAATGGCAGAACTATATCTTCTTCCCTGGCTTCTATACCCTTCCTAATACATGCTAATATTTTATTTGCCTTTGCAGTCGCTGCTTGGCTTTGAGCGCTGTTACCTAGGTGGTTGTCCACTAGTACTCCCAAATCCCTTTCAATATCTGATACCCCTAGATTTGCTCCATTAAGATTATAGATTGCTTGGCTATTGTTCCTTCCCAAATGCATAACCTTACATTTATTTGTATTAAATCTCATCTGCCATTTAGCCGCCCATTTCTCTAATTTATGCAAATCCTTTTGTAGGGAAAGTACATCATTATCTGATTTTATTACCTTGCACAACTTAGTGTCATCAGCAAAAATGGAGACACTACATTCGAGTCCTACTTCAATGTCATTAATAAATATGTTAAAAAGGAGAGGACCCAATACTGAGCCCTGAGGAACCCCACTTATCACATTAGACCAATCGGAGTATGTTCCATTTACAACAACCCTTTGCTTCCTGTCTTTTAGCCAGCTCTCGATCCATGAGCAGATATTTACTGCAATTCCTGTATCCCTTAGTTTGCTCACTAGTCTTCCATGTGGCACTGTATCAAATGCCTTTGAAAAATCTAAAAAGACTACATCCACTGAGTTGCCCTGATCCAAGTTCCTACTAACCTCCTCATAAAAACTAATTAGATTGGTCTGACACGACCTTTCCTTCATAAATCCATGTTGACTGCTACCTATGATCCTGTTCAAATAGACATATTCTTGTATTCTGTCCCTTATTAACCCTTCTAAAAGCTTCCCAACTACAGAAGTGAGGCTCACTGGTCTATAATTCCCCGGATTTGCTCTAGATCCCTTCTTAAATATAGGTATCACCTCTGCTTTTCTCCAGTCATCTGGTAGAGACCCTGTAGTGAGCGAGTCTTTAAAGATTAGATATAATGGTTTGGCTATTACAGAACCCAGCTCCCTCAGTACCCTTGGATGTATTCCATCAGGACCTGGGGCTTTATTAACATTTATTTTCTCCAACCTCTTTTGTATTTCTTCCTGCGTTAACCAATTATTTAGTGAAGGTAGTGTAGCCCCATTATGTTGCAGTGTCCCAACCACTGGTACCTCCCTTGTGTAAACCGACGAAAAGAACCTATTTAGCTCATCTGCCTTTTCCTGGTCACTAATTATCAGATGGCCTGTGTCACATTGTAATGGTCCTATCGATTCCTTCCTGGCCTTCTTCACATTAATATATTTATAAAATATTTTAGGGTTAGTCTTACTTTCCTTTGCAACTGACTTCTCATTTTCTATTTTAGCCAGTCTAATAGCCCTTTTGCAAGCCTTGTTGATTTCCTTATAGTCACATAAAGATGCCTCTGTTCCCTCCTTCTTGTATAATTTAAATGCATATTTCTTTTTCCTCATCATGATCTTTAAGTCATTGTTAAGCTACATGGGATGTGATTTACTCCTATTTATTTTATTTCCACATGGTACATGCTGATGAGTATGTTTATTTAGTAAGGATTTGAATGTTGTCCATTTATTTTCAGTATTCTTCCCTGTAAGTTCTTTGTCCCAGTCTATATGTTGTATTGCTGCCCGTAGCCCATTAAAGTTAGCCCTTTTAAAATTTAGAGTTTTTGTTGGCCCCTTACAACTTTGTTTTTTGTATTCAATCTCAAATGAGACTGTGTTGTGATCACTGTTCCCCAAGGGTTCCCCTATTTTTACATTTGATATTATATCAATATTACTTGTGATGACTAAATCCAAGATGGCCCCATTTCTAGTAGGTTCTTGTATTACCTGGGCTAGATAATGATCCCTGAGTGTACTCAAGAACCTGCTCCCCTTAGCTGAGCTGCTGGTCTCGTTTATCCAGTTTATATCAGGGTAATTAAAGTCTCCCATTATTAGAACTTGCCCATGCTTAGCTGCATTTCCAATCTGTAACAATAATTGTATTTCCTCACTTTCAGCTATATTTGGGGGTTTATAGCATACTCCCACCAATATGCATTTAGAATTAGCTCCTCCACTATTTAGCTCAACCCACAAGGATTCAATGATGCCGTTAGTGCCAGCATAAATATCTTCTCTAACTATAGGCTTAAATTCAGGCTTAACATGAAAATCTCAATATGATATCTATATATTTATTCAGAAATAAGGTGTTTTTTGCCCTGAAGAAAGTATATATACATATTTATTCTTTATTTATATATTCTGTTTTTTCTTCATAGCAGTAATTTATGGACGCTATTAAGATTATCCGAATCTGAATTATCTGAAAAAACAACAAAGAGTTAAAAGATGATGATCCCTCCTTCTCCAACTACTTAAAGACCTACCTCCGCTATGATCAAATTATGGTCCTTGACGAAGCAGCAGCGAAACATGCGCGTTAGCCACCGTAGACACAGTCTGTACTTCCTTATTCACATCTCCATAGCAGAGAGAAGCTAAACAGTCGGACCCGGCGTTACTCAATCCATTACCATCCGAACTCTGCGGACCATTAACAAATATAAGACTACTATATACAAGTTGTTAAAAGATATTACTATTTAAAAAATAGTATATGGTGTCCAAAACCTGTGTTTGAACCGTGTTATCATCAAGTAATTCAAGATAATCGTGATAGCAGCTTTTTTGCTTATTATTCATTTATATGTCCTTGGCACTTTGTTATAGAATATATCCAATATATTGGGGGTGATATTTAGCTTAGTTACAGTAGTAAGATTGCTACTTTAAGGATTAAGGGGTAAATGATGGGCTCCCACCGCTACCACATAGATAGTATTTATTCACTATAATAGTATAGTTAGCAGCACTGATTAGCAGCGGGTAAGTGCCAGGTCCCCAGCTCCACCATATAAGCAAGTTAGGGATCATCCCCACTCTTTATATATTAATTTATTCTTAGTATTTATTGCACAGCACCCCCATTTTTTTCACAATTTCTAATTGCACTGGCACTTTACTATTACAAATCTTGGCTGCGTTTTCCTCCCAAGGAATATATACAGAGATATTGGATATCTGATTAATGTATGATATATATAAACCAATCGTTTGGGCATTTCCAAGGTTATAAAATCTAACTAGGATCATTGATTTTCACTTAAAAAGCACAGTTAGATTTATTATATAAAAAGATTCAGGAAGAAGCTTACAATGTGTCAAATTTTAAATATGTTTTCACCTTTTTTATATATATATCAATAAAAATCACAACTTTTAAATTATTTTATTTATCTATTCTATATAATCAATAGTGGAGTTATTTCTGGGAAAAAAGGGTGTCTTTTCTTTCTCTTTTCTTGAATTTTTACATAACAAGAGTGTTGTCATGCTCTACTTTTTTACCATGGTACCTTGTTGTTTTTCTTTATTTTTTTTTTTTTTTTCTCTTATATATGTTTTATGGCTATTGTGTATTACTGAAAATAACTGTTACATTGCCCTTTATAGGGGCTGTTGTGGATACTGTGTATCGTATGTTTTTTAACATTTCTAATAAATAAAAAAATATTTGGTATTTTAACTAATTACAATAAAAGGTATATATTAATTAGTTAATAGAAACCAGTGAGTCCAAAATGATTTAAACTGTGCTCTCTTCATATATATAAACTTTCTTGTTATATCACAGTTTTTGCACCGACACAAATATCCCAAGTTTTTAGTTTGGTCTCATTATTTACATGTAAATTTCTGTGCAACAGATTGTTAATTATTAAGAACCATGTGCAGGCAAAAAAACACAGTTACTGGGGACGCATGTTCTATTTTAATTGCCACTTCTCTGCCCCCATGTGCCTCTCTACTTTTCATTAGATAATGCATCTTCACCATTGTCTGATAGTAGTGACAACATGCAGAATTCACCATCAGACAGTATTTAAGAGCCATTAACATCAGCAGCTAGCAGTCACTCAGGGTCGGGCACCTCTGCAGAAATGCATGGTCATATCTTAGAAGATGGTGGGCTGAGGTCTGGTGTTATGATGGATTATTATTATAATTCTTATTATTATTCACATGGCTGTGACTTAAATGTCATGAGGCCGCATCATCACATGCTACTGTCTCAGGAAAACATGGGGGCGGTAATAACTTTACTGCTGCAGAGTCAGGTCCAGGCTGGGAGTAGAGGTAGGACAACCTCTAAAGCCAGTGATACGTGTATCAGGATGAGATTCTCCCCTTATGTTTCCAGAGTGGGGCAAAGGGTCAAGTTCAGGTCAATATCCAGAGGCTTGCAGTCAACCAGGGACAGAGAATATAGGGACAAGCCAAATGTGAGGAAGGAAAAGTTTGCTGTCTCTTCCAGGATGCCAGCACATGACCGTTCATCACTGCAATTAGAAGCGTATATGCAACAGGTCAGGGTACCATCTCCTGAGGTGCCAATGGCAACGGGCGTGGAGACTATCTGCCAAGCTCTGCCTTATCGCCCCCCTGGGGTCTTTGGGTGAGTCTTACATGAGCACCACAAATGTTACAAATGTCTTACATCATACTTCTACTAACAATACTTTAACTGTGGAATCTTTTATTAAAGGGATAAGGGATATGTTAGCTTGGAGGGTAGGCAGGGGGAAGTGAACAGTATCATGAAAGATTGGGTTCCCACAGGTTATTATAATTCGGGGAGAATGGGGAGAAACACCTAGCCCCTCTGCTCGGGTCTTGCCTATACCAGCTGCTTCAACTTCGGTTTCAGCTACCCCTCCAGTAGTAGCTGAGGATAATACAGTAGTATCTCGAACCACTGGCCCCACCAACAAGGCTGATTCATTGAGACAGAAAACACTTTCCCTATAAGAATGCACATCCCCTTAGAAAAGAGAAAATACGGACGAGGGAATTTATTTAACTTTTTTCTTTTTCCCCCTAAACAATTACTTTAAAGTTAAGAAGGATGGAAAAATGGATGAGACAAAGAAAGAAGAGGAAAAGAGAGGAGAAGATAATATAGGAACATCCTTAAGCCATTCTCAAATTGGTTGCAGGCATACTTACAAATGGCCATAGAGGAAACATTTCTGGAACAGTGTTCTGCCTTGTTTTGTTATCCAGACAGGATTGACAGCATCCATAGAGCATATGGAGGTATGGCCTGGTGGTCATATGGTGAACACTTCAAGCAGATGATGGCTGTGATGGATTACATGCAATGGGATGTAAATAACTGGATGAGGATCGTGACTCCACTCAGATCAGGTGGATCCTTTAGGGGGTCTCTTGCAAGAGTGTCCACCCCTAACTCAGCAGGGTCAGTGTGTAAATGATACTGTTTCCTGTATAACAAAAGCATCTGTCCATGGGGAGCTTCATGTTAGTTTAAGCATGAGTGCTCAGAATATGGGAACCAGCATCCTGTTTATATGCTTTAAGAGAATAAGAAAGGCTGGCGACTCTACTGTACTTACCACTGCTAAGAGTGGTGCTGCTGATTTGGCTAGGTTAAGACAATACGCTAGGAGTTACAGTTGGGTTAAAAAGACTGAGGTCTTTGCGGTGTTAGCTCTGGTTTTGTTATTCTTTGTTGGAGAGTACAACCTAATCTTGGCTAGGCAATTTCCATCCATTATTCACAAAAAGCTTAATAAAGAGGGTGTTCTTGACAGAATTGTAGATCCATTCCCAACCCCGCTAATTCCTAATTTGAGGATTTCATCATTAGGAATAGTGCCCAAAAAAGATCTAGGTAAATATTGTCTAATTCATTGCTTATCATACTCAAAGGGGCTTTCTTTAAATGATGGGATCGATACGCACCTGTCATAGGTGAATTAAACTTAATTTGATCAAGTGGTAAAATTATTTCGGTGGGAGGTTGACACTCATGGCAAAAGTCGACATAGAATAGGCTGCCGGTTTGTACCACATGTCCTAATTTCTTTGGTTGTAGTTTTTAGAGTGGATATTATGTGCACATTAAGTTATTTTGTGTAATGGGTGGTGGAACATAGGTCAGGATCATTAGTCACTAGTTTATCTGGATGATGTTTTATGCATTCACCCACCTTTATCTGCGATGTGCCACAACCTGATGTATACATTTTAGAGGTGGCGAAGGAATTTGGAATCCCAATAGCTGAAAGCAAAATGGAGTGTTCCAATATGATCCTCGATTTCCTAGGTATCACAATCACTTCTGAAAAATTTGAATGCTGCTTACCTGCCAATAAATCACTATTACAAATACAATTGCTTAACAAAAAAAACAAAAAAAAGATCCAGCCCCAACAGCTGCACTCTTTTTTTTTACAATTGAACTGTGCTTTTAGGATTATATCTATCGGGTGAGTATTTTCCAAGATGATTGTCACAGTCAACAGCAGGGTTAAAACTACCTCAACATTTTATCAGGGTAACAACTGCCTTGAAAGTGGATGTTGGGGCTTGTAAGTCCTTTTGGAGCAATTTAATTGCAAACCCTTATTTTTGGCTTCAAATGCTTGAATCTTTACATTGACATGGTGGGATTAATTTGGCTTTGTGGCATATTAAGGGGTATGTAGAGATCGACTGCATGGCCATCATCCTGGAAGGAGTGGGTCTCATGAAGAATTTGGCTTTTCTACAGCTATATTCAATTGTGGCAACTCTCTTCATATGGGGAGATGCATTAAGGGATCAATATGTGGTTTTCCATTGTGACAGCTTGGGTGTGGTCATGGTCATTAATAAAACGAACGGCCCATTAATTGCCGATGATTAGTCTGTTAAGGCAGTTATTGTTACAATGTTTGAGGTGGAATATTCTGTGTAGGGCAATGCACATACCGGATTGCTCTTTCTCACTTTCAGTGTACATGATTTGGATAAGTGACTCCATAGGCCAGTGTTTCAGGACTTCCATGTCCAGACCTGGTATGGGAGTTGGTTATGAGACCTTGACTGCTTTAATTAAGGCTTCACTGGCTTCCTCTACATGGACAGTGTATTTCAATGTGTGCTGAGACTGGGAAATGTTCAGAGACTTCGTTGTAAGTAATCTGAAAGTAACCAAAGTCTCCAACTTTAAGACTCTAGTCTATTTTGTCTTGTATTGCCAGGAGTGGGGCACATCCTCCTCTGTGGTTGAAAGGCACATAGTGGCTTTCGCATTTTTATTTAAATGGTGAGGGAATCTGAATGTTACAAAACAGTTTGTGATCCACCAGGTAATTAAGGGTTTAAAGAAGGGTTTGGTTAGGAAGAGCTCTAGAAGGCCAATCTCATTTAATTTGTCAATGTTTTTGCTACCGCAGCTTGGTACTTCTGCTTTTGAAGTTATATTATTTAGAGAGACCTTCTCTTTAACATTTTGCACAATGGGGGGAATCCAAACTAATAATGTTGATCTCTTCTGTACGTGTCAAGAGATCCAAAACTGATCAATTTGGGAGTGACAAATGTTTTTGTATATCCAATTGGTAGAGTAGGCTGCCAATAGAATAATGTTAAGGAATATCTACAGAAGCTATCAGGCCACCTAAGGAGGGTTCCCTATTGATTCATGCTAATAGCATTTAATTTTCTATTTGTTAGTTTCTGCTTTATTTAAGCTATGTCTAAACAACTTGGGGTTAAATGTTGCCAAATTTGGAAATCATTCTTTCAGAGTTGGAGCAGCAACGGAGGCAGCTATGATGGGTTTGGGTGATGATTGGGTAGAAAGAATTGAGAGATGCGATTTTTCTAGGTGTAGAACATATGTTCTCCTTGAGTTATATATTGTTTCTGTATAATCCTTTATTAATTCGCATGCCTCCCACTCCTGGTATGGATCATTGGACACTCATTTGTTCCTGGGCCAGAAGGACAGCGGCTGAGTGTTATGATGGTTTACAGCTAGGATGGGGAGCACCTTAATGAGCTGGGGTTGTGTTGGTTTAATATGTGTTTAGGGGATAACTAATGCAATAGTTTTGTTGGAATCTGGCAGAGTGCATGGGTAAGTTGAAGTGCGCTTGTGGAAGGGGTGCTTACCCATATTATGTGAAATGTGTGGTCGTTTACGGTGTGGAGATGGTAGTACTCCTCTTATATGCAGTGCAAATACTGATGTGTTTGGCTAATCTAATATTAGAAAGGTTATCGTTACTAAAAACAAGTTGTGGCCTTATTCTCCAAATATACTTGTTTATTTATTGGGGTGGTGATGGCTAATGGGAATCCTTGGTTGAATATGCCAGGGTTAAGGGAGCCCATGGCTCAGCTCAGTGGAAGAGAGTGGGGGTTTGTCCTGGTTAGGAACAGGGATTCGGGTGGTTTAAAATGTTTGGTAGATGAGTAGAGATGTCGCGGACAGTTCGCCAGTGGACTATTCGCAGCGATTGTGGCATGTTCGCGTTCGCAGCGGACGGCGAACACATGCGCTTTTCGGTTCGCCCCCTATACTTTATCATTGAGGAAACTTTGACCCTGCACCTCACAGTCAGCAGACACATTCCAGCCAATCAGCAGCATACACTCCCTTCCAGAGCCTTCCATCTGAAGGACAGCATACATTTTAGAATCATTCTGAAGCTGCATTTGTTGTGAGAGGACAGATAGTGTAGCTGCTGGAGATTTAATAGGGAAATAGATAGCCAGGCCATTTTTTTCCTGTAATCTAATTTCAGTTGCCTGCCTGTGTCAGGCTCACAGCTTATATTGTGCTCAGTGAAATAAAACAACACTTTTTTGACTGTAATAGATTGAATAGCAATTGCCTGCCCACAGGCGTGTGTGTGAAGCCTATTGCATCTACTCTGCCAACTTTTGCCAGTGCACAGTGATACGTCATATCTGGTGCAACCGTAGTGTACAATGACATAAAACAACACTTTTTTGACTGTAATCGATTGAATATCAGTTGCCTGCCTACAGGCGTGTGTGTGAGGCCTACAGCGCCTACTCTGCCAACTTTTGCCAGTGCACAGTGACACTCATATCTGGTGGCACCTTAGATTGCACGCACAGTGCCCCAAATTTGAAGTGGGAGGACCGACCAAGCATCTTTTTCCATCTCCCACTTCCAAAAATCCATGCCATATACACGTCCCCTGATAGGTGACGTAACAGGTATTAAACTGATAGGAATAAATAGTATAACTGAACACACCACTCCTATCTGTTGGCACCTTAGATTGCAAGCGCAGTGCCCCAAATTTGAAGTGGGAGGACCGACCAAGCATCTTTTTCCAATAGTACTACTTAACAGTACACACCTTATAATAACGCAGACAGAGGCAACACAGAGAGAGGAGTCTGAAGAAGAGGAGTCAGAAGAGGAAGGTGGCTTTGAGGAGGTGGAAGACGAAACACAGCAGGCGTCCCAGGGGGCTTGTTGTCACCTTTCGGGGACACTTGGTGGCTGGGTGGAGGAAGAGACCTTCAATGACATCAGTGAGGACAAGGAACAGGACATGGCTAGCTTGGTATCCAACTTTGTACAAATGGGGAGTTTGCGGTTGTGCAAAGGGACTGTTTGCGGTTGTTTGCGGTGCATTAAACGGGGAGATTGGTCTGTTACTGTAAAGCGGGTGTAACCCTTATACTACCTGATCGATACAACATCATACCTGATGTTTTAAAGCATGTTATTACAAACAATTTAGGAATGTTAGGTGATTTATGCCCTTTATGGCTTAAAATCAGACTCTGCATCAACTATGTAATTTTCCGTGGGAGTTTTGCCATGGATCCCCCTCCGGCATGCCACAGTCCAGGTGTTAGTCCCCTTGAAACAACTTTCCCATCACTATTGTGGCCAGAAAGAGTCCCTGTGGGTTTTGAAATTCGCCTGCCCATTGAAGTCTATGGCAGTTCGCCGGGTTCGCCCGTTCGCGAACATTTGATGGAAGTTCGCGTCAGCTGTTCGCGAACCGAAAATTTGATGTTCGCAACATCACTATATATGAGTAGTAGGGAGGAGGAGAGAGAAAAATGGGAATAGGTAGTATAAGGATCGTTTTCCCATTTTTTTTACTGTGGGTGTTTTAACTCAGTTTATGAACAAAAGGGCACAGGGTTCCCTGAGGTACTCATTGTATTTGGCTATCCTAATGTTAAAAGGTTATTGTTAATAAAAAGAAAATGTGGCCTTATTCTCCAAATATACTTGTGTCCGTGTATTCATTGCTGTGGTTATGGTTAAGAGGAATCCTTAGCTGACTATGTCTAGGTCAAGGCAGCCCACGGCTGAGTGCAGTGAAAAGATAGTGGGGGTTGAGCTGGCTAGGAACAGGAATTAGGATAGTTTAAAGTGATTGATAAAGGAGTAGAAGAGAACTGGAGCTAGGAATAGGGGAATAGGTAATATAAGGAACTTCTCCAGGAACACTTAAATCGGATGTGCTAGATTACAAATCTCTTTTTTTCCGTTCACCAGTTGGACAAGTATCTAATGATTGAAAAAAAGGGAATAAGTAATATAAGGATCGTGTTTTTACGCAGTTTATGGACAACAGTTAAGGTTATTGTTGCAGCATTGGTATGAGTGCTTGCCCTTGTTAGGTAAAATGTGTGGTTGATTATGATGTGGAGATTGTGGTACTCCTTCTGGGGCACGAGGTTCCCTTGAGGTACTCATTGTATTTGGCTATTCTAATGTTACATAGTTACATAGTAATTGAGGTTGAAAAAATACTTTTAGTCCATCAAGTTCAATGATCTCCTCTGATCACAATATGCAGATTAACTCTTAATTGTTAATTGATCCAGAGGAAGGGAAACAGAAAAAAAAAAACAGTGAAACTTTGCCAATTGTCTAAAAATGGGAAAAAATATCTAAAATTCCTTTTTGACCCCAGATACCACTGATCGGACTCCTCCCTGGATCAATACTCCCTTTCTAATTATCCAAAATAACCCTGAATGCCCATTTTTTAAAAAAAATATCCAATCCCTTTTTAAATCCGCTGTCACCACCTCCTTTGGTAGAGAATTCAACAGATTAACCACCCTTACTGTGATGAACCCTTTTCTTTCTTTAATGTGAAATCTTTTAACTTCTAATCTCAAAGGATGTCCTATTGTCATTTGAAAACCTCTTGGCACAAAAAGCTCACTTGACAAAGCCTTGTATTGACCCTTTATATATTTCTATAGGTTAATCATATCCCCTCTAAAACGCCTTTTTTCTAGAGAAAATAAGTTTAATAAGCGCCAAAGGAGCTCATTGCAGGGCTCCCGATGAGTGCCACAGGTGCTCATCATGAGGCCTGTGGGACTTTACCGCAACTCCGGGACTTATGACCCGTACGACTTAGGACCGAAACCCGTACATACACTATGTGCCTCGAAAGAAAAAAGGACTTTAAAGCCCGAACCACGGAACTGGAAAGACATGAAAAAAATAACAAATATGCCTCAAATTCACTTACATAGTCAAACACTGCAGAGTGGGAGAGCCAGGGAGCCTGTGAGTGAGGTTGCAAGTTAATTTGAACCATATTTGCCCTTTTTTCAGGAATAAAAATCGCTTAAGCGACCAAAAAAATGGCTGCCGAAAAACACAACGCAACGAAAACGAGGCTGAAGGACATAAAACTAGCAGGAAGGACGTAAAACTAGCCTGGATTTCTCCGAGGGCTCATAACCTCGCATTTTGGGGAAAACAACTTTGCTAGACTTAAAATGTTACTTTCGTCATTTTTGGTGGGCAATTTTCTAGTAGGTAATATAAGGAACTTCTCCAGGAACTCTTACATTTTATGTTAGGCTTATACTAGATTACAAATCTCTTTTTTTACATTCACCAGTTGGAGAATTATCTAATGATTGAAAAAAAGATATATAGGTATCAACTAACATTGGTTCTATATAGTAATTGCCTGTTACATATGTGTAGTAATATATTATTTATTTGTCTATTTGTCTATATGTATATTTTTTTATTTTTTTATTAATTGCCCTTGGGGACCCCTTCATCTTCAACCCCTCCTGTCCTCCACTACCCCAGCCCCTCCTGTCCCCCCTTGTCCCTGGGCCCCCTCAACCTCACCAGCTCCTGCACTTTCTCCCTACCATTGTGTCTTGTCTCAGGGGCAGGCAATTCCTGCCCAGCCGGAAGATATGCAGGTAGCTGAGAAAGCACAGAAGCTGGTAAGGCTGAGGGGGCCCAGAGGAAGGGTGTCAGCGTGGTGGCCCACAGGGCATTTAGCAAAAAATAATTACATACTAAAAAAACATTTTTACAACAGTGGGGCCCTCAGAGCAGAGCATCTTTGTATTGTACCAGGTGCACCGGCAGAAGTTCCACCCCTGCATCCAGTTACATTAATATATTTGTATATGTACAATACTACTAGCTGCACTGTGCTTAATATTTCCCACTTGAATCCTTTGAGCCTCATTCAGTTTGAAGCCTGCATCTTGCGCTATATAGGCTGTATGTCTGCGGGCCTGCTGCAAGTTCACGGTCTGCTATAATTCCAGTGCTTTTCAATTGAACAAGCCCGAAAGCCAAAATTGTAAACCATGCACTCGTAGGTAGCATTTCAGGGTGGGAACATGATCAATTAAGCAAGGCCGTAATTACCCATTTAGAAACAGCCAATAGAAAATGAGACCATCATCATTAGGTCAGTATAAAAAAGGAGATTACATGTCAAGCAAAACACAAAATAATAAAAATGAATGCTGATACTGTTCTAGTCCATGTGGGTGGCCTGATATGTATTAACTCATTGATTCCCGAGATCGATATAACCCCGAAATGAAACGTAAAATAAAACAATGTTTTTATTGCAGATTTTCGAGCTTGAGCCTGTTATGCAATTAATTTGAATGCCTTTCATCACGTTCCACATCATTTATAGTGCAGTAATGTTTTTTTAATTTGCTTTTACAGTGCTACGGATATGTCTTTAACCCCTTTGTGGGTCCTCTCTAGTACACATAGGATTTTCTTCTACATTTGCCGTTTACGGGTGTGAAAACATTTGCGGGCTTGAGGAATTGTAGCAATTAAATAGCGATTTGCGATTGTAACTCTTGCGTACGTGAAAGATCACAAGCTTAGATGGGGTGTAAATTACGGTTGGAGCAACCACAAGGATTTCACGTAGTTTGTGGCTCGCAAAACAAACGCCAGTTGAATAGTCTCCATTACGGGCTACCGTATCTTACAATTGCTCAATGGAATAAGGCTCTTTATTCTTATTATTATTTACACTAATAAATTTGTGGTTGCTCCAAGGTTTTCACATCAAATCCAGAGGTTCATCTGGCCAATATACTTATAACCAATATACTCAAAAGAAAATAAATACCTACCAAATTATGATTCACACTCTGGATACATATTCTATTTATGGAATGTATCTTGAACCACTTAATTATTAAAACTTTATAATTTAAAATCAAATATTGCTTTAAAAATACAGTTTTGTATCCACAGCAGTAGTTTGATTATCTTTATGAATATATTATATGATTGTATTCAATCAGGTCTTATTATGAAAAAAATATAAAATGCCATCAGTGCTATTTTTACTTGATACTATTTGTGAATAAACCACATACCATCTCACAATTATCTAATATAAAACATTGTGCTGCATATTTCTACCCATGTATAAATATCCAATCATATGTTCTTTTGGTCAGGTCCATAACTTACCCACCTAGAAGCATAATCACTGAGGCCTTATAGAAGGATATCTGGAACAGAGGGATCATACTGCAGCAGATCATGGGGCCACCAATCTGGAGTCAGAATGCCATGTGTCTCTTTCCAGCATCTCCCCCCTGTGCCTTCCCTGTGTGTTTCTCTTCTGTTTGTGTGATTTTTTTAAAAATTATATTTCTTGGTTTTCGTGGTTTTCGATTTCCGCGGTTTGGCTGTTAACGTTGTATTTTTCCGAGGTCGGATTTTGTTGGTGTAAGTGTTACTATATTTGCCGTCGTGTATTTTCTAAGTCCCGCATGTCTCGCTTTGCTCAGCCTCGTATTCTTCCAGTTTCAGAATTTTTTTGTCCGCCATTTTTTTCTTGCTTGCCCTGATTTTCGAGTGACGAAACACGTCAAATAAGGCTCAAAATCGCTTGCAACCTCACTCCCAGGCTTCCTGGCTCATCCCCTGTGCTGTCTGTGTTTTTATCTTTTTAAAATAATTTTTCTTGTTTTTCGATTTGCGCCGGTCGGCAGTTAAATTTGCACTTTTCCAAGGTCGTATTTTTCCAGAGCTCGCATGTGTAATGGCACCACTGGCTGCAATGAGCGCCTTCAGCGCTCATTGCAGCCTAAGTGCTGCACGGCTGCTTAAGTGCTCATTTCAGCCAAGTCCTGCGTGCTTTAATGCCTCAACTGCTCGCCTCGCTTCATAAGATTGTAAGTCTGCAAGTTTTCAATTTTGCAAGGTGCTTCAGTGAAAGGTAATGGAACTCCATAAAGATGGTAAAGGATATAAAAAGATATCCAAAGCCTTGAAAATGCCAGTCAGAACTGTTCAATCACTTATTAAGAAGTGGAAAATTTGTGGATCTCTTGATACCAAGTCAAGGTCAGGTAGACCAAGAAAGATTTCAGCTGCAACTGCCAGAAGAATTGTTCAGAATACAAAGAAAAACAAACAGGTAACCTCAGGAGAAATACAGGCTGCTCTGGAAAATATGGTGTGGTTGTTTCAAGAAGTACAATACGACGATACTTGAACAAAAATGAGATGCATGGTCAAGTTGCCAAAAACAAGCTTTTACTGTGCCAATGGCACAAAAAAGCCTGGCTACAATATGCCTGATAGCAGCTTGACACGCCTTACAGCTTCTGGCACACTGTAATTTGGAGTGACAAGACCAAAACAGAGATTTATGGTCACAAGCGCTATGTTTGGAGAGGGGTCAACCATGCCTATAGTAAAAAGAAAACCAACCCCATTGGGAAGCATGGTGGTGGCTCATTGATATTTGTGGGGAGTGTGAGCTCTAAAGCCACAGGGAATTTTGTTAAAATTGATGTCAATATGAATGCAGAGTGTTATCAGAAAATACTGAAGGCTACTCATTGGATGCTCTTGGACTTTCCAGCATGACAGTGACCCTAAGCACAAGGCCAAGTTGGTTACAGCAGATAAAGATGAGGGTTGTGGAGTGGCCATCACAGTCTCCTGATCAAACGTGCGGTTCATGCAAGACGACCAAAGACTTTGCATGACCTGGAGGCATTTTGCCAAGAAGAATGGGCAGCTATACCACTTGCAAGAATTAGGGGCCTCATAGACAACTATTACAAAAGACTGCACGCTGTCATTGATATGCTAAAGGGGGCAATTCACAGTATTAAGAACTAACTTTTGAACAGGGTCATTTCATTTTTTTCTTTTTTTCCATGTTTTGTTTTATGATTGTGCCATTCTGTTATAACCTACAGTTGAATATGAATCCCATAAGAAATAAAAGAAATGTGTTTTGCCTGCTCAGTCATGTTTTCTTTAAAAATGGTACATATATTACCAATTCGCCAATTACCAATTCGCCAAGGGTATGCAAACTTTTCAGCATAACTGTATATATGTATATATATATATATATATATATATATATATATATATATGTTGTGGTAAACTACCTCCTCACAAAATCTACTATACAAGCTAGGAACCGGCTTCATGCTGATGAGAGACAACAACCTTGAAATAGCTGTATGTGGGTAGGGTTCTTGGTTTGTGTATAATCCGTCCTCAGTTTTGCTTAAAGTGTAATACAGCAGGCATATGCTTAAAGGAAGTCATGTTTAAAATGGTATTGGATTAAAAGAGCGAAACCTTTGTGGGCACTTTTGCATGTCCCTGCCCAGGCTCCCAAAATGCAGTGTAATAACTGTATTTCTCAGAATTCTGGGCAGGAAATAAGTATTTTTTAACTTATGTCAGACATTCAAATGTGAACACAAATGTACTATTTACTGTACTACTGTATGGTGGAGGGCTTCTATCGCTCTTCTACTCACCATAAATTAAATGGTTGTTATGGTAAACTACTTCCTCACAAAATCGACTACACAAGCTTGGACGCAGCCACACGCTGGTGAGAGACAGTAACCTTGAAACAGCTGGTAATGGGAAGGTTTCCTGACTTGTGCATAATCCATCTTGGGCTTTGCTTAAAGCTGTGTAATACAGCAGGCATATGCCTAAAAGGATCCAGGGTATTGGACTAAAGAGTGAAGCCTTTGCATGTCCATGCCCAGGTTCCCAGAATGCAGTGCAATAACTGTACTTCTTGGAATTCTGGGCAGTTAAAAATGTTTTAACTTATTTTAAATGTTGAAATGTGAACACAAAAGTACTGCTATGTATTTACTATATATATGATCGTGGTTGGTTCAATTAATTACCACTCTGATAAAACACATCAATTACATCAATGCTAGGAATTAACATTGATGTCATTGATGTGTATTATGAGCTTTGATGTACTGGCTCATATCAAATTAATAAGTCCTGCTGGGGTCTGCCCTCTTCAGCTACTCTACTGAACTTGCTGTGCAGTGTGTAATACTAACCAATCTGTGGCAATCTCTCAGCAGTTAGTAACATGCTGCTGAGATGTGGTCCCTGATAGGGTTAGGGACTACATGGCACATCCAACCCTACACAGTCTGTATCTGCATACTATGCAGTTGGCATACCCATACAGGGATCTCCTGAATATTTACTCATTGTAATTTTTTTTTTTTAAAGATACTCATTGTAAATTATTATCTGTAAGTATTTAGTTATACAGGTAAATTATATCCCTATCTAAATTCAGGAAGCTTAAATTTCCAGACCCAGAAGATAAGGAATCAATGGCTTAAATTAAGAAAGAAGAGGATGTGATGCTACAATCAACATGGATAGCCCATTTGATCAACCGCAGAAGTGTGAGGACCAGGGCATTGTGGATCATCGCTGGATGAAAATTTGTGTAGGTAAATATATTTATTTTATTTTACAGGGTTAATTTATCTTTTTACATTTTATTTAATGTCTATTTTTAATTTCATTGTAATTCTTTTTTATTTCTATGGAATTCATTTTTTTGTTTTTTTGTAATTTAGTGGAGTTTTTTTTGTGTAATGTATGCTTTTGTTCTATTTTTTTATTTTATTTTATTTGGGACCATGACACAGAGTGGGTTAATTTAGAATACTATGGGGGTCTATATAGACCCCCATGGTACTTAGATGTTAACTTAATATACAATGGAGGTTCTTTAAGGATCCCCAGTGTATGAGGTTTTATTAGGTGAGCCATGAGGGTTAATTAGGTGAGCCATTGTATATTTATTAGGAGCATAGGAGTCCTTTAAGGACTTCTGTGGCATAGGGGAATAATGTTAGATGTCATGGTGGTCCTGAAATGCATTTTTCTGCCTCTATGGGTGGTCTGGAGTACACATAATTTTAGGTAGGAAAAAAGAGCTTACACAAGGTATGTTAATTGCATATAGCTACAGTAAAAGCGGTTGGAATGGCTTGGATGGAAATTTGAAAGTGACAAGTCACCGTAACGTGCAACATTGTCTGCTTATTCTGAGCTGCATTCACGTAGCAATGAAAATTTGAGTGATTGTGATTAGTAATGTCGCGAAAATCAAATTTTGGGTTCGCGAACAGCAGACGCGAACTTTATCAAATGTGAACCGCCATAGACTTCAATGGGCAGGCGAATTTCAAAACCCATATAAGCCAATAAGGCCACATTTTCTTTTTATTAACAATAACCTTTTAACATTAGGATAGCCAAATACAATGAGTACCTCAAGGGAACCCTGTGCCCTTTTGTCCATAAACTGAGTTAAAACACCCAAACACAGTGAAAAAATGGGAAAACAATCCTTATACTACCTATTCCCATTTTTCTCTCTCCTCCTCCGTACTACTCATCTATAGTGATGTCGCGATTATCAAATTTTCGGTTCGCGAACAGCGGACGCGAACTTCCATCAGATGTTCGCGAACGGGCGAACCCGGCGAACCATCATAGACTTCAATGGGCAGGCGAATTTCAAAACCCACAGTGATGGGAAAGTTGTTTCAAGGGGACTAACACCTGGACTGTGGCATGCCGGAGGGGGATCCATGGCAAAACTCCCACGGAAAATGACATAGTTGATGCAGAGTCTGGTTTTAAGCCATAAAGGGCATAAATCACCTAACTTTCCTAAATTGTTTGGAATAACATGCCTTTAAACATCAGGTATGATGTTGTATCGATCAGGTAGTGTAAGGGTTACACCGGCTTCACAGTAACAGACCAATCTCCCCGTTTAATGCACCGCAAACAACCGCAAACAGTCCCTTTGCACAACCGCAAACTCCCCATTTGCACAAGGTTGGATACCAAGCTAGCCATGTCCCGTTCCTTGTCCTCACTGATGTCATTGAAGGTCTCTTCCTCCACCCAGCCACCAAGGGTCCCCGAAAGGTGACAACAAGCCCCCTGGGACACCTGCTGTGTTTGGTCTTCCACCTCCTCAAAGCCACCTTCCTCCTCTGACTCCTCTTCTTCAGACTCCCAGAGTCTGGGGGCTTCCACTGCCCAGCATGGAAGATTATACACAGGTCAGAGTCTGGGGGCTTCCACTGCCCAGCATGGAAGATTATACACAGGTCAGAGTCTGGGGGCTTCCACTGCCCAGCATGGAAGATTATACACAGGTCAGAGTCTGGGGGCTTCCACTGCCCAGCATGGAAGATTATACACAGGTCAGAGTCTGGGGGCTTCCACTGCCCAGCATGGAATATTATACACAGGTCAGAGTCTGGGGGCTTTCACTGCACAGCATGGAAGATTATACGCGTTGCCTCTGTCTGCATTATTATAAGGTGTGTACTGTTAAGTAGTACTATATATAGTATATGGCATGGATTTTTGGAAGCGGGAGATGGAAAAAGATGCTTTTTCGGTCCTCCCTTCAAATTTGGGGCACTGCGTGTGCAATCTAAGGTGCCACCAGATATGGGCTTCACACACACGCCTGTAGGCAGGCAACTGATATTCAATCGATTACAGTCAAAAAAGTGTTGTTTTATGTCACTGTAACTTGTCAGCCGTTTTGAGCCTCTCCTCCCCTCAAGCCAGTCACGTACGGGCCTGCAATGAGCGCCTTCCGCTTTCAGCTCTCATTGCAGCCCCATCAATCCAGTCACATACGGGCCTCACGATGAGCACTGAAGGCACTCATCGCAAGGCATGCAATGAGCCTTTGGCCTGTAGGTGACTGGCTTGAGGGGACTGTAATGAGCACTTTTTGCGCTCATTGCAGCCCTGTCAAGCCAGTCACGTACGGGCCTTGTGAAGAGTGACTTTGGCACACATTGTGAGGCCTGCAATGAGCACCTTCGGTGTTCATTGCAGCCCCTGTCAAACCCGTAACTTTCGAGCCTTGCGATGAGTGCCTTTGCACATGCGCAATCCCTTAACTTGTAACATTGCGTGACCACCATTCGTAAGTATGACAACTATATATTGGATTGTGTAACAGCATTCCTTTGCAACATTTTAATACTGCTTTTGTTTTTGCCTTGATCGTAACCCGTGTATAGCACTACGGAATTTGTTGGCACATTACAAACGGCCTGGAATTTCTAAACATTTAGCCATGTTGCAAAATACATATACTGGAACATTTGAAGGATACTAGTTCAGACAGCTCTTTGTTAAAATCAGTAGAAAAAAAATTATTGAATTTCACAGTGTTTTCTCATAGACATAACATTGGAGCAGCTGAGAAACAACAGCTAAAATTAGCAGAAAAGCATCTAGACAAGCATTTTCTGTAAAAATAATAGTTCTCAGTATTTACCTAAAAACATTCAGCCTTATTAAATTGTGATTCAGTAAATTTAAAAGGGCTCTATTTAAGCACACAGTATATTTTTTTTACAAAAGTTTTTAGTTAGTGAAGACCTTGCTTTTGGATAGAAGTTCACTAACTAAAAACTTCTGTAAAAAAATATGCTATGTGCTTAAATAAAGCCCTTTTAAATTTACTGAATCTCAATTTAATAAGGCTGATTATTATTATCCTATTTATAAATCAGCTAGCATGGATGTGGATGTATAGCAGTTTCTTCTCTGTAAACGCTAGTTAGCACATAATTCTGGCTTCCATTACACATCTCTTACTTATCAGTCCCTAGTCTCCTCTCCTGCACCATTCACCTGTCTTACTGCATCTCTAAAATATTGTTATGTAGTTGGATATCTAATTAGTTATAACAGGATGATAACTGTTCTGTTCTAATTTTGAGAGAAACTAGAGGCAAACAAACTTGCTCAAGAACATACATTCCTGAGTTGTAAAATAATAATATCACACCAGCTTTAGTATCAAGTTAATTTGCTCTTCAATAGTAATGGGCACTAACTGCATATATTGTCGGATCTGCAACACACATGCACAAATGCACGCACTATATATATATATATATATATATATATATATATATATATATATATATATAAAATAGGTACAGTGGGGGGAAAAAGTATTTGATCCCCTGCTGATTTTTAACGTTTGTCCGCTGACAGGAAAAATTATCAGTCTATAATTTTAATGGTAGGTGTATTTTAAAATTGAGAGACAGAATAACAAAAAACAAACAAACAAGAAAAACGCATGTAAAAAAAGTTGTATATAAATTGATTTGCAGGTCAGTGAGGGAAATAAGTATTTGACCCCTTGTTGGCAATCACAGAGGTCTGATGTAGCTGGCCCCCAGGTTTCCACACATCTCAGGAGGAATGTTGTCCCACTCCTCTTTGCAGATCCTATCCAAGTCATTAAGGTTTCCAGGCTGTTGTTTGGCAACTTGAACCTTCAGCTCCCTCCACAGATTTTCTATGGGATTAAGGTCTGGAGACTGGCTAGACCACTCCAGGACCTTAATGTGCTTCTTCTTGAGCCACTCCATTGTTGCCTGGCTGTGGGTTTTGGGTCATTGTAATGCTGGAATACCCATCCACCACCCATTTTCAATGCTGTGGCTGATGGAGGTTCTCACCCAAGATTTGACAGTTCATGGCCCCATCCATCGTCCCTTTGATGCGGTGCAGTTGTCCTTTCCCCTTAACAGAAAAACACTCCCAAAGCATAAGGTTTCCACCTCCATGTTTGAAAGTGGGGATGTTGTTCTTGGGGTTATAGGCAGCATTCCGTCTCCTCCAAACACGGCGAATTGAGTTGATGCCAAAGAGCTCGATTTAGGTCTCATCTGACCACAATGTTTTTACCCAGTTCTCCAATGAATCATTCAGAAGTTTATTGGCTAACTTCAGAGCGGCCTGTACATGTGCTTTCTTGAGCAGATGGACCTTATGGGCACTTCAGGATTTCAGTCCTTCACAGCATAGTGTGTTACCAATTGTTTTTGGTGACTATGGTCCTAGCTGCCTTGAGATCATTAACAAGATCCTCCCATGTAGTTCTGGGCTGATTCCTCACCGTTCTCATGATCAATGAACCAAGGGACTGGCACTTATATTGTTTTTCTTCCATTTGCGAATAATCGCACCAACTGTTGTCACCTTCTCACCAAGCTGCTTGCCAATGGTCTTGTACCCTTTTCCAGACTTGTGTAGGTCTACAATCTTGTCCCTGACATCCTTGGACAGCACTTTGGTCTGGGCCATGGTGGAGAGTTTGGAATCTGATTGATTTCTTTTGTGGACAGATGTATTTTACAGGTAACGAACTGAGATTAGGAGCACTCCCTTTAAGCTTCTAATCTCATCTCACTACCTGTATAAAAGACACCTGGGAGCCAGAAATCTTGCTGATTGATAGGGGCTCAAATACTTATTTTCCCTCACTGACCTGCAAATCAATTTATAACTTTTTTGACATGCGTTTTTCTTGTTTTTTTTATTTTTATTCTGTCTCTTTCTGTTAAAATACACCTACCAATAAAATGATAAACTGATAATTTCTTTGTCAGTGGACAAACATTCAAAATCAGCATGGGATCAAATACTTGTATCCCCCACTGTAACACTGAGCTAGATAGAGAGGAGACACAAGAGGTGGACTTGCAAATATTTAATGTTAGCGTTTGCGTTACCTTGAGACAAGTGTTAGCAAGCACAGTAGTAATGTCATTAGATGTTACGACCACCATGGGTGTGGGCTAGAGAATCCTAAATGATATAACATTCTACATATATTAATGTATTAATACATTAAATAATTATAAACTGTCATAATTTGTTCATTGCTAACATAACATCGACCACCATAATTTTATAAATCATCTGTAAAACGATTCAACTTTTTGTTCTTGAAATTGACCTGAAGGCCACTGACAGGTCGGTAGAGCTAGACAATAGGCTAAGGTTCAGTATTCTAAACAAAAAATAGAATAATAGAAGGGATCAAATTACCAGTGGGAATATTTACCAAGAAAGAGAAAAGTGGTGATAAGCAGAGGGATAAACTGATTTAAGTGGAGTTACACAAAATTTAAAAGATAAAATATCTCCATTTCCTATGTTTACTATGGGACCTACTTATCTAGTGGGATAAATGATAAATTATAACTGTTTGATAAATAGCTCCTGAAGGCGCTCATCACGAGGCCCGTACATGACTGGCTTGATGGGGATGGAATAAGCGCCGAAGGCCGAAGGTTTTTAGATGAAAACCCCCAAGTCAGTTTGATGTAATCTGGATATAAAATTTACATTCTTCTAAGTTGTTAAAGGACCACTGTACAAAGTGCAGTGGTTCTTCAAGAAGGTACAGGTTCAACTAAAGTCCAACCCTATGGATTTGGCTGCAAAAGTATTTGCCAAACAGGAAGTGAAGGGAAAAGACCTGCAGAGCTAGTACATTTAAGCCTGGAGATGAGAGTCTTGGAAGATACCCTGCAAGGTAGGACAGGCACAAAATTGAAGGTTCCAACTTTTGCCAGTGCACAGTCCCACTCATATCTGGTGGCACCTTAGATTGCACACGCAGTGCCCCAAATTTAAAGGGAGGAACGACCAAGCATCTTTTTCCATCTCCCGCTTCCAAATATCCATGCCATATTCTATGTGTAGTACTACTTAACAGTACACACCTTATAATAATGCAGACAGAGGCAACGCGTATAATCTTCCATGCTGTGCAGTGGAAGCCCCCAGACTCTGACCTGTGTATAATATTCCATGCTGGGCAGTGGAAGCCCCCAGACTCTGACCTGTGTATAATCTTCCATGCTGGGCAGTGGAAGCCCCCAGACTCTGACCTGTGTATAATCTTCCATGTGTATAATCTTCCATGCTGGGCAGTGGAATCGATTGAATATCAGTTGCCTGCCTACAGGCGTGTGTGTGAAGCCTATTGCATCTACTCTGCCAACTTTTGCCAGTGCACAGTCCCACTCATATCTGGTGGCACCTTAGATTGCACACGCAGTGCCCCAAATTTGAAGGGAGGACCGACCAAGCATCTTTTTCCATCTCCCGCTTCCAAATATCCATGCCATATTCTATGTGTAGTACTACTTAACAGTACACACCTTATAATAATGCAGACAGAGGCAACGCGTATAATCTTCCATGCTGTGCAGTGGAAGCCCCCAGACTCTGACCTGTGTATAATATTCCATGCTGGGCAGTGGAAGCCCCCAGACTCTGCCCTGTGTATAATCTTCCATGCTGGGCAGTGGAAGCCCCCAGACTCTGACCTGTGTATAATCTTCCATGCTGGGCAGTGGAAGCCCCCAGACACTGACCGGTGTATAATCTTCCATGCTGGGCAGTGGAAGCCCCCAGACACTGACCGGTGTGAAGTATCCTATTCACAACTCCAGTCTTAGGCCCTCATTTAATTACAATGTGGCCAATCGAATAGGGCTCTAAATAAGCACATAACACATTTTTTTAAAGAAGTTTTTAGTTAGTAAGCATCTATCCAAAAGCAAGGTTTTCACTAACTAAAAACTTCTTTAAAAAAATATGCCATGTGCTTATTTAGAGCCCTATTCAATTGGCTAAATCGCAATTGAATGAGGCCCTTAGCCTGGTATTTTATTCATAAATATATTTTTTCATTTTATTTGTGTATACATTTTTTTTTAATCTTCAGTACCATTGAGGAAGGTCCAATTTAGGACCGAAACGCGTTTGGTTCTCTGTTTTACAGCATAGTCTGCCACTATTTAGATTTATATTGGATCTTCTTTTATGTGGATATTATTTCATAATTTTACATTTCTGTTTTTGTTGCTGTCACATATATCACTCTACTGACATGAGGGGGCCTATTTTAAGGATTCAGCCTATATATATATATATATATATTTTTAAAATTAGTTGTATAAAAAAAAAATCAAATCCCTCCTGATCCCAGACACCAGCGAAAGGACCTCTCCCTGGATCAATACTGCCTCTCCAACCATCCATGATAACCCTAAATTGCCTTTTTAATTAGAAATAAATCCAGTCCCCTTTTAAAGTTATCTATCGAATCCGCTGTCACCACCTCCTCTGGTAGAAAATTCCACAGATTAACCACCCTTACTGTGAAGAACCCTTTTCTTTCTTTAAGGTGGAATCTTTTTACTTCTAACCTCAAGGGATGTCCTCTTGTCAGTTGAAAACCTCTTGGCACAAAAAGCTCCCTTGACAAATCTTTATACTGACCCTGGATGTACTCATATAAGGTAATCATATCTCCTTTTTAGACGCCTTTTTTCTAGAGAAAATAAGTTTAATTTGGTTAGTCTTTCTTCATAACTTAGCCCCTCCATTCCCTTTATTAGTTTTGTTGCCCTCCTCTGTATCTTTTCCAGCTCTAAAATGTTCTTTTTATGAAGTGGTGCCCAAAATTGTACTCCATATTACAAATGAGGGCGTACTAGAGATTTGTACAGTGGCAGAATTATATTTGCTTCCCGGGCTTCTATACCCTTCTTAATACATGCTAATATTTTATTTGCCTTTGCAGCTGCTGCTTGGCTTTGAGCACTGTTACCTAGGTGGTTGTCCACAAGCACTCCCAAATCCCTTTCAATATCTGATACACCTAGATTTGCTCCATTAAGATTATAAATTGCAAGGTTATTTTTCCTTCCCAGATCATAACTTTACATTTATTCATATTAAATCTCATTTGCCATTTAGATGCCCATTCCTCAATTTTATCTAAATCCCTTTGGAGGGAAAGCACATCACTATCTGATTTAATTAACTTGCACAACTTAGTGTCATCAGCGAAAATGGAGAAACCACACTCCAAGCGTACCTCTAAGTCATTAATAAATATGTTAAAAAGGAGAGGACCTAATACTGAACCCTGAGGAACCCCACTTACCACATTAGTCCAATCGGAGTATGTTCCATTTACAACAACCCTTTGCTTCCTGTCTTTTAGCCAGCTCTCAATCCATGAGCAGATATTTACTGCAACTCCTGTATCTCTTAGTTTGCACAATAGTCTCCCATGTGGCACTGTATCAAAAGCCTTTGCAAAATCCAAAAAGACTACATCCACTGAGTTGCCTTGATCCAGGTTCCTACTAACCTCCTCATAAAAACTAAGTAGATGTGTTTGACATGACCTATCCCTCATAAATCCATGTTGACTCCTACTTATAATCCTGTTTCCTGTTCAAATAGACATATTTGTGTATATTATCCCTTATTAACCCTTCTAAAAGCTTCCCCACTACAGAAGTGAGGCTCACTGGTCTATAATTCCCCGGATTTGCTCTTGCTCCCTTTTTAAATATAGTTATTACATCAGCTTTTCTCCAGTCATCTGGTAGAGACCCTGTGTTAAATGAATCTTGAAAAATTAAATACATTAAAATACAACTGTTTTGTTGGTAGTAACCTTCTTCCCACTTTTCGGCTAATCTTCATTTCTATTTTTACACCACTCAATCTGTGTCTTCCTGCCCTTTGTAAACTTAATACAGTTAGAATTCATTGTAATACGTTGTGACGCAGCCGCGCTTACGTGATGACAACGTAGCTTCAAACAACAGTAGTAATAAAGTTAGAATTTCTTTGAATTACGTGATGATGCATTGACGTCAACGTCATGACGTAATCTTGCCATACATCATAGCGCAACTAGCGCTGATTATTCTGGAAGTAATCTAGCCTTTAAATAGCCATATAAGCCAGCTAAGTTATAGCCTAAGAAAAAGTCCACGAGGATGGACGAAAAGGCCCGTTGGCAACTCTTTTTTTCTATTATCTGAGCCAGAGACTACTGAGAGTGAAGCTGGATATAATTGGGCTATATCTTCATGCACTTGGGTATCTTGGAGCTTGGTAGTGGAACAACAAGTATATTTTTCTATTGTTATATGTTTATTCCAGCTCAGCACTTATATATTTTTGGACATATTTTTGTATATAGTGCATTATAGTCCCTTCCAGTACCATTATTTTTCACTTTCAGTTTTACTTAAGTCTCTTTTGGCTTTGGATTTCTTTTGTTTTTAGTATACTTATATTAGTGCTTTTATTGGTCCTTGTTTCAATCCTTCGATTATTAGTATATCCTGTTTTAGCAGGAAAATCAGTATATTCTGATTTATGAGGATTGTTTACATAAAGGAGTTCAAGTATGGAGTGATATACGTGTGATTCTACACTTTATTCCTATATACTATAAATGTTTTTTCATTGAAAGTATTATTATATCTTATATACTTCAAGCAGCGTAGTTTTCGGATTTACAGTATCCAATTAAAGATTTATTTATTTTTTGAGTAACAAGTGGTGTTAAGCACCAAGGATACTATTTATAGTGATTACATTTTTTGTTATTAGTTATATAGGCACAATACAAAAAGTAAGCAAAAGTGGTCTACAAAATAATATAGAAAATATAAAACCCATACATATCATAGCGTCTTGGTACCAAATTCACAGAGTTATAACCAATTAATAAAACTCTCCAACTAAGAGAGTATGCCTATCACGTTTCCACTTCTTAATGTTCTGCTGTCAGATTCAAAATGCAATCTCAAGTGAGAAAGATAGGGTGGGGAGGTGGATAGAGGCCTAATATAGGTAAATCATTTGGCCACTACAGTATATTATACATAAATATAATTGTATTTGTCTGTTATTAAAACATTTGACTCATTTTATCTATATATGATTATATCTATTGATTAAGTGAGTTGCTGAACTTGTATTACCCTCATTAGCCATATAAATCTACACAGGCTAGCACCTGAAATAAAGTTGTTTTATTCTATAATATTTTATTAGCTTTATTCATTTAACCAATACAAATTATGTTTTACATTTTTTTAGTTCCTGGCAAAATCAATTACAGCAGGTGGTGCCCAGATATGTATGCTTTTCATTTTACTTTATGATATATAATTTCATACATGTAGCACTAGCTCTGGATTTATTGATTTCCTACTAGGGTTTGCTTTCTAGTGTGTGGGAGTCTTTCTTGTTCTCATTCATACCAGTTTTGGATTTATTACTGTTTATCATCACATTTGTGTGAGCATTAATTAACCACCTTATTAGCACAGAGAGAAGTCTTTTCAGGTAAGTGGTTGTGTCTCTTTAGGCATAACATTAATAAACACAAATTAGTATACAGTGTCATACAGAAACAATGATATATACCTTAAGAATATCTTGTTATAAAATAAATGACTTTTTTTAAACTAAAAAATACAACATATATCAGATTTAAGAACAAGGCAGCAATTGTTAACACACTTGTTGAAACATCACATCGATGCTGTGTAACCCACATATTGCTAATAAAATATGTACAGTAGCTCCTATTCTACTTTCTGTCCCAGCCAATTACTACATGAAGCACTGTTCATGACAGGACCACAAGTGTGGAGTATTATAATCTGTTCTAAAATATCTACAGTCTCTCAGTAGGATTAACTTCATCATTTACATTACAGCTCAGGTTACTACAGGTCAGGGGTCCATCGTCCCATTCTATTTCTGCAAAACTGTTAGAGATGTTTTGTCCACGTACAGTAGTTCTGGAAGTTTTGAATGCCTGGACTGTTTATAATTTCTGACAAATGTAATCAAAATCTCCCCTATACAAGGACTACCATAGACGGATCATTTAAACTGCTATTTACAATTAAAGTTGTATACTTAACCTTGTTTTCCCAATAGGAATGGGCATGAATATTTATGATAATTAGGCCGTCTCTTGGGCATATGGCCAGATTTTCTTTGAGGTGTCTAACTTTCCAGAAACTAATAAGGAAACTCAATCTCCTAAAAGAATCCCATTGGCCCTATCTACTACTATCATAAAGGGGAAGGCTGCAATAAATACTTTTGCTGCCATTCACTTTTTGTAACTTAACAGGTCAACTTTGTTTTTATTATTACAATATGTTGAACATATGGATAATCTAAGGCTACAGAACTGAACAATATTAATAGAAAAATGAAATTGCTGAGGCAGTACTTGTGCAAAATCAGAATTTCTCTCTATATTGTTTTTTGACAACAGAGAACACACAAACTTTTCCATACTATGGACTATGAAAATAATATGAGCAGCCTCCCAGTTTTATTTGAAGTGTTCAAGCAAATGTCCATATGCTAGCATTAATAATGTATTGCTGGAAGATATTATGAGAGCTAGTGACTTGTTATGCCTCACTAGTCGTGACATGAGTCCAGTTCCATTCACTCGCGTCATCAATTGAATTGATGTAATTTATTTTTCTGAACTTTTGTAATTGTTCCCTGCAAACAGGAATTCATCTAAAATAGAGAGGAAATTAAAATGAAATTATAGTGGCATAGCATATAAATAATGGTTTGACAACAGAAAAGACTTAACTAACCCTCAGAAATGCCCTATACTTAACTGACAATTATATTATTATTAAGTATTATACCCAAAAATAATCTAATAGTGGACATGAAACTCGTTCTTATTTTTGACATGGGCATATTTAAGTTTTATGCGGCCTTGGGCCATTCACACGTCATAAACAGCATTTAATAAAATGTGAAAGTCTTTGTATAAACAAAATGTTGTTGTTGTAGTTCTTTTGTTTAGCTGTGACCCTCCTCCAAATTTTTCCCTTTTTTCTTTTTTCCATTTGACTGTAGCTGTAGATTCAGTAAAACATATTAACTAAATTAACCTAAAACATATTAAACTAAACGGAACTAACCCTAACATTCAGGTTAGGGAGGAAATACACTTGAGTGAGTCATAGTTGATTTAGTTTCTTTCTTTTATCCCTAATGGATTTGAACTCCAGATTACAATTTTGGCAATAAAGTTGTTGTTGAATCTGTACCAGTTCAGCTTTCGCTTTCCATTCCGAGAGGTTATCAGTTCAGCCAGTTTTAATATAATTTTTTTAGTGTTGTTTTTTTGTGATATTTGTAATTTTTATATGATTGTGATTGAGTATGGGGAGTTGATCCATACATCCCATATTTCTGTAAATATTGGATATGTATTGGATATTACTAGTCATTTTTTCATTAACCATTATGAAATTTAGTTTCTGTGTTATTTCTTGGAGGTGAAGTGTGGCGTCTTCCATTTTTTTACAATGTGGATTTTCGTGGCCATAAGCAGGAATTGTAGCCATTTACATATTTATTTATTTACACACTTATTTATAGTCTCCCAATAGGCAAAAGGGGTGTATTGGTAGATGCCAATTCCATGACTTTGGTCCAAATGTTCTGGACTATTGGGCATTCCCACCAAGTGTGGAGAAATGTACCTGTAGTTTGACATAGTCTATATCAGCTTGAAGATGTTTGTGTGTTCATTTTATGTAAACTATCAGGTGTGAGATAAGCTCTGTGCAGCACCTTTATAGAAGTTTCAAGTAGACTGTAATTTTGTGAGCCTTTGCTAATATTTGTGCAGATTTTTTCCCACTTGTGTGGATCCCATTGAGTTCCCATGTCTGATTCCCATTGTTTCACAAAGTTAGTTTGAAATAGTTTGTGGGGGCATATAGTATAGAGTAAATAGATCACCTCTGGTTAGTGGGGCTTTGCTGCATATAAGGGATAACCAGTTGGTTTGCGGTTTACCCCATTTTTTTTTTGGTGACTACATTTTTTATTTTACAATAATTGTAATACTCCTTGAGTGGGATGTTATAGTTTATCCTCAATTGGTCAAACAAACATATTTCAATGTACTGCACTGCATTCTTTGTTGTCCCCTTATAATGTGCGGCCCTAAGCCTGGGCCTCATGGTTCTAGGCAGAAACACACCCATGCCTTTTAAGTAAATAAATACTAAGGGCCTCATTCTATTACCGGCCGTAAATCGTCCGTAAGGCTGCGATTCCTTGCGGGGGTTCTGTTAACTCGCGATTCTATTATACGGCCCCGCAAGGATCTCCTCTTACGGCCGGCCGCATATCTTGGAACCGGCCGTAAGCTCAGAAATCTAAAAACGCAAAAATAAATTCAAGCCTGCACTGTACAGCTCTGTAAATGCTAGGGATCATATTGGGGGACATGAGGATTAAAAGTAACCCCCTCTCAAGCTTGCACATCATCCCAAACCCGAGTTCAAATTAACTGTTTATTTTCCGGCTGTGGCGTGGGCGGGTCTGAGGTGCTCCAAGCCCTCTGGACTTTTTACATGGATATTTTACGGATATTAAAAAAAATATATTTTACGGATTTGAGTATAGGGTAATTATGTGCTATTTTTGCTAACACCGAATATCACTTTATAGACTCTGCAAAGTGCAGGATGGCTTTCTTTGGGCTATTTTATTTGCTTAATTGGTGCTAGCGGGACCTCTTTCCTGCATGTAAGCTGCGGCTCGCTTTTAGCCTTGCAGAGAGGGTTCCCGGAGCAACTGAATTGCAAATAGGAATTTCTTACGGCCGATTTCCTTGCGGCCGTTTAAGATCAAAGGATTTCCTCCGGCGCGATCGGCCGCAAGAGATAGCAAGGCACCGGCCGCAAGCCTGCCGGAATCCCCGGCCGGAGGGGAATAGAATAGCCGAATAGCTTGTGGCCGGTCCTTGCGGCCCCGCAACGGCTGCGGCCGCTAATAGAATGAGGCAAATAGTGAGTAGGCAAATAATGCCTTTTTTATTTTAGTGACTGGGCTGCCCCTATGCCTACTCTTTGAGCTCATCAGTACAGGACTGCACATGTAACCATATTCTGCATTTAATTCCCATGTCATGCTATATCCACTACATATTTGTTTTTTTGACACTAAAATCTATGGCTGGTTTGACTTCCAGTCATCAGCAAGATCTGCTCATTCCAAAACCACTTGCTTTTTTCTATGTAACACCCATTTATGGAAATATGTTTTGTGAATATTTTAAAACACCCTGTCTTTGCAGTCTAAATCTGCAATGCTTAATTAAAAGAAAACAATGGAATTGTTTATAATAAACTAATCCTTAATTGTATATGGAAGATTCTCTGTTTTTAACTTTTTCTACATACTGCTTATAGCAGAAACATGCATTATATTGATTCATTCTATACACATAAAGATTTATTTTGTATAAAAAATGGTTTCCACACTCCCAGAAGTGCCTAAACACTGCATTCAAGTATGTTTTTAACCCTATACTAACCTTCAAGCTAACAGCAGCACAATGCAGCACTGCCTGAAGCTGCTTCCTTGATTCCTTGTTATGGGAACAAAATACTAGATCCCATAATGCTTTGCTGCAGAGTCTGATACCCAGTGATTGCAACAAAGTTGCAGCCGCCGCCAATTGGCTGAAATGACTTATTTTATCCTAATTTAGCTGTGTTTTTGGGGGCATTCCTTCTCAAAATCAACTGCCATAAAACTGAAGAAATTTGCAGTGTAACTCTATGGTAATTTTATAAAAAAAAGTTTGCATACACTACTGATTCTCCTCTATCAGATGCATTCATTATCCATGAAACTTCTATATACCTTTTAAAATACCCTGTAAGGAAGGTAGGTCAAATATTTGTTTTTACTCTTTCACTTATTTTCTTTTTGACTTCACCAAGTGTTCTCCAAGGTCCACATGTTAATTCAAATGGCCAAGAGTCCATTTAATATTAGGCCTAAACGTTCCTGTTGATATGATAATGCACCATAATCTTTCTACTTCCTAAAATACATTTATTAGTAATTATTCAATTTTATTTCCTTTAAAATTCCATCTCATACTATTTCCTTGTAGCTTTTTTTAATCTGATAAATGTTCTATATAAAAATATTATTTTAAGGTTTCCAGAAGTACCTGCAATGTGTTTTAGTGAATAGCCTGATTTTAGTGTTCCCTCTGTGGCTTCCAATAACAAACACCTTACATGACTTATTTATATTCCCCAATGCAGATACATTAACTGAATTAGTTACACATCTGGAAATGGTTCCATGTCTGTGAAGACTTTCACTGCCAGAAGTGAAGTGAGATTTCCAGAGAGGAGAAACTTTATCACTGTCATAGACATGTTCTTCCAGTCCCATTCATCACTCCAGCTTAATGTAAGTAATGCATTGTTTCAAGAGGTGAAATCATGTCTGCCAACAGTCTTACATTTAGAGAACAGAAGTTCCAGATTCTGCTTCTATTCAGTTTGTGAGGAATATTTAAATAACACTGTGAGGCCTGAAAAGGCAGGTAAGGAAATTGATCATGGTGACATGAAGGTAGGTGGTAGGTACAAGGGATTATTATTAAGTTACTGGACAATACAATATAATATCACTAGCGAATTGCCCGTCAAAAAATGACGGCAATGAAATTGTAAGGTAGCTAATGCTGTTTGGTGTATAATAATGAAATATGTAATACATTACTAAATGAATATACTGTACCTATTTTGAAGCATTGTGATGAAGAGCTGGCAATCTGTGTTGATGTTGCTGCAGCATTAGTGGTGTGGAGCTGCTGTGTAAGCATGCTGAATGTGTGCACTGTGTGGTATGAATAACCGTAGGTCGTTTGTGGCGTTTTGCGAGTTTCTTGTGGTGTTTTGCGAGTTTAGAGTGCTGTAGCCTCGTTTTCGTTTCGTTCGGCGCCCATTTTTTCTCTCGCTTAGATTTTTTTTTAGTCTCTAAACTCTTTTATTTCGAGTAAAATGAAGGTGTAAGTTGCATTTTTGAGGTCCTGGGTGCTCCCTCTTGGTGTAGGTAAGGTTTTTATGTATGTGCTGTGTGTATGTATTGTGTTTTACATTTTGTAATGCTCGCGAGTTGCGTCCGAGTGTTGCGAGGCCGTAATGTGTGTGAACGTGTGTCGTATGTTGTTTGCGAGTGTCGTAATGTGTGTGTCGTGCTCTTTGGGTTGCGACGTGAAGTTTGCGAGAGTTGCATTTGCTGGCATGGAGCGCCTTCGGCGCTCCATGCCAGCAACTGAGACCCTCGGCCAGTGCCCTCGCTTTGCGAGGGCCTTGGCTCGCTGCGAGAGCCCGCAGCGTTAGCAACAACTCGTACGCTCACAACTATATATGTGATCATAATGTCATCATCTTGCCTTGAAATTCAACCTCTTGCTTACAGTAGTGTGATAGACAGCGGTGTTACATAGACAGTGGTGTAGCCCAAGAAACAAAGAATGAAGTCAGAAAAAAGCCAGGTTATTAAACAATAGCATAGTCAAGAACAAGATGAACTCAATTTCAATCAACAGAAGTCAGGAAGAAACATGTAACAGAAACACACGGTAAAAAAACAATAGACACGCTGACACAAGTTGGAAACACTATATAATTATAGTAAATATTAATAAACTACAATGGGAGTATCTGCGGCATCACCCAATAATTTCGGACTTTTTCAGAATTACTGATGTAGTAAAGTGGGTTTAGTATTGGGTTCATAGAATAATTACTTGCACCCTTAGCAAGACACTTTATATTCCCTATGATTATAGAGTTAAAATAAAGTTACTTTCAATTGTTGTTATTGGTTTGCATTAAAATTATATGTAGAACCCTAAACATCTTAGTTACTGGTTGATATTAGACCACCAACATTTGCTACAGTGCTTGCTGTCAAGCGTTCCAGTCCGGAGGATTCCTGTTCGAGCGGGTGCTGCTTCTCTACACCCTGCAAGAAATTATCTTTGTATGCTCAGCCTGGCTTCCACTCTCAACACTCAATAAAGTAACCATAATATATATCCCTTAGTGCTACATATTACCATTAATTCAATTGTTTTGATTTTGCATAAATAAACTTCCTTTTTTTTGGCCTCTCCTTGTTCAAATCCCGTCTATTGAAGGATCACTGTATGATGGAAAAAAATATATGTTTGAAAAATCGAAGTTTGATTATGAGCATAATTAAACAGAAATTATGTGATTTTTTTATTTAGGAAAAAAAAGTTGATGCCATTTTTCGGCGGGATCCATGAGACTTTGTATGAAAGAGAAGGTTTACAGCTATAATTGCACGCTGTCTGCTTCTAAGCACGAGCAGGGGAAAGGATAGATGGTAAATTACAAAAGTAATGAATTAACAAGTTCCCCACCCTACTCCCTCCTCCCCCACTACTCCTTCACTTTTGCTCTGAGACTCCAAACTATCAGAAAGTGGGAAAATAAACAGTATAAAACTTTATATACCCAAAATTTTTTGCTCCTTACTTATACAGCTGCTAAATATAGTAAGTTTGTTACATAAATCAAACAGGTTTTTCAAAGAATACAGTGGTTCTTTAAACTGCTCTCTTATTATTATTATAAATTATTATTATTATCATGTATTAATTACTACCTCCTGCTTTGATTTATAGTTGCCCATCAATTCATACTTGTGTTATTACATCTTATCATGGCTTAGTTATCATGCCAATTTTCCAAGACCACTGCCTATATCCAACTCTACATTACCTATTATTCCTCACATTCTTTCTTTCAAGAAGAGAATAGCTTCACTTTTGTATCACTCATTTATGATGTTCCTTTTACACTTTTTTTAGCTTTGGCCACATGTGCTAAAGTTTGAGTAGGAGTCAGTTATGGCTTTAATATGTTCACAACTTGATCACAAACTCAAAATGATGTTCCTTACTTACAAAGCTTCCGATATCTGTCTTTCTTCCTCTGGCATTACTCACTTACAAGTCCTGTGTGTACTCTCTTTCTATTGCCTAGGGTTCTTTGCGTAGACTATCCTACAACGGCCATAGCTTTCATGGCTTTTAAAATGTATTGTTTCAGAGATACATATCAAATATCATCTTAAAGGGACATGGAGGGTTTCCTGTTTTCATGAAAATAAACCACTTAATTGTAAATGAAAGAATGTGTCTCAGCAGCATTTTAGTAACATGCTATTTAGACACAATCTGCGAATGACTAGTACATTTAGTACTATAGAAATATTGTATACATAAGCTACGGCGGTGGACTTTTACAGAGACTGTTTGGAAGGTTTCAGTGAGTAAAAACAAAGCTTTTAAGGACTTGGTCATATAATTATGTTTAAATATGCAAATAAACATTAATGTAATTTATTTTAATATTAAAAACAAGCCTCTCCCCCCCCCCATGTCCCTTTATTATTTATCAACAGCTCACACATGCTAAACAGGGTTCATACTTCCAAGAGACACCATTGTCTTTATTTTTATTTAAACAAATCTTTATTTTGGACCACTAATATTAAGTGGTTACCTTACACAAGACACAACTAAGATTCTAGACTCTGTCATCATATCTCACCTCAGCTACTGCAACGTGCTTCTTGCTGGCCTGTCTATCCCCACTTCAATTCATAATGAATGCCTCCAAAAGACTCATCTACCACACCCAACATTCAATGTCCCAGCAGCACCTCTCTGTCAATCTTGTCCCTGGCTTCCCACAGCCTCCAGAATAAAATGTAATGTAGGAATGGATGTAAAGAGGGATGGGTACTGTGTGGGGTTTATGTTGAAAGGGACTGGATACTATGTAGAGGTAGTATACTTATAAATGTGTATATATGTGTGTGTGTGTTTATATATACATTATATATCTAAATATATCCAAATATATATACGTAGAGGATGTTGCTGGAAAATGGAGCTTGCACGTCCTGGGAGCTATGCTGCAGGCAGAAGAGCTTCGCACAGGCAGGAGGTATGGGTAGGGGAGCAGATATGGAAAGGAGTATTGGTAAGGTTTACTGTTATGGGAAGAGGTCTTTGGGAGGGGAGTAGTTATAGGAAGGGGTCTGTGGGGGGAGAGATTTGGTCCCAGGGGGCCCAGCGCAAAACATTTTTTACAACCCCCCAAGGGGGTCCCAAACATTTTTTTGCACCAGGGCCCTCCATTCTCTAGCTTTGCCACTATCTATCACTCTCCTGTACAACACCCAAACCCTTTAGATTGTAAGTCTGGGAGTTTTCAGTCTTGCATGGTGCTCACTCATCTATTACTTTTACAGTAGTGTATATAAATATACATTTGTATGTCTTCTGTATCATTTGACCCCCTTTGATCAATGCTACAAATGTTGTATGTTATTAATAAGATTGTTAATATCAGTACCAGTATTAGATTACCATTAGAATTTTAATTGAAGAGCTTTAAATGGCAAAACCACAAGGTGTCACTATATACCTCTTTAAATTGAAGTAATATATTATTGAAGCTTTAGACATTGAAAGAAATGTGTATACAGAATATTATCTGTTATGGACATATATTGCTTCAAGATCCTTCATAGTAATAATTCTCTTATTGATATAATCTTATATAATTATTTTATCAGATACTCAGAGCCATCTCATCATATAAACTTGACTTAGTTTATTAATTTAAAAACACCTTATTGTGTACTCTATTGTCCCTGTAATGTGTTCCGATGTATTGTATAAGCTTAATTACCAGATATCTGAACTAAATGACAAAACAAGGGTTATCATGTGACTTAAAAATATTAAAAATGTATAAAAATAATATAACAGTATTAACTATTTAGATATAGTACACACACTTACCATATGACATTATATGCAGTGATATCAACATGTGACCTGTGCCAGGTTTATATAAAGAGACCCTAGGAAAGTGAGTTCCCATTAGTGCATAACACTACTAAATATATTATAAAAATGTGAACTGGGTCATCTTTAAGCACTATATGTCTTTATTATTTTTATTCTCAGACAGCGATGAAAATATAAAATCAATGTTAAAAAAGGTTTAAAACAATGTTGCAGAAACTCCTTTGTTGCTACTTGCAATTCATTACTCCACTTGTATATAAAGTTCAGTTTAGTGTGAACTGCTATATAGTGACATATGAATAAAGTAGTGTGGGTATCCAAGACTACTAAGTGGATTCACTATTAGCAATGGAAGAGGAGTATGATCTTTCTTCAAAGATTTCCAAGATTGAACGACGCGGAGGCTGCACAGGCTCCCTGGGTCAGCCTGTAGCGTCACGTGACCCAGCGGAGCCTGTGAGGCTATTAGCCAATCAGGAGCGTCGGGGGGCGTGTCGGATGCCCGTTTCGCGCCATTGAACACAGCAGCGCGGTCTCCCGACTGGATGGACGGAGGTCTGAGGTCCCGCAGCTAAAAATAAAGTAGGAAGGTTTAATTACTGAGATTTCACCCCAGCTTACCAGCATATAAGGGGATATCACTGTTAAGGCTATCTTTGTCCGTTTTTGTGTTTTTTCCTCCTCCGTTTTTGTGTGTGTGTGTGTCCTTGTCTCCCTGTGGTGTGCTGTGTCTGTGTGTGCCTGTATTCTGCTTGTTGTTCCCCCTGTTTGTTCCCCTGTTAGCATTTACTATGGATCCAGAAGGCTTAGAGGCCTTACTGGCTGAGGTTAGGACCCGTGCCTTAAGCCAAGGGGTCAGGTGGGTGCAGGACAGGCTGGGACCTCCCATGCCTTCTGCGCTTGGAGCTCAGCACATTGTACAGGAACAGCCTGCGGTGGCTGGTGTCCTAGCCAATTCTGATGCCTCCAGGGAAATTTTTTCCCATCCCACCACTGTAGGGCTGCCAGACCCACGTCCATCAGGTAGCAGAGACACCAGAGATGGGGGGGTTACAGGTCAGGGTGGCCGGGACCCCATACCCCCCAGGCAGGCGAGCGCCAGGATCACAGGCGGTGGGGGTGAGGGCCTAGCAATCTGGCCACCACCTGCCAACTTGCCTAAAGGTCCTAGGCCGCGACAAAGGTCGCGAAACACCCCTCTAACACCCCGTAAGGGGGGTGCAGGGGTAAGAGAAAAGCCGGGAGTCCTAAAAAAGGCTCCTACAGGCCCTCACAGTGCCAAGCAGACGGTCCCTGGGGTTTCCCTCATTAACAGTGCTTCTGGTACTTTACAGGGATGCCCAACTGGCAGCGAGAGGAGCATGGCGACGACGAGAGAGAGAAGAGATGGGGTCATCAGAGAGATGAATAGCCAAGACAGCATGGTCATGATTGATGACATGCCTGTGACAGCGGCAGTGGCGAGGCTAGGACGCCCCACTCGAGCTAAGAAGGCTACGAGCAGGTACAGTCCGCTGCTATTTACGCACACACCGCTAAGGCGTAGCAGAGTAGAGACTGAGGGCGATACGGTTAGGCCACAGCGCAAAGGGTCTAAGACTGACCAACAGCTGGATATTCCAACGCCCGAGGAAGTCTCAGGGGACCCCCTACAGGGGGCGGCGGAGGCAGTGCTAGCCTACTCCAGCCGCGCAAGCTTAGCTGACCAGGACCCTTCCTCAGACGAGGAAAGGGCGGTATGGGCGCGGGCATGCAGGTCGCGGAGAGCTAGTGACTGTTCTTCTTGTACCCACAGATCCAGAAGGAGATCCAGGTCTAGAAGCAGAAGATCTTGTCGGTGCAGCTGTGCTTGCACTGGATCTGAGAGGAGAAGCCCGCGGAGGGCCAGACGGTCAGAGTCCCCGGAGCGTCAGGAAAGACGCGGGGATACTCCGTTGGCCGTATCTACTCCAAAGCTTCCAGAAGCAGGTGAGCGCTCAGAATTGAGCTGCGCAGCAGACAAGGGTGGTTTTATTGGGTCCTTAAGGACTCTATTCGCTGCGCATAACATTGCAGTTAGCGAGCGCGAAATGGGAGCTTGGATAGGGGGGCTAGCAAAGGGTGCATGGTCCCAGCCAGCAGCGGTAGTGGCGCCAGCGAGCGCGAGCGAGGCGATAGCTAGCTTGCGCGCGCCCGAGCCGGTAGGCAGCGCAATAGCAGCAGTTGGGAATAACACTGTGGGGGTTACCGACGCAGCCATGAGGCCTATAGTCCTCTGCTCGTTGGATAATTTAGGTGCACACCTTCCACAGGATGTAAAGGAAAAGATCTGGAGGAGGGAATTTATAGAGTTGTTTTCCCTTCTCCCTATGTCTAGGCAAACAGACCTGGCCGAGAGGGGCCCCAGGGAGGGGAAATCCTTTGCTAGGCTACCCAGGACGTTTGATACCTGGCTGCAGGCATTTTCTATTTGGGCTTGCGTACTGTGTGAGCGGCACCCTGAACAGAGTTCGGGATTGTTCGTTTACATAGACGAAATTCGGAATGCTCACAAGGTTTATGGGGGTACAGCCTGGTGGCGGTACGATGAGGAATTCTGGCAATACTTGGCCTCAAGGCCAAGTATGGCGTGGAGCGACAAAGCGGTGGCATATTGGCTAAACATCATGACACCCATGAGAGTCACAACGCCCTTTCGGAGCGGGGCCGCTGGAGCTAAGGGCCCCACCCACGCCTCAGGAGCAGGTCTTAAGACCTGTTTTTCGTACAACGAGGGGGTCTGCAGATGGGCGCCTAACTGCAGGTTTAAGCATGCATGCTCAAACTGCGGAGGTGAACACTCCCTGTCTAGATGCGGTAGACCCAAAGAGGGAGGCAGGGGCGAACCTCCTGCAAAGGGGCAGGACGCCCATACGCCTCCTCGCCATGCTGCCGTGGCTAAAGCGCTACGGTAAATTGGCAGGCACCGCCGAAGCGGCGCGCCTGTTGGAGGACGGGTTCCGAGAAGGATTCCGGATTCCATGTGGGGTCGACATTCAAGGTTTTCTTGTCCCAAACCTGAAGTCGGCTAGGGATTTCCCAGAGGTAGCCAAAGCTAAGGTGCTTAATGAGGTAAAATTGGGGAGGATGGCTGGGCCATTTGCGGCCCCGCCCATCCAGGGTTTAGTTGTGTCTCCACTTGGGGCGGTCCCCAAGAAGGAGAAGGGTAAATTTAGATTGATCCAGCATCTCTCCTACGCCAGAGGTCGTTCGGTAAACGATGGCATATCAAAAGACCAGGCTACTGTGTCTTACGAGTCATTTGACCGGGCGGTCGATCTGGTGAGGAGGGAGGGCCAGGGGGCCCTTATGGCAAAGGTGGACATCGAGGCAGCATTCAGATTGCTCCCCGTACACCCGTCAAGCCATCGGTTGCTGGGGTGCTTCGTAGACGGAAGTTACTTCGTCGACTTATGTTTACCCATGGGATGCTCGATATCCTGTGCTTACTTCGAGGCCTTCAGCAAATTTTTACAATGGGTTGTGAGCATCGAGGCGGGGTACAAGAGTGTTACCCATTACCTGGATGACTTCCTTTTGGTTGGCCCAGCGAGAAACGACGCTTGCCGTTTTATGCTGGAGGTGTTCACCGAAATCTGTACAGAATTCGGGGTACCACTGGCCCATGACAAGACGGAGGGCCCTACGGAACAATTGACTTTTCTAGGGATTCGGATTGACTCCTGCAAAATGGAGTGCAGTCTTCCCTTAGAGAAGGTGGAGGACATGCAAGCCGAGATTACGGCGCTACGGGGCGCACGGAGGGTGACCCTGCGGCGGCTGCAATCAATATTGGGGAAGTTGAATTTCGCGTGCAGAATTATCACCATGGGGCGGATATTCTGTAGACGGATGTCGCTGGCTACGGTAGGGATTGCGAAGCCGCATCATTTCCTAACAGTCTCTAGGGCCATGCGTGACGATGCAGAGGTATGGGCGATGTTCCTTGCAGATTTTAACGGGCGGAGCTAGACCTTTACACCGATGGTTCTGGACCGATCGGTTGTGGGGCTTATCTCCAAGGGAGATGGTGCGCTGCGGCATGGCCGGAGGAATGGGAAGAGGCGGGTTTACTGCTGAACACTACATTCCTGGAGCTGTTTCCTATGGTGGTAGCAGTGCACTTATGGGGTCCTTGTTTCAGGGACAGGCGAGTCATTTTCCATTCGGGTAATAAGGGGTTGGTTGAAGCCGTGAACAACATCACGGCGGCATCCGTACCAGTGATTAGATTGCTCAGGCATCTTGTGCTATGTTGCCTTCGCTTGAACATATGGTTTCAAGCAAGACACGTGACAAATGTGGATAACGGAATTGCTTACGCCCTCTCTCGGTTTCAGGAAGATCGCTTCAGGGCGCTGGCTCCTCGTGCGAACGCCCTGGGGGAGCTCATCCCCGAGGAGCTCTGGGAGATTGGAGCTGTCAGGTAACGAGACTCGTGAGACAGTCTGTTGCCCCAGCGACGTGGAACGCTTATAGACGCGTGTGGGCTAAATGGGATAGCCTAGTGGCACTGGCAGGTGGTGCCACGACGGAGGACAAGAGCGTAGGGATCCTGCTTTGGTACCTGCTGCGGTGCGCCGAGCAAGGCGAATCAAAACCCGTAGTAGGGAGACAGGTCACGGCGCTTGCTTTTATGTTTAAGCTTGCTGGGCAGAGGGACCTTACTAAGGAGTTTCTAGTGCGCAAGGTGGTGCGCGGAATGTTCAGCGGTGCGCAAAGGCCAGATAGTAGGCGGCCAATAACATTTGCGCTGTTGCTGAGATTGGCTCAGGAATTGGTGGTGGTTTGCAGGGACCCCTTTGAATTTCTACTTTTCCGAACGGCTTTTTCCCTGGCGTTCTTCGGAGCGTTTAGGATAGGGGAGTTAGTCGCGAACAGTAGACACGGTTCGGGGGGTCTGCAATTGGTGGATACCTGCCTCAGGGAAGGTACGGTGGTATTGTGGTTGCGGAGGTCAAAGACCGACCAAGTGGGTAAAGGAAGAGAAGTGGTTCTGCATCAGGTTGGCACAGAGTGTTGCCCATATGCATGTGTAGTGGAGTACCTTACGCAGCGACCGGTGGGACGGTGTTCGCTGCTGGTCCACGCCGATGGAACGGCACTGTCTATGTATCAGTTTAAAGTTTAAAAAGCGCACTGCATCGGCTCGGTTTCAAGCAGTCCGACTTTGGGACACACTCCTTTCGGATTGGAGCTGCCACTGAAGCGGCTAGGTTGGGGTTGCCCGACGCGACAGTAAAGCGCATCGGGAGGTGGGACTCAGACCGTTTTCGTTCCTATGTACGGCCAAATGCAGTGGTTTAATGGTGTTGCTTTCTACTTTCAGGGGAACAGAAGCAACTATGGATTGTGGGCCATTCCTACGTGTACTGGGCCCATAGGTTAGCCGCAGTTACCGAAGAAAAGGCACAACTGGGCTTTCCTGTTACGGACTTACGCGTAAGGTGGTGTGGCATTTGGGGTCTGCGATGGGCGCAGCTCGACAGTCTTTTGGAAACGTACGCGCAGCGTTACGGTCAGCCCAGTGTTATAATTCTTCATGCCGGCGGGAACGATTTGGGGACAGCTCCCATGAGACGAATGCTAAAGGTGATGAGACGAGACATCGAGAAATGGGTGAAGAAGTTCCCTGGCACGTTCCTTATCTGGTCTGAGATGATTAAGAGAAGATCATGGCGTAACGCGCGCGACCCAGTATGCTTAGATAAGGCTAGACAGAAGATAAACCAGCAGATTGCGAGCTTTGTGAGAAAACAAGGTTTCTCTGCCATCCGGTATAAAGATTTCGAACCGGTCGGCGCAGATGATTTTTTCGCAAAGGACAAGGTTCATCTTACGGAAATAGGGTATGAGTTGATGATGTTCGAGTTTAGGGAGAGTGTTTTGCGGGCCTTGGCTTTAATGTCTAGCAGGGGGGGATCGCAGCCTCGGGAGGCGTCCCTCGCATGCTCCGTGGTGGGAGGTGAGTTGCCCGGCCCACTGGCCTAAGGGGGCGATGGCCCCACCTCACAGGGCGTGCTTAAAGATAAGCATTGGGGCTTTGGGCAGGGCTCAAAGCGTGAGGTCACTGTTCGTGGCCGGGCTCCTCCCCCGGAAGGAAAGGACTAAATTAGTCATCTAAATAAGTTACGGTTGTTTGTTTACATTGTGTCAAAATAAAGCTGTGGCCCGTTGTTTCTCCCAACTCAAGTTGTCATGTCAGTTATTCCATCAACTAGCCTAAATGGATCATGCATGGGTCATGAACGACGCGGAGGCTGCACAGGCTCCCTGGGTCAGCCTGTAGCGTCACGTGACCCAGCGGAGCCTGTAAGGCTATTAGCCAATCAGGAGCGTCGGGGGGCATATCGGAAGCCCGTTTCGCGCCATTGAACACAGCAGCGCGGTCTCCCGACTGGAATCCCACCCACCCACCCTGTATTTTGTTGTTAACAGATGTTATGGTTTATTCTTTAAAAAAAAAAAAAAAAAAAAAAGTATATATAATATATATAATATAAATAAGAAATATTGAAATTAATATATAATTTTGGTTAAAGAATTCGTAGAAGTGGCTATTGTATGTTGTGTATTCTTAATTTATGTCTGTGCGGCGGGAGATGAGTTGCCCGGCCCACTGGCCTAAGGGGGCGATGGCCCCACCTCACAGGGCGTGCTTAAAGATAAGCATTGGGGCTTTGGGCAGGGCTCAAAGCGTGAGGTCACTGTTCGTGGCCGGGCTCCTCCCCCGGAAGGAAAGGACTAAATTAGTCATCTAAATAAGTTACGGTTGTTTGTTTACATTGTGTCAAAATAAAGCTGTGGCCCGTTGTTTCTCCCAACTCAAGTTGTCGTGTCAGTTATTCCATCAACTAGCCTAAATGGATCATGCATGGGTCATGAATTTAAGTCAAGTATAATATAATTCCTTGAACTCATCTAAGGGATGTGTTGCGCTGACATCAGACGTATAGGAGGTAGCGCTGTTTAGCACGCCGAGTAACTTGGAAGTGTTTGTCCTAATGCTAAGGCGAGCCGTTAAGGCACTAAAACTTTTGCATAGAAGTTCACTAACTAAGTACTTCTGTAAAAAAATATGCTATGTGCTTATATAGAGCTATATTCAATTGCCCGATTCGCAATTTAATAAGGGTGTTAGGCTACAAGCAGTTGACAAACATGCAACTTAGAAAAAAAAACATTACGAGACGCGGGACTGAGAAAAAATAAAATACGTGACGAGGTACAAAAAATACGAAGTTAACGGCCAAACCACGAAAAACAAAATACATGAAAAACACAAAAAAAAAAAAAAAAACTACAAAAACATCACACACAGCATGGGGGAACAGCCAGTTTAAGTCGATTTTCAAGAGTTTCGGCACACAAAAATCAGCTAAGCAAGAAAAAAAATGGAGACCAAAAAAATTTCAATGAGGCTACACGACCTTGCACCACGCAACACACCGGCAACCGCGTACCACATTCACATTAAGTAACTCATTAATTGATAATTATTTATGAAAAATATAGACATATCTATCTGTCATTGTGATGAGCGCAGAGGCTGCTCAGAGGAGCAAAAGTACACCAGAGGAAAGTCTCACAATGAGCGCCGAAGGTCCTCAGAGTACAAAAACCTTCACATTGTGTGACATGGCTTCAAATTTTATTGACCGTCATTTTTTGACGGGCAAGTCGCTTGTTATATAAAATTGCTATACTATATATCATAAAGAGACTTATAAAAGGACATAAGCCAGCTACCATATAAGCTTCAGATAGCAAATGTTAAAGGAGTAAATAGAGGGGTTTCAGAAAGTATTGTAACACACTAAGAACGTGACAATCTATTTGTGGAAGTGTTATTACACACCTAGAGATATATGATCATCCCTGCAGATAAATAAAAGAAGTGCAAATGAGAATGGTCACTCACATAGAACTTTAGATGAGTTCTATTATACTTGACTTCTTGACCAATCTTGTAAATCTTAGAAGAAAGATCATACTCCTCTTCCATTGCTAATAGTGAATCCACTTAGTAGTCTTGGATACCCACAATACTTATTCATATGTTACTATATAGCAATTCACACTAAACTGAACTTTATATACAAGTGAAATAATGAATTGCAAGTAACAACAAAGGAGTTTCTGTAACATTGTTTTTAAACCTTTTTTAACATTGATTTTATATTTTCATTGCTGTCTGATGGTAAAAATAATGAAGACATATAGTGCTTAAAGATGACCCAGTTCACATTTTTATACTAGCAGGATAGTAAAGAAACCAGGATAAGGTACAATGTGATTGTGCAGCTAAAAGGCTTTCCAAGGGAGGAAGATGCCACTCTAGAATAAGTAATGAGTCTAGCTGTGCATTTATTATTTCTAGCAGTGGTCTGCAGCTGCCTAGGAGTACCCTTTCCTGTGGCCTTCAGTAGTTGACTAGTATTCCTCTTTTGGAGAACCTATCTGTGTCCCAAAGGTTGGTCAGTTGTTTTGTGAAGCCACTTTTTCAAGAGCAAACCCTCTTGTGATCCCACTGTATTACAGTATTACAGTGAGCCTAGCATGTCCACAAAGTACTTCCTAAAGCCCAACAGTGCACCAGAGGAGGTATGATGTGGAAGGAGACAATCAGTATCCCATAAGAAGTTGGGATGCAATGAGATATACTGGGATGTTCTGAGAAGGTGAAGGACATACCATGTATACATTACCTTCCAGCAAAGTATCAGACTACCTTAAAACCTAGCAGAGAACAGGTACTTGATATATACCCTGGGACATCGCTCATGAGGAATAACTTCCCCCTATCAATCAGAAATCAAAGAAGGTAACAGGATCGAGTCTCTAAAAGGAATAAGATAGTCCTATTAGTATTTTATTGCTATAATATTTACAGATGGGAGAACTACAAGTCCCAAAGTATGGATATACCTGCATATGTTCAGCAATGCATCATGAATCCCTCCAGGGTCCTGCAGCTACATCAAATCGTATTATATTCTAATTAAAAAACTATCTGTCTAAGACTGAACCCCTAATCTTTCCACCCTCTACTACAGTTTCCACTCCCCAAATATCTCTCACTGTTGACAACACCATCATCACTCCCACCTCCCAGGCCCATTGTCTTGGGGTTCTACTGGATCTCTCTTTTAATCCTCACATCCAATCGATAACAAAATCTTGTCAGTTTCACCAAAAAAACATCTCCAAAATTCGTCATTATCTTACACAAGACACAGCTAAAATTCTAATACACTCTCTCATCATATCTTGACTCAACTACTGCAATTCACTACTTGCTGGCCTACCCATCTCTCGTCTGTCTCCCCTCCAATCCATAATGAAAGACTCCGCTAGACTCATCTTCAATACCAAACGCTCAGTGTCTGCAGCTCCTCTCTGTCAATCACTCCACTGGCTTCCCATAGCTTCCCGAATCACAGTTAAAATCATGACCCTAACACATAAAGCCCTCAACAACAGTGCACCCCCTTATATCTCTGCTCTTGTTTCAAAATACTCTCCCAACCGTCCCCTTCGTTCTGCTAATGACCTTCTTCTTTCCTCCTGTCTCATCACCTCCTCTCACTCCCGTCTTCAAGACTTTTTTCGTGCTGCCCCTACTATTTGGAACTCCTTGCCTCGCTCCATTAGATTATCTTCCTGCCTCAAAACCTTAAAAAAATTACTGAAAACACACCTGTTTAAAAAATCATATCACCTTCAGCCTTTATAATTACAACTGCACACTCCACAGCTTAATAACACTTACACCCACAATCTACAGAACAACACACAGACCCCTCCAATTGACTAAACAAATTGCACTCACGTTGCCATTTTGTATTTGTCACCCTCTTGTATCACACCTAAACCCTTATATTGTAAGTTTGCGAGTTTTCAATTGTGTCTCCGTGTCTTGGAAACATTTGATTATATGCTCAAAAACAGGGCTCTCCATTCTTTATAAGGTGTTAAGTTTGTTTTTTGCCATGTACTAAACCCCTGTACAGCGCTACGGAATATGTTGGCGCAATATAAATAAAGATAATAATAATAATAATCTGTATAACATTTTTGCTGCCTAATAATGCTCTTAGTCAGACTCAAAGTTTTCAATTATATATTTCTTTCTTCATTGTGCAGTGGCTCTTTAAAACAGTAAACAGAGAAAGAAGGGAGGAGGGACAGTGAAAGAGAAATGTTTATTGAAAAATGTGAATCTTTCGTGTTTTTTTTAAGTGAACTAGGCTATAATGATCTTATGTCTGTATTCATGTTTTGTTTTTTTTCGAAGCATTTTTATTAGACAGAGTCAGTTATATAAACATCCCAAATATTAAAGCAACAAATGAATACAATACAGTGTGATATTGTTTTGGGAGAACAAAAGTATTCCTCAGAGATATCTGCACCTGGCCAAATTACCAATATATATATAAATAGTGTGCACACCTTAGAGAAATAAGACACAGACACTGTGTTTCTGTATAATAATTCTCAAAGCGCTCTATTCCAAAATGGCAGTGTACAAGTTTATATATAAAAACGTTATCTGATCAAACGTCACATGATTCCTTTGTCTAGGAATTAATAGCTTTATTGATTGGTTCAAAAAGTCTGCAGTCTGCCAGCGTCATAGTGGTCAGTTGAAGGAGGATCAGTTTATTGGTCTAGAAGGCAGGCAGTGCCTGTATCCTTATTTGGTCACAGATGTTTGCATCATCAGGCCACTCCCAGTTGTAGTTCTGTAGCCATCTTGTTATGACTGGATGTAGTCCATCCTCCATCTTAGGTAACCTCCATTGTTAGTAATCTTCTTCTCATTTATACATACATAAGTGAGTAAGGAATAAAAAAGGATATGGCAGACAAACATAATAACATTTTCCTAATTCCCATCCATAACAATATCTTATGATGTAACATTTTAGTAGTTAATCTGTCTTCTTGTCCAGCTTTTCCTTTTTCTATCTGAGGGTTAAACAGTGATTATTTATAATATCGACATTATCTAAGTATATCTTACTGTCTTTTTCTTGTTTGTTAAATTTCTATTAAAGTAAACTGAATTTGTATTGTTTGGTTCCCCTAAATTAAATGAATCAATTTCAAACAAAACAAATATTACAATTTATTTCACATAAAAATACATATCATTTAAAATAGTAAGGACATTTCCAACCTAGTCAGAGCGGTTTTTGCTCTGGAAATAGAGGGTCTGCTTTCCAAGTTCCAGGCCCCCATTAGGACCACCTAGCCCCCATTCCCCTCCAAACCAAGATATGTTAATTGTGTGAAGGCAAGGGTTGTCCCGCTCTTCTCTCGAGCCACGGGCCCCAAATCTCCATGTACCGAGGAATAGAGTCTTCTTGTGTGTGAGTTATGTTTTGTTTATTGCTATATAGTTAATTTTGTTTTTAACCGTTGACAGGTCAAGTTTATCATACTTCCAGTTCTTTGCTATATGGCTCTTGGTAGCTAAATAGAACTGTATGAGCTTGTTTTGAGGGGGTGTAAGGATTTTCTTCAGAATCCCTAGTAGAGATACCTCTAATTCCCCCCTTACTGGGGTGCAGAGCAACTCTGTGGCTAGTTGTTAAACAGCTCTCCATAACTGTTGGACCTTTGGACAAATCCACCAGATATGGATAAAGGATCCCGTAACCTGGCAGCCCCTAAAGCAGTATGGGCTTTCTGTCGTTTTCCATTTGGAAAGCTTTTCTAGTGTTATATATGTGCAGTGCAATACCTTTACTGCAGGTTCCAGTAGATTTTGAATAAGGGATCCTCTACAAAATGCCTTTCTAGGCAGTTTCCCATTTATCCAAATCCCAGATTTGATTCAAATCTTTCTCCCACTCCCTAACATATTTGTCTTTGGAGTTACTGAGAGGAGAGTTGTAAATGTCATATATACCCCTTATTATTCCTTTAGAAAGAGGACATTTTTGACTGATTAGGGACAGACAATTTTTCTTAGGAGGGCCCTGTAACTTTATTAAAGAGTTCATAAAGTGTCTGAATTTACAGGAGTTGTAGTGTTTGCTTAGTCGGAGGTTGTGTTTATCCTTAATTATATCAAAAGTGATAGGTCGTTCTTCTATCCAGACGCCCAGTCTATCTAGCCCCCTCGACTTCCACCAAAGTATGGATTCCCTACTCATGTCCTTATGGGCCCGCGGATGGGAGATTGATGTCAAATGTGACGAATTGGAGAATAAGGTGGAGTGTTTCATGGCCCACTTCCAGCAGTGAATTGTATGCAGTATGCACTGGGTGTTCGGGGGCACTATTAAGCCAAACCAAAGTATCGTATCACTGGGTTGGTGCAGGGATGAGTGTATGATACAGATGAAAGAAAGTTGTGTGGCTCTATAGTATTTTATCAGGTCTTGGCAGGACAAGCCCCCTCTAGTTTTGTGTTTAAACATAGTAGTTTTACTGACTCTTGGACGTCTGTCTTGCCAAATGAACCTAAAAACCTTACTCAGAAAACCCTTCAAGTCATTTAGATTCACTGAAGCTGGGAGAGTTCTGAACTAATATAATGGTTTTGGAAAGATATTCATCTTAAATGATTTAATCCTCCCTAGTCAGGGAAATAGGGTATCTAGACAATTTTGTTATGTAATTCACCTTATATAATGTGTCCAAATGGGCATTGATTTTTAGGCACAGATATTGTATAAATTATTTAGCTCATTGCAACTGATAATCCTCCTGCAATGATTCTTTAACCTATGTTGGTAGGTCTATGGCTAACGCTTCTGTTTTATCTTCATTAATAACTAACCCAAAGATTAAACCATATTCGTATAGGGCTTGCATTCATTTTGTTATGGAATGGGTTCGTCAAGTGCACAGTATATCATCTGGGAAGAGGCTAATTTTAAAATGGTGATGACCTATGACTAACCCTGTGATTTCAGTGTCTGCCTTAATTCCCTAAGCCAGTGGCTCTATTGCCATAGCAAAGAGTAGGGGGAAAGAGGGCATCCTTACCATGTACCCCTGCAGATATTTATTGTTGGCTTTTTTGGACTCTTTAGTTTTTGGTGGGCCAAGGGATTTTTAGTATATCTCAATCAAATTTGTGAACTGAATCCAAATTTGCCTATCACTGCTCGAAGATAGGGCCATTCCAGTGAATCAAATGCCTTCTTGACATCAAGGGCCATTAGACACATTGGAGTTTTAGAACTTTTGATCTGGTAAATTATATTTATAACATTTCTAATATTATATCTGACCTGTCTATGGGGAATGAAGCTCACTTGGTCCTTGTGTATTAACCTTGGTAGGAATTTTGTGATGCAGTCAGCCATGATCTTGGCCAAAAGTTTAATATCCACATTTAGTAAAGATATGGGTCTATAATTGTTCACCTCCAGGGGTGCCTGCCTTCTTTTGGGAATAGGACTATTTCTGCAAGGTTCATTTCTGTGGGAATTTGTTGCCCTTCAAGTATGGAGTTATACAGTTTAGCTAAATGGGGGGTTAATTGTTCCAGACAATTTTTATAATACATATTGCTGAATCCATCAGGGCCCGGAGCCTTGCCTATTTTCATGCCTTTAATTCCTTTCTTTATTTCCTCTTGGCATGGACATTTTAATATCCATATATATCAGTGAAAATTGATGTTTTTATACTTGTTTCAAATAAAAGGATCAATTTCATTGATTGATTTAGATTTCAAAATGAGGAAAGAAAATCTCTTCAATTGACATATGTATCAATGGATAATCATTTTCTAATTGAATCTGAAACACTTCATATATTTCATGAAACATAGAAATTGGAGATAAATATTTCAAGTTAGTACATATGTCAGTGGTTGCAAAACTGGAAATAAACATGAGGATCTCATTAAACTAAATCAGTAGCACACACCTCTCATTTCTGCAGCACTAGAGAAGGGGAGGGGGTGCAGAAGGAATAATGTACAGAGGGAAATGTGAACACATTAAACTACATATGGAGGAGAAAGACAATGGGGAAAGTTAGGATTGTTAGAGAATGAAAAGAAGATTCAGAAATAGGAGATGAGAAATGATTTGCTATAACCTTTTATAAGACAGGAAGGTACGAAAGAGACCCAACATAGCATGCAAGGTAGTATTAGGATCCTCTACATTTAATTTGCAATTTTAAATTTAATGCAATAATATGATAGCATAAGTAGTGTTGTGTTCTTTCCCTCAAAGCACTGGGACCTACACATTTCTATCAAAGTCTCTGGTGATTTTCAGCAGGAAAGCCCTTGAGAAATGAATTAAAAATAAAGGCATCTAGGAAAAATTAGTGTAAGGAAGTCTTATGTTGACTTAAGTGTGCTGTCTGCATGGTTGACAAAATATAATTGCAAATGCAATTAAGGAGTTGGCATGAGTTATAGCTAAAAGTACATGGTTCTTTAACTGCTTTATTACCAGTTTTCAAGGCTTTCTCCTTATATCAATGATTCCCTTAACCTCTCCTCAGGGAGCCCCAGACAGGTATGGTTTTTGATTTAACAGTGTGTGAACACAGGTGAGTCAATTAGTATTCAACAGGCTATCGAGCCTCTAATTTCCTCACCTGTGTTGACACACTGTTAAAACCTGACCTGTCCGGAGGTCCTTGAGGAGAGGCTTGGGAACCACTGAATTATATATATGTTTTTGGACCAAGTGTTAGAGTGAGTATGGAATAAGTGTATTTTTCTACATGGTATTCTATATTAAGTTTTCCGACTACTCATTTGGTGAAAAATAGAAGTTTAATGTAGTGATTTTATAAAATAATAAACATTTTGTCTATAGAAATTAAATATACTGATTCAGAATGTGTGCCCTCTGAATTCCTTCTATGGCACAAAATACACAGCATGGCAACTTTACATTTCAAAGAGGGATAACATTTAAAGGACCATACCTAATGCTGCTATACATAACTATGAACAGATTGAAAAACAAAAAATAAAACTCATTGTTTTCCTGTTGAGAATTCTGTTGAGAATAATGAACTGTTGACTGCCTCCTGCAGATTGTAAAACAATTCCTAAAATAACATAAAACCCAAATCTGGTTTTATCTGATTAAGATAAAGGGATTAGAGAGATGTTATGCATCCTCCCTGGAGCATTTCTCAGCATGAGTAGAGCGTCTGTGTTTATCAATGTGAAGCATCACAACAGTATATCATACCGCACACTTCCACATCCATATGCAGGATTTGATACGTTTTACTGAACCATTTAAGAAACATGGCTGACAGATAATGTGTTACATGTTCTTATCTTTGAAAAAACAAATTGCATGTTACAGAAGTTATCTATATTATCTAGGGTTGTTTAAGTTGGGTTAAAGGGATTAGGAAAAAACAGCAAAATGAATAGAAAAATACAAGAGGAACATAACAAACTAAAATCATATAAAAGACCAATGATAAAAAAAAAATGACAAGGGGGAGAGAGACAAGGGGAAAGAGGGAGACACATGGAGGGAGAGAGAGGAAAGGGGGAGACATGGAGGGAGAGGGGAGACATTGTGGGAAAGGGGGACATGGGGGGAGGGAGTGAGGCAAGGGGAAAGAGGGAGACACATGGAGGGATAGAGAGGTATGGGGGAGACATGGAGGGAGAGGCGGAAGCATGGGGGAGAGGGGGAGACATGAGGGAGAGAGTCAAGGGGAAATAGGGAGACACATGGAGGGAGGGAGAGGCAAGGGGAGACATGAGGAGAGGGATGCATGAGGGAGAGGGGGAGACATGGAGGGAGGGGTCAACGTGGGGAGAGAGAGAGAGAGGAATGGGGTAGAGAGGCAAGGGGAAAGAGGGAGACACATTCAGGAGAGAGAGGCAAGGGGGGAACATGGAGGGAGAGGCATGAGGGGAGAGGGGGGATACAAAGGGCAAGGAGAAGAGAGAGAGAGGCAAGGGGTAGAGAGCAAGATGAAGAGTTAGGGAGAGACAGAGTGAGGGGGAGAGAGGGGAGAGGAGGAGAGAGGGAGGGGGAGTGGGGGGTAGGGAGAGAAAGTGAAAGCAGGGAGAATGTGGGGAGAGAGGGGGGGAAGACAGACATGGAGAGAAAGAGAGGGGGGATATTGAGAGAGAGGGAGAGAAAGTGAGGGGGTAGAGGGAAAGAGAGAGGGGGAAGAGAAAAAGAGAGAGAAGGGAGGGATATAGGGAGAAAGACATGGAGAGAAAGAGAGAGGGAAACGGGGGAGGAAGAAAGAGAAAGAGAGGGAGATGGAGAGAGAAGGGGAGAGTGTAAGAGAGAGAAGGACAATATATATATATATATATATATATACTATATATATATATATATATATATATATATATATATATATATTAGATTATATTTTATATCTATCAATCTATCTATCTATATATATATATATATATATATATTTGCACTGGGGGGGGGGGGGTAAACTAAGGGACAGCCCCGGGCGGCAAAAGCTCTAGCTACACCACTGAGTCAGACCCTTGCATTGTCTATCTCATATAGACTTCAGTCCATTTCCCTGGCGCTCTATTAACTCCCTTGCCTCTTGCTCTGAGTATCTCTTTTCTAATTTGCACTGGCCGTCTCCTTTGCCCTAAGTGTCTCTCTCCTCCCAACTCTCTTGCATTGCACTGGCTGACTAGTAGACAGTCAGACACCATCATCCATCATGTCTTCAGTGTAAAATAAGCTTTATATTTTTTTTTTCAGTGAAAATAAAAACCATGAGATAAAAATGTTAGTGTGTCATAATGTATAATAAAATGAGGACCCTTACCCAATTATCTTTCTATCTAATTTTACAACATAATGTCTCTCAAAAAATGTTTACACCGTGGGAGGGGGGCAGCTCAAAATATTTGTTTTTGGGGTGGGGGGGGGGGGCAAAACATTTTTTTGCACCTGGGCCCTCCATTCCCTAGCTCCACCACTGCCGCAGACCCAAAGCTATCAGAATTTTCTGAATCCATTGAGAATGAAACATTCTATAACAGAGTCTTCAAAAACATATTTTCTTTCTAAAAATTTCCTTATGACTTGCACAGCTGCTAATTTTGTTGGCTTCTTCAGTGGTCATTTAAGCTATAATAAACTCACCTAAAATTGTCCCATTGGTATTCTCAGCCACTTCTTAGTAGATCTTGAGAAAAGCATCCCAAGATATGAGCTATGATTGATATGGGTTAGGCTTCTCATGGGTTTCCCTCAAGGAATTAGAATCCCAATGCTGCACTACATGGAGGGATAGAATATTGCAAAAAAAAAAAAGATAACAAGAGAAATAAGAAAGAAGTGGAAAGGAAATAATAAAGAAAGGAACAAGTAGATAGAGAAAAGGGGAAGGAAAGAGAGGGAAAAAAAAAAAAAAAAGAGGGGGCTTGGAAGTAACAACCTTTAGGGCAATTAGAACATTATAAAAGGAAATAAAATGGCGGCCAAAAACAAATCCAAAACCAGGAAAAGCCCAACCGCAGAGCCATCTCCCTTTTTTACCCCCAAAAGCTCTACAACGTCCCTCCCAAAACACACTCCGAAAGAAGTGCTGGAGCAAAGTATTCCTCTTTCTCACACAAAGGTACCAAGTAAAGAGCTGGAAAAACAAGAGGAGAATTTCCTCACCACAGACAAAATGAAGGAGATTTTGAAGAACTTCCAAGAAGAATTTTTTGCTGAAATTAAAAACCAAATAATGGAAAATGCAAAATCAATAAAAGAGGTAAACAGCCGTTCTGCGGATTTGGAAGATAAATTTGACAAACTGATCATTGATCACAATATGATTGTGGAACAGTCATCAAAAATGGCCAGCCAAATCTCAATATTGAATGACCAGATGAACAGGATGGAAGATAAGGCTCGGAAGAATAACCTGCGAATAAGAGGTATACAGGAAGCCATTAAAAGAGAAGATCTCCCAACATACATCTTGGAACTGTTTACCAAAGTTACTCCTAATTTTTCGCAGCTGGATCCAAAACTGGATACAATTCACCGAATCCCGCTCCCAAGCTATTTACAAAATAAAAAGCCCAAAGATGTGATAGTAAGAATCCATCATACATCTACAAAAGAAGCAATATCGAAAGCAAGTTACTTGATGAAGACATTCGGACAGCCATATGAAAATATTCAAATATTTGCAGATCTTTCAAAAGGCACAATGAGCAAGAGAAAGGAGTTTAACTTCATAACACAAGCCTTAAGAAAGAGCAACATTATTTACAAATGGACCTTCCCAGTAGGTCTACTGGTATCACAAGGATCAACTTGGCACAAGATTAGGACCGTGGCAGAAGCCTGAGACTTTCTGAGTATTAGTAAGCTTAACAACCCGGATCCGAAAGATCCTGCAATGGACCTGCAAGTCCCCATGCCTGACTGGCAGAGGAAGAAATGACTTTGTCAGACTAAGGGACATTTCAAACAAAGCCGATATGTTTTTTTTTTCCTTCTTTTTTTTGTTTTTTTTGTTACTTCCTCTTATTTCCTTCAGGTGTTTCTCACCTTTGCTATCCCCTTACTGTCATCCTGGGTTTGTGTAAGGAATAATGGAAAGATCTCTAAAAGTTACCGTTGTCTCCAAATGAATCCGCCAACCATTTCCAAACAACGGTTGATTCCCTGCTGAACAGAAGTTTGGAAAGGCTTGATATGAGTCTCTTCTGTTCTAATTGTATGAATGTTAGTATGAATGGAAGTAAGGAAGATCTGGCACTTTGGGTAGACAAAGTCACAAGGGGAGATATTGTAGCTGTAGATAAAGGGTCAATAAGAATTTACTGCATTTGTAATTTATGTCCATAAAAATACTTAGTTGGAATGTAAATGGTTTAAATTCTCCTAGTAAAAGGAAAACTGTCCTCAGACAATGTAGAAAAGAGAAAGCAGACTTGATATTGCTACAAGAGACACACTGGGGGAAAACCAAGATTCCAGGTTTCGCGACAGGGGTTTTTGATTGCAGTCATCATTCAGTAGGAGAAAAGAAAAAGAGGGGAGTTTCAATCTTTTTCTCTAATAATTTAGAAATTGCAAAAACATTATTAATAATAGACCAAGAGGGCCGATATATCCTATGGAAGGGTCAGATTAATAAACAGGAAATGACACTAATAAATATATACGCGCCAAATGAGAAACAAGTAAAATTTCTAAAACTAATAGGCAATTTGATTAAGAAGTACGCCCAGGGATCGCTGGTGATAGCAGGTGACTTTAATTTGATCCCAAACACAAATCTAGACAGGTCAATAAAACCGGCACAGAAAAATTTAAGTAAAGTAAATAAAGAAGCGCAGATATTCACGAAATGGATTATTAAAAACCATTTATTTGATGCTTGGAGAGTCCAACATCCAAACCAAAAGGAGTTCTCCTTTTATTCCAATCCACACAATATATACTCACGAATAGATTTAACACTGGTAAACTCTCAAATTATAAACAAGATCACGCACACTGAAATAGGTAAGATTGTCACTTCGGATCACGCACACACGACGTTAGTAATAGAAATTAATAAAGTAAAACGGGATAGACCACAATGGAAACTAGACGATACGATAATAAGAATGGAGAAAAATAAAGAGTACTTAAACAAAGAAATAGAGAGTTTTTTTAAGATAAATATTCACTCGGTCCCTTCACATTGCACGATTTGGAACACTCAAAAAGCTTTTACAAGAGGGCTTATGATTAAACTTAAAGCACAATTGATTAAACAAAGAGGAACCCCGTTAAAAGAGTTATATATAGAATTAAATAAGTTGGAATCCAAATACATTCTAGATCCACAACAACAAATAATGGTAGAGATTAAAATAATACGAAACAGAATAAATAAGATCAATCAATTAAGATCAGACAGAGAAATATGGCGCTACCAACAAACTTATTATCATCAAAACAATAAAAACAGCAAATTATTAGCCTTACAAGTAAAAAAGAAAAAGGAAAAAAAAAGAATAACAGTTATTAAGGAGGAAGGAAGATATATTTCTTCCCCCTATGAAATTGGACAAGCCTTTACTAGATACTATAAGGAACTCTATAATTTGGAAAAGTCAGCCCCCCTTTGCAAACCGGCGGTGGAAGAAATTCAAGCATTTTTAGATGAGATACAACTGCCTAAAGTATCTTCAGAGGACCTAGCAGAATTGAATAACCCAATTACAAACCAGGAAGTACTACAAGTAATTAACCAACTAAAACCTTATACATCTCCAGGTCCAGATGGATACACTAATCTTTTCTATAAAACATTTTCACAAACTCTGAGTCCCCATCTTACTGAAGTATTTAACGAAATTAAAATGTTGGGAACTATTCCAGCGGAAATGACAAAGGTAGCATTGATTATGATCCCGAAGGCCAATTTGGATACACAATCCTGTTCAAATTACAGACCAATTTCCCTTTTAAATGCAGACACTAAATTATATGCAAAGATTTTGAGTCTTAGAATACAAAAATTTATAGGAAAATTAATTGCAATAGAACAAATGGGGTTTGTGACCGGTAGACAGGGAACAGAGAATATCAGAAAACGTATGAATTTGGCCGAAGTTGCAAGACTAAATAGTGCCCCCACCCTATTCTTGTCTTTAGACGCGGAAAAAGCGTTTGACAGAGTAGGGTGGGAGTACATGAAATTGGTGTTGTCTAAATTTGGCTTCGGAGAATTTGGGGCTAAGGCAATAGGAGCTCTTTACAGATCCCCGACAGCAGAAGTAACTGGGATAGGGGTTAAGGTAGACCACTTCGGAATTACAAATGGCACCAGACAGGGTTGTCCCCTCTCCCCCACTCTGTTTACACTAATGATAGAACCTCTGGCGGAAGCTATCAGGTCATCCCTTCAAATTTATGGGATCAGAGTGGGGGAGAAGGAACATAAAATCAGTTTATACGCAGACGATGTAGTACTATCTCTCACGCGTCCTGAAGAATCTCTCCACCATTTAGCAAAAATAATAGATAAATACAGTAGAGTGTCTTATTATAAATTGAATTATAGGAAATCTGAAACACTTTGCTTTAATGTCTCTAAGAGCCAGAAATCACAATTAAAGAGCAATTATCGGTATGACTGGGAGTCAGACTCAATTAAGCACCTAGGAATTATTTTCCTGGGAAACATACAGAACACAGTAGATAGAAACTATAAAAATTTATTGTTTAAATTTCGGAACATTACAGATAACTGGAGAAAAAATAGATTCTCTTTTTCAGGTAAAATGGCAGCAGTTAAAATGATGCTACTACCCAGATTAAATTACATTTTAAGGTGTATCCCCTATAAGATCCCCAGGGGCTGGTTGAACAAGTTACAACGAGTAATAGATGTGTTTATACACCACTCCAGTCATATAAGAGTTAAAAAAAGAACTATGGGAAGAAGCTTCCTAAAAGGAGGAATCGCTTACCCTTTAGTACAACCATACCAGGAGGCGAATTGTGTAGTACACACCTTGAAATGGTTAGAAACATCACAGATACTTCCATGGATAGAAATAGAAAAAGCTTTAAATTTAAATCACCATTTATCAGCTTTAGTTTTTGGGGTAGAACCAGCCATTAAGGATCTAGCCGCAGGATCAACTATTATGAAAGAAATTTTAAAAAATTGGAGACAGATTAATAGGAAATATAAATTAATCCCTAAGGGTAGTATCATTACTCCGTTAGATTCGATAATACATTTAAATATGAAAAATATTACGAAAGAATGGAAGAGGAAAGGACTTAGCCGGATAACAGACACAGTGATTAACGGGCAGATCGCCCCGTTTGAACAAATGAAAGAAAAGTTTGGGATCTCAGGAGAAGGATGGTTAGCATATACAGCATATAGAACTTCCTGTGATACAACCAAGGTAAACTCTCAAAATAATAAAGAATTAAATCCCATGGAAAAAATCCTCCTTAAATCCGAGAATAAACATCTAGTATCTAAATGTTTTAACATCATAAGATCAGCCGGAGAGCACTCCAAATCTAATGGTATGATCCAATGGGAATTAACCCTAAAACTAGTAACAGACGAAACAGACTGGGATACAGCATTAAAATGGACAAACAGATTTATCAAACAAACAGCATACAGAGAATCGTTTTTTAAAATTATCAATAACTGGTATATGACCCCTGTGAAAATAGCACAAATTTCACACTCCCCTGCAGACAAACTGTGTTGGAGAGAATGCGGTAATCAGGCTAATTTATTACATATGTTATGGGATTGTCCCAAGATAAAACAATTTTGGGAAAGTTGTTACGAACTTTTGGACAAGCTAACAGGGAATCAACTCCCTTTTAAGGGAGAATGTAGCATTCTACATATGTTTCCAAGTGAGGTAGCTATTGAAAACAGAGCAGTTGCGATTATTATCTTCTCAATAGCTAAAAATCTATTAATAAAGAAATGGAAAGATAGTTCCCCTCCCATATTTTCTGATATTATTTGGAAAATAAAGCATATTAGAGAGTTAGAAGTTAACTATATACAAAGTGGGTTAATCAAAACAGACCCTCTTAAGTGGAGAGTATGGGACAGGAATTATTGAACGACCAGTAATAGCTCAGATCTTCCAGAATGTAAGGAGGGATGAAAGGGAGTGAATGCTGATATGGTTTTAAGTAAATGATTGTTTAACTAGGTAACAAAGTTGACAAGAATGTATTTTGATATATTGTTGTTTTGTATATCCTAATTTGAAAATAAAAAAAGGAATTAAAAAAAAAAAAAAAAAAAAGAATATTGCAAAACAAGATCCCAGTGAGGTAGACCATTCTGCACCAGTGCTTTAAGTTAGATTGTTCTCTCCTAAAGCATGCCTACCCTGACACTCACATTGGTAAATAGAGCTTTGGAAAATAGTTCGGGAAAAAATGTTCTCATTCAAATGGTGGCTGAGAAATCCACTGTGTTTTTTAAGCTAAGCACACAAGCAGCTGAGTGTCCATGGGAGATGTGAAGATCTTTGCAATCCTATGTATACCAATCAAACTCTTAAAAATTGATACCATGGTTTTTATGTATACAGTATACTGTATGTATAGAGGAATAACATTTTTAAAATTAGGGGAAGGGTCGAGCCAGTGTATTTCGTTGGAACAGCACCTCTTCTGTTAGTGACTTTATGTGAGTGTTGACCTTATTCATTTGCTGTAGGGTTCTACTTTGATGTAAGTTTGGTTATGTTCAAGTAGTGCCAATCTAAATTTAGCATTGTGAAACATTCGTTAAACTGGACCCCGATATTTGTTGTCTTATAGTGGGTCTTTTAACAGAACTAGTTATAAGTCCCATTATTGGGAGGAGACATTTGATCACTGGAACACTTGATCACTTGAACCTGAGCAGAAGGTTGATGCCAAGCAAGATATGAAGAGTTCAGTATATAGTGATAATAAAGTAATAGCCCAAGAGAACGTAGACAAGTACAGTAAGCTCGTAAAGTTGGGGCAGGAGCAATTCGGTAGAATTGAAGTAAAGACAGAAATAAAATATGTTAGTGGTTTTCAAAGTAAATACAATTTGGAAACCCTGTTATCAACTAGCCATACACAGATTCACTCCCATATATCTCAGTGTACTGCAGTAACCCTGAGATCGTATACTGTAGGTCCATTCTCTTCCAGAACCATTAAAATGGCTGTGCACAAAATGGCATTCACCTATCTACTAATCAAGTAACCCCAACCCTACTAACGATCTACTTCTTGGTCAATCTATACCCTAACTATGCCATGTATTTATTACTGCATACAATTAAATCCATATTATTATTTTTACCTATTTTTTTATAATGTGCCCACAATTTACGCAGTGCTATATAGTTGAAGGTAGCTACAATACATTCAAAGGTCAGAGAAACCATATGGTAGGCTGTGAGGGCCCTGCTCTATTCTACCTTTATACCTAACTTTATTTTTTATCTGTCCTCTGACTCTGTTGACAGTCCTCCAGTACTAAAGTGAAAGCAGCCTTTTCTCCACTGAGAAAGAGAAACAATTTAAATTAATGTGCAAGTCAGACAGCATTAAAAAAAATAGAGAATTCTCATTTTTTTCAGCTATAATCCTACCCACATTTTTAACTACTGATTCCACTTCTTTTGGTAATATAAATACCATACTCAATGCCAAATAATTATTTCTGTTGTCATGCATTTTGTTTGGTAAAACAAAGAGGTTATGTACATCTATTATTTACATGATATGGTTGTCCATTGGTTTTTGCTACTACCACTGTAACACAAACACTTATAGTATGCCTCATTTAACATGTAAGAGTTAAAACATTTTCATTTTAAAAGGAAATAAGCCTCTAAGTTAATAAATATGTTTTATCAAATCAAGACTTTGCTAGGCCAAATATTTTCACATGGGTAAAAAAGACCTTCAGAATGCTACTTTTAAGATAGTGCGCTAAGACAAACGCATTTCATTTCAATTCTCCATTGTCTCATATCAATCAGGTGTTAGATAAACGCACAATGGTCTAGTCCAATACTTGGCGCACATTGTGGGACAGAGGTCACACATATTAATAATCATTTTTTTTAATATGTGTAACCAGAGAGCTCTCAAGCGGATAGAAACAGATATACCCTGCATATTTGTAAATCCATTTTCATTTATACATATACATGCAAACAGGGGAGTAACTGTTTGTGATTGGTGGAAACCAACCTTGTGATGATGAGGGAAAACAGTTTATCAAATAGAGAGAGAAAAGGTATTTTTCTGCTTTTTCCTCTCTTTGGTCTTTCCTGCTTTTCCTGCTTTACGTTCGCTCTCTGAGTCTGTTCTTCTGTACTAGTTACTGGCTGATCTTTATCTTACAGTACTGTTCTGAGAACATACCTGACTGTTACTCTGTGGCATAAATCTATGCCCCCTTTATATCTTCTCTAAGATATATTATTATATCTGTCTTTATCAAATTCTATTCTCTCTCTACAACTCTTTCTAACAATCCAATAACATAAAGAGGGATTACTTCAGACTATCTTGAGAAGAGATCCTAAAATGACAGGTGCTATCCAGAAATCCTATACATGATATGTATAAACTGTTTTAACTTCCTAATTTGTAGTAGAGTTAAAATTAGCCTAATATACCACAATCATTCTGTTACGCTTTTGGGAGTGGTCACAGACCCAGACTAATTAGCACCTTCATAACGGACTGTAGATGTCAATTCATATATTTCAATCTGTGCAGATATTCCCTCAAACAGGCTGATTGACTTTATTCAATAATGTAACAATTTAACTCTGTTACAAAACTAATTATTAAAAACACCTATACAGCCGCCCATACTTAGCAATACTCATATATACTGTATAGTCTTATATCACACCATCAACAAAACTGTCTTACATCATTATTGATTGAATTGATCAACTTGATAAATTAAATTAAATGTAATCAATTTTGATATAAGACTAATAACCAAACAATGGTTTGCCAACACCTAAATACAAAGGTTATTTAGCGTGTAACCTCACATACAATATAACCACCCTTTGAACATATTGCTTCAATATATACTTCTATACTCTAACTGCCATATAGATTGTTATACCATATTTAACATATTTTGTTGATTTCATAGAGTAACAGGTTATATTTCTAATTATTAATATCATATACAGTGAGGGGGGAAAGTATTTGATCCCCTGCTGATTTTGAAAGTTTGTCCACTGACAAAAAAATTATTAGTCTATAATTCTAATGGTAGGTGTATTTTAACAGTGAGAGACAGAATAACAAAAAAACAAACAAACAAGAAAAACGCATATCAAAAAAGTTATAAATTGATTTGCAGGTCAATGAGTAAAATAAGTATTTTACTCATTGACCTGTATATTTTGGAATTAACAGTTTTATTTTTATGAATATATTATTTATAAAATTGGGTCATTTTAAATGGTAAAAATGGCAAGTAACATTAAGATTGTGCAGGAATGTTTAAGTAAAGTGGTGATGATGGTTTGATTCACAAGCAAGAAATGGGAAGATGAATGGAAATGTCACCACCTGAGACTCTTATCAAGTGAAAGTATTTCTTTAGAAATCACTAATGACAAACAGAATAGGCTGTGGCTGGTGTAAAGACAGTGGTACAAGTAAATTTTGTGATAAAAAAAACAAATTAGAAATGTATGCCTTGGGTTCCTTCCTTAACCATTGCTATGCCAAAAGTCGGCTTTAGCAGACCTATACTTATGACATTTTGGTGTCATTCTCTTCTACGAGAGGGAGTACAAGTGGTACTGGATATGAACTCTATGTCATCTCCAAAACATGCAGAAATGTTTATGTCATATAAACATATTAAATATCTTGTTGAGCAATGTGAGGTGTAACTTGCAATCATCTCTCATCACGGACAATACCTTCCGGAGAAACTCTTTGTTGCAGACGTCTTAAAGCAGGGAAACCCTTAAAGCCTACAGCAATGTTTCTATTTGTGAGCATGGAATGGATTTGTGTTCTTTTGTAACCTCCCTTACCTTAAGTTGCGGCTAACCAAATCACTGATGGCCTCATTTCTCCACCTGGCAACAGACATAAACGAAAGTTTAGTACCCAAAATATAAAGTGCATTTTAAATGTAAATTCCCCATATTTTGAGATAGTGGAGTCATAAGCAATTAATTATTTGTGAATATTATTGTTAATATTAATGTATCTATAAATGCTCACAACATGTTTAACCACAGACTAAACTAACATTAGAAGAACTGTGCTGTGCAGATTGTAAGCTTTTACAAGAGCAAGGCCCTCAATAGCTTCTGTACCAGTATGTATCTTTTGCCATATTTGTCTTATGTACTCACTGTATCCCCTGTACTTAGCGCTACAGAACTTGGGCCCTATTCAATTCCCTACTTCGTAAAGTTACACCACACAAAAGTGGTCAGCAAATTATGGCATGCTTTCCCATTGATTTTCTCACATCAGTAATGTTACAAGCACCCATAAATGCAGAAATGTGCCTTTTTAATCCCCAGGAGATGCCCTCGCAATCTGACAGATTTGGAGTGTTTTTGCAAAGAAGAGTGGGCAAATCTTGCCAAGTCAAAATGTGCCATGCTGATAGACTCATACCCCAAAAAACTGAGTGCTGTAATAAAATCAAAAGGTGCTTCAAAGTATTAGTTTAAGGGTGTGCATACTTATGCAACCATATTATTTTATTTTTATATTTTTTCTTCCCTCTACCTAAAAGATTTCAGTTTGTTTTTCAATTGAGTCGTACAGTTTATAGGTCACATTAAAAGTGGAAAAAGTTCTGAAATTATTTATCTTTGTCTCATTTTTTTACAGCACAGAAACCTGACATTTTAACAGGGGTGTGTAGACTTTTGATATCGTCTGTAGGCGGGTAAGTATTATTTAATTCATTTTACAGGTAAAATCGTTTTTTATTTTATTGTAGTATTTATTCATTTTAATTGCTTTTTTTAATTATATTGCAGTTATTTTTATTTGTATTTTTGTAATATAGTTTTTTATTTTTATTCTTTTTAATTTTTTGTATTTTTATTAGTGTAATGTTTTGTTTGTTTACTTAGTTGTTTAGGGTTAATTTAGATACCATGGGGGTCTATAATGGTATATAGGGGTTAGTTTAGATACAATAGGGGTTAATTATTAGATGCTACAAAAGTCCTTAAATGACAATTGATGCCATGGGGGTCCTAATAGAACCCCCATGGCATAGTAGTCAACTGTTTATGCCATGTGAGTTTGTTAGAGACCCCCATGCCGGGGGATAATTTTTATATGCCGCTGCAGTGTTTTAAGGTACTGGGTTTAATTTTTGGTGCAATGCGGTCTTAATAGACCCCTATGGTTTAATACAGGGGAGTGGTGACAGAGGGGTTTGAGGTATGTAATATTACTTATTCACTGCATTTTGCATAATCGTATGCCTTGTAATTTACTGACAATACTTGGGTTTTCGAGTTGCTGCTGAGCTACATATTGGGGCAATTGAAAATATATAATTTCTTAAGTTAAGTATCTCAAATTGAATGAGGCCCTATGTTGCCGCTATTTAAATAAAGGATAATAATAATAATACATGTAATTTTCACACCAAATCCTTCTACTGTCTGCATAAAGTTGTAATCCTGTATGGCTGATGTGTTTTAAAGGAGTCAATTTAATTTCTCCCCCAAAAACCACTCTCAACCTGGGATTCCCCCTTTTCACTATCTGAGAGGAATCCAGGGAACTTCCAAGTGCATGGGCGTCCCTGCCACTGAGATCCTTAAAGAACCTCCATGACACCTAAAAATTAATGCCCACCACAGGGGTCCCTAACAGACACCTGTGGCATCTATAATAAACCCCTTTGCTACTGGGGTCCTGTATGGACCTCCTTTAAGAACCTCTGTGACAGGGGGTTACATTTGAGGGTCCATGGGAGTCTATAGTGACCCCTATGGTAATAGATAGATGGGGGATCTATGGTATAGCATGTGGGGAGGAGGAATCCCTGGGTTCCACTGCTCATAGAGCATGTGAACAGGGAATCCCTTGGGTTCCCTAAATTTATAGCGGGTATTGGGAAGATTACTGAGGATGGAGAATGCTCATTTATTTCAGCTAAAAACCTTCCCAAATTCAGGAAAGCCTTTTTATCTACTGATTCCAATCCTTTTGAACACTAACAGTTTTTTGAGAGTTGATGGAAATAGACAGTATTCTATTAATGTTTACTAAAAAGTTGAGCATGTATTTTAAAATGTAAACTAATATAAATACCACACTCATGAGAACCATCAACAGATACCGAGAATATTGAGGGTTTTATTTTGCAGATAACAAAAATGTAAGCTTGGCATTATACTTATTTACAGAAGTTGAACTACATAACATGCAATTATATAGCTAATATTCTAGAGTTTAATATATGTTATTAATATAGAAAACTGGGTAATTTTAATGTGTAAAAATGGCAAGTAACATTAAGAATGGAGAGGAATATAAGTGGTGATGATGGCTTGATTTACAAGCCAGAAATGGGAAGATGAATGGAACTGTCACCACCTGAGATATTTATTGAACAAAAGTAATTCATCTTCTGTGCATATTTTCTGAATCAGAAAATGTCACCCCTGGTATTAACTAGCAGAGTATTCTTTTAGAAATCACTAATGAAAAACAGAAGAGACTGAAACTGGTGTAAACTCAGTAGTACAAGTAAAAATAAAATTAAAATATATATGTTGGGCTCTTATCTTAGCCACTGCTATGCCAACAATCAGTTAGAAGGCCTATAATTTTAAGTTTTTGGTGTCAATCTCCTCTAGGGAAGAACAATGGTTACTGCAAATGAACACTGCATACATATTTCTCTTCATACAAACATATTAAATAACTTGTTAAGCAATGTGGGCTGAGAGTTGCATTTATCTGTCATTAGGGATAATCTACAGTAATGTTTCTTTTTTGAGCATGGCATGGAGTTGTGTTCTTTTGTGACCTCCCTTAATTTATGCTGTGACAAAATCTGCCCCTTCAGCTACTTTGTTGAGGTGAGGGTGGCTTCTGTACTTTAACAAAGCTGTGAGCCATGTGAACATGGGCAGGTCACAGCAGAGAGATCAGACATATCCAGTCCACTGGAGAAGAAACTGCAACCCACTCCAGTATGTTTGCCAAGATAAAGTTATGGATAAGCACAACCAGAGACGTAATGATATGAATCCGGAAGATAAGTTGCTCAGTTCAGAAGTTGCTACCACATTACTGGGGAAGATCAGAGGGCAAGTAAGTGTAGCACCAGATTTAAAGAAGTGGTTGGGCCAAGTCCAAGAGGATACCCAGCTGCGTATGTGTCAGGAGGGGAAAGGAACGTCTGCTGCTGCAAATAACAATTCAGCTTAGGAACCTGGAGTGTCAGAAATATGAGCCAAGGCAAACTGAATGTAGTCAAACATGAGATTATAAGACTAAACATTGATATCCTGGGAATTTGTGAACTCAAATGGACTGGAGTGGGACATTTTATATCAGACAACCAGCAGATCTTCTACTATGGTCAATGACTCTGCAGAAGAAATGGAGTGACCTTCATAATCAATTAAAGGTTGGCCAAAGAAGTGCATGGTTACAACTCGAGAAATGGGATAGAAGAAGATAACAGAATGGGAAAGTCAAGAGATCTTGTCAAGAAAATTGGGTATTTCAAAGGAAACTTTCATGCTAAAGTGTGCATGATAAAAGACAAAAATGGTAAGGACTTAAAAGAAGCAAATAAAGAAGGTATGTAAGATATACACAGAAGATCTATAAAAAAGGATCTTAACAGCATTAATAATCACAGTTGTTTGTCCAATGAGCTGAAGCCAGACATCTTGGAGAGTGAAGAAAGATGCTCCCTAGGAAGCCTTGTTGATAACAAGGCTGCTGGAGTTGATAGAATCCTAGCTGAACTGTTCAAATTCCTACAAGATGTGTGAAAGTGTTGCTTGCATTATGCCAACAAATTTGGAAATCTCAACAATTATCAGTAGATTGAAATAGGTCAGTGCCATGACCCAGAGACGAGGGGCCACATGCACCCCGAGACTCTACCTCTAGGTTGGGACTTTTGTGTTCAATCTCTCAGCACCCAGCCTGCATAGTCAGCTCAGGATACAGGGACAGACAATGGTCCCTTAGGATAGGAGCAGCAGAAACCTCAGGATATAAGCAAGCTTAAAAAAATAACAAAAGATCTTTCAATAGGGAGGTCAGAATGAAATACACACTGTATCTAGGCGTATACAAACAGACAACAATCTTTATCGATGCCTAGCACTTTTATATAGAACCCAGTTATTTTCATTTGAGGAGGCCTGTCTGTCAATCATGTCACTAGTGTGGCAAGTGTGCTATAAACTGCCTCCTGTGGTCAGGAGACTGTAAGTCTACGGGAGTATGACCAGTTGCCATCTTCCTTCCTGCCTCTAGTCCTGTAAGGGTAATTTGCATATTAGTGTCATTTATATGGCTTCCCCTTGCCAGGAAAGCCACACAGTATGGGTACTGATGGAAATATCCCTTTTGCAAATGAGGCATCTCCTCAGCTTTTTCCCTTGTACTATAGAAGTTCTTCAGACCCTTCACCTGGGTACCCCTCAATTCATGGTCTTCTTTCCTGGGAGCCCCCATATAATCTGCTTTATAAAACTCCCTGGGGAAAATGCAGCATTTTAATATCAAACACACAAATGTGCCACCTTTATCAATAAATTTACACAATAATACAAGAATTCCTGTGGGTTAAGGCCACACACTCTGCCCGGTATAATACACACACAGGGAGTAAAAAGCACATTTTATTTAACCAGTCACTCCCCAGCAGTGTTCCCCTCACCTCTTGTTCCTTTAGCTGCTGAATTCCCCTGAAAACTAGATCTCACAAGATCTCGCAAGATAGTCTTGTGAGATCTTGTGAGACCCGGTAATAAGATGGGTCTAGTAGCTAAAGGGACAAGAGGTGAGGGGGAGACTGCTGGGGAGTGATAGGACCACCAGGGATAAGCTCCCCATCACTCTATAATTTATTACATTAAATGCATATATATGTAACAAACAAACCCTTTATATATATATATATATATATATATATATATATATATATATATATACATACATACAAATTATATATGTGCTGGAGGGAAGGATTTGTTTAATATACAGTATCTCACTAAAGTGCGTACACCCCTCACATTTTTGTATATATTTTATTATATATTTTCATGTGACAACACTGAGGTAATGACACTCTGCTACAATGTAAAGTAGTAAGTGTACAGCCTGTATAACAGTGTAGGTTTGCTGTCCCCTCAACACACAGCTATTAATGTCTAAACCGTTGGGCATTGCAAGGTCTGTAACATCCACCAGCTCTGTGATGTCAATATGGAGGAGTGGAAGAGGACTCCAGTGGCAACCTGTGAAGCTCTGGTGAACTCCATGCCCATGATAAGGCAGTGCTGGAATATAATGGTGGCCACACAAAATATTGACACTTTGGGCGAAATTTTCACTTAGGAGTGTACTCAGTTTTGTTGCCAACGGTTTAGACATTAATGGCTGTGTGTTGAATTATTTTGAGGAGGCGGCAAATGTACACTGTTATACAGGCTGTACACTTACTACTTCACATTGTAGCAGAGTGTAATTTCTTCAGTGTTGTTACATGAAAAGATATCACATATAATAGTTGTCAAACTGCGAGACTTTGTCATGCGTTGCGAGGTGTGTACTACTTAGTTAAAGCAAAGCGAGGCGAGCAGTTAAACTGTAGCACTTAGCCAATGAGCGCCAAAGGCGCTCATCGATGCGAGCCTCGCAAAGCAAGGCGAGACATTCAACCGTAGCACTTAGCTGATGCGAGCCTCGCAAAGCGAGGCAAGCCGTTAAGATACGAGACGTTGAACTTAGAAAAAAAAAGATACGAGACGCAAAAATTTACGAGATTAGCGGCCGAACAAAAAACCAGAAAAACACACTAAATACACCCCCAAAAAATACAAAAACATCCCAGACAGCATGGGGCAACAGCCAATACATCTGTGAGTGAGGTGGAACGCGAATTTAACTCGAATTAGACAATTTTCACTACTCAAAAATCGCCTAAGCGAGGAAAAAAATGGCAGCCGAAAAAAATTAAAACGAGGCTACACGACCCCGGACTGCACAAAACACTGCAAAACGCTTAGCACTTTACAAAACACACTACTAGCTACAATATACACTATTACAAAAGCCGTAAAATTCTCACGAGACGCGTACCACATTAGTAACATTACGAATATACAATGACGCTTTACACAATAAACCAACGGCTTTACATCACACACGCAGCCTATTTTGAATGCACACTTTAAACATTCATTACACTTTATAAGCAGGTCACTTACACTCAAAATTTAGATTATATGTAGATACATTATATGTAGATAGATTGTTTGCTCTTCAGCCTATTGCCCGCTGCATATATCAATTATAAATAATTAAAGTATATTAATTAATTTAAGAAATCATTCATTATTACTTAACTACATATACATAGAAATATATATCTCTCTTAGAGGACCAAAAGAGAGGCTCGCAATTTGCGCCTAAGATCCTGAGGCTCGCAATGAGCGCCAAAGGCGCCCATTGCGAGGCATGCAATGAGCGACAAAGGCGCTCAGCGCAAGCCTTGCAATGAGCGCCGAAAGTCCTCACAGTACAAAACGGTTTCAATTATGTCTCAAACAGCATTCCCATGGCTTCAAATTTTATTGCCTCGTCATTTTTGACAGGCAAGTCGCTGGTAAAATATTTACAAAAATGTGAGGGGTGTACTCACTTTTGTGAGATACTGTATATAATATGTATTTTTATATATATATATATATATATATATATATATATATATATATATATACATATATATATATATATATATATATATATATAGATATATATTATTATTTTTATACATATATATATAGAAATACACACACATTAATATAAATACACATGTATATATTGTGGTAATGTGGCTTTTGGCTACTGGTTTCTCCTTTGAGATACATATAAATAGCAGAGATTCCAAGATTCTTTTTTTGTACTTTTTATTAAAAAGTCCAAAATACAAAAGAAATTGCTTACTCCAGCATAAAATAAAATTCTGCATAAACGTACTGGCTTAACGTCAGGAACACCCTCACTAGCCCTGATACTGCTTCTCGGCCTTCAGGTAAAAACATACAGTCCACTCTTTGAACAGTCGTTTTTCAATTTCTCACAATAGGGTGGGGTTCTGGCCCACCCTACTCTCCAGATACCCCAACCTCCAGGGACCCTTAATACCCTCTTTCGGTGAAGGATACATTCTGTTAAATTCACAGACTTCTCCCTGGGGTATATTATAACAGTCTCAATAATGGTACCTCATTCCACAAGCTTTTCTCTCCAGGCTTTTCTTCCAACTTTGGGATAGCATCAATCAGTTTCCGCTGTAAACTTGTGTGGCAAATACCTTGCAGCAGCTCCTCTGCCACTCCTCTCTTCTGCAGCAAAACAGTCTCCTGTGTAAAGGCTCTTTGTGGCACAAATCCTTTTTCTCTGTAGCTCCAGCAATCCCTGTTGCAGACTTCTCAGTATGCTCTCTGAGCTGTACAAGCTGCAGCAGTCCAAACCAAACAGCCTTTTTACTCCAGACTGTAAACTTTCAGGCTCCTCTGAGCCTGGTACAATTTCTGCTTCCAGCAGACAAAGTAAAAATACTGTGTTCCTCTCACTGGCAGATAACTACAAGCGTCCTTCTTAGCTTGCTTCAGACTGAGGCCTTCACTTTCACTGGCCTCACTCTGCTAGGCCAAACAGGGCCTAATTGCCGGGGACTCCACCCATCTCTCTGCTGTTGTCTTAAAGGCAATCCACAGCTGGGCTTCAATTAGCCTCTGATCACTGTCTGGAGTTAACTCTTTCTTTCTCCCAATAAATCTTCCAGCCTCTTTAATTAAACCCACCTCTAGGGGTATTCTTTGCTTCACTCTGTTACAATATATATATATATATATATATATATATATATATATATATATATGTATATACACATATATTATATATATATATATATATATATATCACATATAGAGTTGTGGAGCAAGAACACTGACCGTAATGTTTGCGAGTACGGCGCACGACTTAGGCTTGATGAGCGCCGAAGGCGAGCCGTTGAAGCACGCAGGACTTAGGCTGCATTGTGAGGGGCGCAACTGCGAGACAAGCACGTAACTCTAAAAACCCTAAAAACAAAAAAATACTAAATATAATAACACCCTCACAGACAGGACAGGGGAGAGCCAGGAAGCCTGGGAGTTAGGTTACAAGCCATTTTGAGCAATATTTGGGGGTTTTCGTCAATACAAAATTTGCTAAGCGAGGAATAAAATGGCGGCCGAAAAACATAAAAAATTCTGAAACTGCATGAAAACAAGGCTGAGCAAAGGCAGGCACGCGCGACTTAGTACATACACGATGGCAAAGACAGTAACACTTACACGCCAGGCACATGGGACTTTGAAAATAAAACAGACTCCCTTCAGTGCGTAAACACGGCAAAATTCAGCAGACACACAGAGGACAAACACAAAGGCAAGGGATAGGGAGTAGATGGTGGAAAGAGACACATGCCATTCCCAAGCACAAAACTTGCAAGTTAACGAAACCTGCAATAAGCGGACCATACAGTAGGCGGGATTAAAGGCTTGCAATGAGCGCCAAAGGCGCTCATCGCAGAGCTCACGATGAGCATCGCAGGCTGGAGAGGCTAGCAATGAGTGCTGAGGCTAGCAGTGAGGGCAAGTTCCTAGTATACATATATATATATATATATATTTTTTTTTTTTGTGTGTATATACTATATCCCCAGATTTTTGGGGGGTTCCTTCACCCCTGAGTGGGGTCTCCTGGGCATGACAGTCAGTATATATCTCATTCCTAAAAATAGGCAGTGCCAAAGAGTACTCCAATTATCAAACAATTGCCCTCAAGCTCATCTCCAACAATATGTGGACTAAGAGCTACAAGATGTCGCAGAGGCACAATTGATCAATTCGGATAATAAAGAAAGTAAGAGAGCTCCAGAAAAACATTTTCTTCTGCTTCATTGACTATTCTAAAGCTTGCTAACTGTGTGAATCACAACACAATGTACAAAGTTCTTAAATAAATGGGGTTACCAAACCATCTTATCTGCCTCCTGAGGAATCTGTATTTGGACCAAGAAGCCACAGTCAGAACAGAACAAGGAACAACAGAATGGATTAAGATCGGGGAAAGACTGCGACAAGGTTGTATATTATCCCCTTTTTTATTCAACTTATATACAGAATATATCATGCATAAGGCTGAACTGGATGAATCCAAAGCAGGAATTAATACTGCTGGGAGAATTATCAATTCCTTCAGATATGCAGATGATATTACTGTGATGGCTGAAAGTGAGAAGGAACTAAAGGGCCAATTGTTGAGGGTGAAAGAAGACAGTACAAAAGCTGGCCTGCTGCTGCTCAACATTAAAAAGATAAAATCATGGCAAACAGCAATTTTAATTTTCTGGCAAACAGATGGGGAAGACGTGAAGGCAGCAACACATTTTATTTTTCATGGGCACCAATATACCAGCAAATGGTGAATGCAGCCATGAAATTAAAAGACGTTTACTTATGGCTAAGAAAGCTAAGGCACATCTGGACAAGCTATTAAAAAGCAAAGATATTACATTATCAACAAAGATCTGCATAGTTAGAATGATGGTATTCTCAGTAGTAACATACCAATGTGGGAACTGGACCATAAAGAAGCCCAAGCGCCAAAGAATTGACACCTTTGAATTGTGGATTTTGAGAAAACTACTAAGAGTTTGTTGTACTGCAAGAAGATTAAACCAATCAATACTACAGGAAATCATGTCAAATTGTTCATTGGAAGGTATGAGACTAAAGTTCAAATATTTTGGCCATATCGTGAGAAGATAGCTTTCCCTAGAGAAGACTCTTATACTGGAACAAATAAAGGCACACGGAACAGGGAGATAGCAGAGATGGATATATGAGGTCGTTGAAGGAATGAGCATAAACGTGATGGATCTCAGAGTGACAGTAACTGACAGATGTCTCTGGCATGCAGTGGTCCATAAGGTCATGTAGAGTAGGACAGAACTGATCGTCTAAACAAAAAGAAACAGATCTGTGAAATTCTAATTTCTCAACCTGGCAACAGACATAAACAGACATTATCTGAGATGTATTATTTGTGAATATCATTGTTGATAATGACTGCATCCAAAAAGTTTCACAACATGTTTAACTGCAGACTAAACTAACATAAGAATTATGCCGATTGTAGACTTTTACAAAAATAGAGCCATCTACACCTTCTATACCAGTATATCTTTTTGTCATATTTGTTTTATATATTATTATTATGCTTTATTTTGAACGAGCTAACATATTCTGTAGTGCAATACACGGGTTAAGTAAAAGTCAAAAACAATTTGAACACATTGCAAAAGAAGGGAAGACTCTTTCTTTGAGGTACACAGTGCTTTCCCTATAGCACCTAGCAAGAATGAAAACTCTCAAGCTTACAACATAAAGAGTTTGGGTGTGGTATAGAAGGGTGATAGATGCATTGTGTATAATAGGGCTGGAAGTGATAACCTTCTTTAAAAAGATGCATTTTAGTGAGGTTTTGAAGGTTTTGAGGCAGGAGGATAGTCTAGTGGCACGAGGCAAAGAATAGGGGCAGCATGAGAAAAGTGCTGAAAGCAAGAGTGAAAGGAGATGATAAGAGAAGAGAGGTGGACAGAAGATGGTCATTAGCAGAGCGAAGAGAACAGCTAGGGGAGTATTTTCAGATAAGAGCAGAGATATAGGAAGGTGCACTATTGCTGAGGCCTTTACACATTGGGTCATGATTTTTAATTTTATTACGGAGGCTATGGGAAGACAGTGGAATGACTGACATAGAAGGGCTGCACACATTGAGCACTGAAAATGGTATATGAGTCTGGTGGATACATTCATTATGGATTGAACTGGAAAGAGATGGGTTATGGGGACGCCAGCAAAGAAAGTTGCAGTTGCCGAGGCGAGATATGATGAGAGTGGATAATAATTCTGTAAATTTGCGTAACATAGCGACATATATTGGAGATTAAAAAATGACAAGATTTTGGTATTGAATGTATGAGAGGAATTAAAGAGAGGGCAGGATCCAGTAGAGCCCAAAGACAATTGAGTAATGATTAGAAAGTGAACATTGAGAGATATTTGAGTAGTGAAAGCTTTGGTAGAGAGTGAGAAGATTAGGGACTCTTTGTCCTGTTGAATTTGACCTGATGGGCGGGCAGTGCCAGAGAAGGAGACACTAAACTTCTCTGTAAACTGTGAACCATGAGAGAGCAGCTTGAAGCATGACAGAGGAGAATTTAGATAAGAAGAGGGTGGTCAACGTTGTCTAAGGCAGTAGAGCTAAATACTGTATACCCTGCATTTAGCTCTACTTAATTTGTTGATGCTTTATTAATAAAAGATAATAGTAATAATAACTATCATTTTCACACCACATCATTGTTCTGTCTGTGTAAAATTGTAATCCAAAATGGCTGAAGCTTTTTGAACTCTATTTCATTGCTTTGATTGATGAAACAATTAGAATTAAACCTTTTTCCCATCCATCAGTCTTGAAGTGAAATCAGTCATTACTGACCAGATTATACAGTGTATATGATACTACAGGCTACTTTGAAAATACATGAATAGATTCACAAGTTGTTTACTATGATATTTTTTATCTTAGCATATGATTTAAAAAAAACAACAACTATTGTGTAATTGTAATCCTCTGTCATTTTTCTACCATCAATTTTCCTTTAAAGCACAAAACCGATATTCAAAATATGGTATAATTTAAAACTAAGTAATAGCAAATCTTTATCAGTCGAACGTCAATGCACATTGACATTTGTAATTTTCACCTGTCAATCAGACTTTTCTGTTCCACTCTGAAAGCGTCAGCTATTATCTCACAATGATGATTGCCAGTAATTTCTAATACTTCATTGGGTGTCTGCACGCATTGTTTTAAGTCTGACATTAAACATCTAAAGGCTAAGCAGACATCATTGAGTTATTAGACTCTCAGGTAGCTTTAGAGTGAAAACAACTCATGCATGCATGCAGATTTGGAGGGTAGTTACCTATTATAGGGGCATAGAAAATTTAACCTGGAACCAATATATTTCTGTAAATAATCTGCAAAATCAATTCTAGTTTACCACAGACGTTACATAATTACAAGATTACTTGTATCACTGCTGCAAAATGTAAATAATTTGCTCATCGCCACATTTGAGTAAAATAACATATGTGCAGATGTAATTTGGAAAGAAGAGTTTGCTGGAACATGTCAGTTTTTATTACACTACAAACTACATCCACAAATCCCTAAAATTGTGCTAGTGATAATACAGCAGATCAGACGTTGACTCATAATAACCTAAGAGGGCTTTCCCCATGCCAAAGGATTACTGTCAGCAATGTATGTACTGTATTGCCTCATCGTCATGCTGCTTCCCCTTGAGAAAACTCTCTTTGAATAATTCCCAGCTTTTGAATCATCAGAGCTGCCCAACAGGTCTCCCACTTTGTAATATAAGCTTAAATTCTTATTGTCAGTGATGTCTAATAGCCTGTATTGCAAAATGGGTAAACTATTCATGGTGAGCTGTACTTTTTATTCAGCTAAAATTCAGATACTCCAATGTTCAATCACTCTTGGTGAAATATGATATGTGCTGTGATGAACTCTGTTCAATAAAAATAAAGCATGTGTTATATCACTAACTGCTATAAAAATGTTCACTTCTGTGAGAAATGGAATATAACACAGATGTATCCATTATACAATCAAATTTTGCTCTGAGATGAAAGTGGCAGACTTTAACAAGGGAACCAATGAGAGATTATTTTTTTTTACTTATACGATTTTTCTCTTTTATAATACATTTTTGGCAAACTGATTGCTGTGTGCTTGTATCATAACTTGTTCAGTTATCTTCTTGATAACTTGAGTGTGATATTCTGAACCTGGGATACAGAGAATGTGAGCTTATCACATATAGATAGATAGATAGATAGATAGATAGATAGATAAATATGAAAATAAGTATAAGTGCTTTTTGGAGAAAGATCTTCAAAACTAAATTTCCAATAACATTTTAAACATTATTTGAAGCTCATATGTATTTTTGTCAAATAAATACAAGTTAATATTTTTCTTACTTTTTAATTTATCTGTTTTTTCTTCAGAGCTGATTTTCTCCTCCTCCCTGAGCTTTGTCAGGAGGCATTAACAGCTCTGTCTTGGGGCTGGATCATCATGGGACTGGGAAGCCAGCTGGGCTATGATGTTACTGGCCCTGCCCCATTTTATCATTAGCTTGCCCCCATTGCCTACAAAGATGTTACAGCTCTATTGTAACCTGGTTGCAGCTGCCCCATTGGCTCCACCCACTAACAGAGCATGAGTCATGATAACCCACCTCTGTTAACAGAACATAGACTGGTCAGACAGGGAGATGGAGATAAGCAGCTTTGCTTGAGGGAAAACATAACCAATCAAATATGCTGGTGCAGGGCCACCATCAGAAACCTTGGGGTCAGTACAAATATAATAGCCAGAGCCCCCATAATCTGACACGTATGTATTTCCCCATTTCCATATATATATGTGCAGTTAACATAAAAGCTAGTTGTAAAATGTTGATCTTTTTGTTAAAAATTCTAGCTCATCATTGCATCCCTATTCATAAAACAATTTTAATGCTTCAAATAAAATTTGTAATAATGATATAAAATGTTGTGTTACGTATCAAAACCTGTGCATTTCTTAATGTGTTTCCGGCATATTAATGTGACTCTGCAATAGATAGGCTTATAATATATGTAGATATTTCAATTCACTGCAGAAATATTCTTAGTACAGTGTGAGGTATACTTATTTGTTTGCACCTTTGAAATAATTTATTATATTTTGCTATATTTTAATGACAATGTTAACGTTTCATTTTAATTAATTGCTCTGCAAATTAAAATGAGCAGATAATGTAAATGTAAAGATAATTCAGTAAACATACGGCAAATAGATATTCATTTACCAGTCACTATTCTGCAAGTTGGCATGCCTTATTAACCCTTAATTTGCTCTAAAGACATAATACACAAGAAACCACTGTTTCTTCAAAGCCCTTAATCTTTTCATAGGTTTTTTTAATTCACTTACGATTGACTGATGTTTGAGAACAGGCCAGTCTATCACAGGAGACAATTTCTGTCCTTATCTTTTAATTGAAGGCAGTCTGTTTCATGTGCTGTTTTGTTTCATAGGACACTTCATATCACAAAGTTGAGAAAAGCAATTTAAATTGTCAAGAATGTCTGTGTAAAACTGCCATTTTCCCACTCCTCATTGCTGTGAAATTAATCGACTTTTATCCTCAATCCAATGCATTTTAGCAATACGCTGCAACACAGCCTTGGGGTTAAGACTGTTAAAGGGCTAGAGAATACATATATTTGTTTTTATTTTTTAAACAAAGTACTGCCATTTCTAACATTTTACAGAAATGTACCTGTACTGTCTTATTTTGATATATAATAAATAAAGGTATTTTACAACACAGCAGGAACTGAATTAAAAAAAGATTTAAATCCCACTTGGCATATTCAACACTTTTTGGTATGATTTTATGATTTGAAACAAATGTAAAAAAAATACACAGAAAATAAATGGAATGTGTCCATTCATTAACTTTATAATACTTTCATAAAAATATGTAATTTAGAGCTTTTACTTGCAACTTGGGATTTTAACTATAGTATGTTGATATCAGTTGATTGACTTTGGTCTATGTGCACATTGGCATCAATCACAAGTGAATGCTTTCCTAGATGGGTTCACAGTTATTTATTTATGATTAAAATGGCGGAGGGTAGAGTGAATATAGTAAAAATAGATGGCAGGCATATTTATAAGGGATTTCATCATAAATTAGATGTTAGGTAATACATTAATTGCGAGCCGATGATCAGTAGTGGAGTTAATAAATGGAAGGCACCTGTGCAAAAAATAATTGGGGCCCGTTCCTTGCAACTTCGCTATAAAGAGTAGGAACTGTACTTGTAGGGGTAAATGAAAACCCAAAAATATATCTAGTGAGTCAGATTACCCCTTGGGTGGTCAAAACCTTTTTATATATAAGTAATTATTTGCACTTTTGTCCTAATAAATAAGCAGCATCCCTTTACTAGGCCGCTGCCAGTAGCAAAGGAGACCTACCATGTTGTAGGCGCTTTATACCCACAATTAGTTTGGTTAAGTGCCTTTTAAAACACAGCCATAACTCCTGCCTCTTGGTTGGTTGTGTTGACTATTTAATGAAAGTTGCTGATAGTGTTTTAATTTATGTCAGATTAGTAGTAATGTTGCGACATCACATTTTGGGTTCAAACGGAAGAACATCGGCGAACCGCCATAGACTTCAATGGGCAGGAGAATTTCAAAACCCACAGGGACTCTTTCTGGCCTAGTGATGGGAAAGTTGTTTCAAGGGGACTAACACCTGGACTGTAGCATGCTGGAGGGGGATCCATGGCAAAACTCCCACGGAAAATTACATAGTTGATGCAGAGTGTGGTTTTAAGCCATAAAGGGCATAAATCACCTAACATTCCTAAATTGTTTGGAATAACATGTTTTAAAACATCAGGTATGATGTTGTATCGATCAGGTAGTGTAAGGGTTACACCCGCTTCACAGTAACAGACCAATCTCCCCGTTTAATGCACCGCAAACAACTGCAAACACTCCCTTTGCACAACCGCAAACTCCCCATTTGCACAAGGTTGGATACCAAGCTAGCCATGTCCCGTTCCTTGTCCTCACTGATGTCATTGAAGGTCTCTTCCTCCACCCAGCCACCAAGGGTCCCCGAAAGGTGACAACAAGCCCCCTGGGACGCCTGCTGTGTTTGGTCTTCCACCTCCTCAAAGCCACCTTCCTCCTCTGACTCCTCTTCTTCAGACTCCCAGAGTCTGGGGGCTTCCACTGCCCAGCATGGAAGATTATACACAGGTCAGAGTCTGGGGGCTTCCACTGCCCAGAATGGAAGATTATACACAGGTCAGAGTCTGGGGGCTTCCACTGCCCAGCATGGAAGATTATACAAAGGTCAGAGTCTGGGGGGTTCCACTGCCCAGCATGGAAGATTATGCACAGGTCAGAGTCTGGGGGCTTCCACTGCCCAGCATGGAAGATTATACACAGGTCAGAGTCTGGGGGCTTCCACTGCCCAGCATGGAAGAATATACACAGGTCAGAGTCTGGGGGCTTCCACTGCCCTGCATGGAAGATTATACACAGGTCAGAGTCTAGGGGCTTCCACTGCCCAGCATGGAAGATTATACACAGGTCAGAGTCTGGGGGCTTCCACTGCCCAGCATGGAATATTAAACACAGGTCAGAGTCTGGGGGCTTCCACTGCACAGCATGGAAGATTATACGAGTTGCCTCTGTCTGCGTTATTATAAGGTGTGTACTGTTAAGTAGTACTATTCCTATCGGTTTAATCCCTGATACGTCCACTATCAGGGGACGTGTATATGGCATGGATTTTTGGAAGCAGGAGATGTAAAAAGATGCTTGGTCGGTCCTCCCACTTCAAATTTGGGGCACTGCGCGTGCAATCTAAGGTGCCACCAGATATAAGGTGTCACTGTGCACTTGCAAAAAATGGCAGAGTAGATGCAATAGGCTTCACACACACACCTGTAGGCAGGCAACTGATATTCAATCGATTACAGTCAAAAAAGTGTTGTTTTATGTCACTGTACACTACGGTTGCCCCAGATATGACGTATCACTGTGCACTGGCAATAGTTGACAGAGTAGATGCAATAGGCTTCACACACACGCCTGTAGGCAGGCAATTGCTATACAATCTATTACAGTCAAAAACGTGTTGTTTTATTTCACTGAGCACAATATAAGCTGTTAGGTGTAAGCCTGTCACACACACATGCTGGCAGGCAGGCATATGCAATTAGATTACACAGAAAAAAAATATAAAATAAAATAACGATGTTCTAGCCCTAAAAAGGGCTTTTTGGGATGCTGTCCTTCAGATGGAAGGGTCTGGAAGGGAGTGTATGCTGCTGATTGGCTGGAATGTGTCTGCTGACTGTGAGGTGCAGGATCAAAGTTTCCTCAATGATAAAGAATAGGGGGCGAACCCAAAAGCGCATGTGTTCGCCGTCCGCTGCTAATGCGAACATGTCAAAATCACTGCGAATAGTCCGCGGGCGAACTGTTCGGGACATCACTACAGATTTGACATTAGTGCCCCTCTTTTGCAGCATACACTAAGGTGAAAATAATTTAAAAAGGGATTCCATAGATAATACATGTTGGTTTTATTAATATTAGTTGGCAAGGTTGATAATCTATAGTTGTTCATGAGAATGCAATAATTCTATTGTCATCTTGTCTTTATTAGGAACTCATGAGATGATGCAGAAGTGGAGTAACCAGAATGCTAAAAATAAAAATCATCAACTTTTCCTAGACGCTGGCCGAAGTGGTTACAAACTTTTACTACTAATTCAGTTATTGAACAAGGGAACATGGAATACTAACTATGCTTTATTACTCTAGTGGGTCCATGTTGCATTGTATGTTATATCTTCTTAAAAAAGCATTAAAAACTGGCTTTTTTATCTACAGGGAATCAACCCTGAGATAAACATTTTGTTTGTGCTGTATTATTATGCTAGTATGTGACTCAATATTCTTCTGTGTGGCTTGTGACTGATTAGTGTGATTTTGTCATTGATAAGGATGGGACAGGGAATAATAACACTGAGGGAAGGATGTTTTTGTTTGTTTATGTGTTTGAGTGTCACTAATTATCAAGTATAACTTTTAAGAAAATTACTTGATTTGAGGTGACATAGTTCCTTCAAGAATAGGGAAAACCTTGTCTTTATGATCACATTTAAATACTTTACTTCTCTACATAAAACCACACATATATTCTTGTTTTTTTCCAACAAACCCACAGGTTGATTTATTTACGGTTTCTGTGGGTGCTAGAATGTTCTTACGGAAATACATTTTTAGGACTGGATAACTTAACTTTAATGAAAATAATTGTTTGACTTGGTGTCAATTTTGCTGATTAATTTTCTCCATGTGTTTGGCTCATTCTTTGCAAGGTGCGGTACATTCTGCACTGACACTTTGTCATTTTTGGCATTTCTTGTTGATAAACGTTCTTGCCTCTTTTATGATAGAGTTATATTATACAGTTTCCTTTCTAAGCTTGGTATTATTATCCTTTATTTGTAACGGGTCAACATATAGTGCTATACATGGGTAAGTTCAAGGCAAAAGTAATAGCAATATAAACACATTGCCAAAGGTGGAGGACCCTGTCTTTGAGTTTAGAATCCAGTGTCCAGACAACTTGCAAACTTACAATCTATCTTATGTCATATAAGTTGCACCTGTAACAGCCAGTGGTCAGGTGGACTAATTAGGACTGATATTCCTTAGTTGTCACTCTAGCAAATTCTCTTATTGTAGCTGTGTTCTCTGAACAAGTTGTTGTGGCTGCCTGTTCTTGTTCGCCACTTTGTCAGCCTGCTCCAACCTGCTACTTGGTACAGGGTGTGCCAGCATTACCACCACTTTGCCTCAAGTATGCCAGTCTGCTACAGCTGTCTGTTTCTGTCCACCTCTATGCCAGTCTGCTCCAGTCAGCCTGCCATTGTTCTATCGTTGTCACTATCTGATCACAAAAGTACCAATCTTCCTGCCACTCCAATTTTCTGGTATACTTGAAGCCAGCTCTGTGTGACCACTTCCTCCTTTACTCAGATGCATGGGTGTAGGAATTGGGGGGATGAGGGGGACCCCCCCCCCCTTCGATTTTTCATTGTGTGTATGTATGCGTATAGAAGCTGTTAGGTGTTCTGTGCATCAAGTGAGCTGTAACCCCCCCATAATTTTGGTATTTTGGTTCTTGCCCCCCTGCCCAGATGGATCTCCCTGTGTATTAACTACCAGTGGTAGACTTGAAGTGCATCTATGTGACCATTTCCCCTTTACACAGATGGATCTCACTTTGTATGAACTTCTGCTTGTTACAAGGATGAACAATCTCATCCACTCAACTTTGATGTATCGTGATTGGCTACTATCTGATTGACAGTGACAGCCAATCAGAAGGCACAGATGCCTTCAGCAAACCACCCTGTGGGGGGTGTATGCCACTGTGATTGGCTGAATGCAATAGTGCCTTCCTTCAGCCAATCAGAATGGGGTATAGGGGTGTATCCCATTCTGATTGGCTCATACCTCGGTGCCTTATGATTGGCTGAATATGATTGACAGCCTTTTCAGACAATCAGAAGGCGCCATTGCCAATTTCCTACCGGAAGAGGCTCTGGAGGCCTCATTAGCGTCGGGGAGCTCCGCGAGTTCAGAGCTTTGTTAGCTTTTTTTATTTTTATTTTTTAGAGCGCGGATTCATCAAGTGCCCATCCGTGGCAGAAGAATGAGAAGGCCGGGGACATCAGGGACTTGTACATTTTCAATTTATAATGTTTATTGTTTATTTTTTTCTTGTGTTTTATGTGTTATACTAATGGTATGTATCTTTTTTCCAGGGGCCGAACCAGAGAACAGAAGAAGATTTATACTGTATTTGTACTATTTATTAATTATATGTAATGTTTAATTTTTTTGCTAACCTGATTTTTCTTTTTTTCCTAGGGGGTGTGATCAGAAGGGACATCTGCAAAGTGGTTTTATTTATTCTATTTTAGCTTAGATTTAGGGGGTATTGTATAGACAGGGGGTGATGTTTAGATAGGAGGTTAAGTATACATAGGGAGTAATGTCTAGATAGGGGGTTAAGTATAGATAGGGGGTTAGGTATAGATAGGGGGTGATGTCTAGATAGGGGAAATGTATTGTAGTTAGGGGAATATTTATAATTTATTTTTTACTGTAATGTTATGGATATTTGTGTTTGCCTTTTTCTTTGCAGGTGTATAATTTTTATTTTATTTTATGAAGTGGCGGGGGAGTTTGTGATGTTTTATTTTTTTTGTAGTGAGGGGGGTTTGTAATGTCCTTTTTTTGTGTACCTTAGGTTTTCTTATTTTATGTACCTTAGGTTTTCTTATTTCATGTACCTTAGGTTTTCTTATTTCATGTACCTTAGTGATGGAGGCTTATGGGGATCTGTACAGACCCCATAAGGGATAGGGATAGATGGAGGCTTATGGGGGTCTGTATAGACCCTCATAAGTGATGGGATTAAATTGGGCTAGATGGGGTTAAATAGGACTAGTTAAAATTATTAGGTCCAGATAGTTTTAAATAGGCCCAATTAGGGTTAGATTGGGCCAGTAAGGGTTAGATAGGACCAGATAGTGTTAGATAGGGTTTAGTATGGGTTACAGGGGTATAGTTAGGGTTAATAGTGTAGTGTAGTGCTTAGATTTTTTCATGACGGCCCTGGAGAACCCTCATGGCACTTGTAGGGTTAACCTAGGGGTTAATTATGTCCTATAAGGGTCTATATAGATCCCTATTGGACTGAGGGGGTTAATTATAGTCTCATGGGGCTCTGTACAGAGCCACATGAGTTATAGGGTTAATTAAGTGCTCATGGAGCTGTATATTGATCCCCATGAGTTAAAGGGTTAATTAAGGGATTATGGGAGTCTGTATTGACCCCCATGAGTGATGGGGTTTATTTTAGTCTCATGGGGCACTGCATAGACCCCCATTAGTTATAGGGTTAATTAGGTGCTCATGGAGTTCGGTTTAAAGCTCCATGAGTGATGGGGTTAATTTTAGGTGCCTGGGGGTACTTATAGTACCACCCGCGGCAGGGGTTAATATTTTTTAGCACTGGTCCTTTCAGGACCTTTACAGTCCTTTAAGGACACGCAAGGCGGGAAATTTTAATTTTTAAATGCAGCGGGGTCACGATATCCCCCACGGCAGGGCTTGTATGTAGGACTGCTGCGGAGGTCAAGTTCAGGAGCCCCGCAGCAATTGATGAGGTGGGGAAGCCTGTGAGATCAACTCGCAGGCTGTCACTCCTCATGCACTGTTTCTCATACACGGACGGTCGTGCTGCGTAGCTCATACGTTGCTCGCAGCAGGGCTAATATAATTGCTTTGTAACTTTTCAGAATTTGAAGCACGTAGGGCTTAAGTACAAACCTTGTATCCTCGTGGCTGGAATAGAATAGGACTGCATGTCTGTACCAAACTAACAACATTAGCAGCTGTGCAAGCTATGGACACAAAAATTATTTTTGGAACAATATGAAATTGTGAAGGCTCTGATTATGAGAATAGGAATCCACTAGCTTTAACATAACTGAGTAAGACTTAAATTGCCTTTCTTCTGGCCCAGAAGTAGGAAGTTACATTAGTAGATGGAACTACAGTTCTCCAGAGAAATGTAACCGTCCCTCTCACCCACAACTTCCACCTACATAGCATTGATTAATCCAGGGTCCGGCAGAGGCATCAAAAAACATGTTTTGTTACTAATTAAAAACTAGCTTTATGATTTTTTCATTGATTAATCATGCTCTTCGTCAGTCACACAGTTTCAAACATTTAGTTTTTTTTACTTGGCTGTGGTCCTTTTAGCATCCTGTATCATTAAAATTTACTGGATAGTCATTTGAAAGCTCTGTTGTGCTGAATCTCACATCTACTAAAACATTTTTTAGCCATGTATTTTCAGTATAGACAATAATAAGGTTAACAGTAAGATTTACATGAAAGAAACTGATATTTTTAATATTCACCTCATCAGATCATATTAAAGAGATCAAATCGCCTGAGAGAAGTGGATGTTAATCAGAAAGCGCATAAGACTAGATCTTAACACAAAACTTGCAGTACTAGACAAATCATATAACAAACCATGCTCTTTGACAAGGTGGGGCTTTTTATATACAAGACAAACTAGAAAAGCCAAAAGTGACATAGCTTCAGTGCATAATGTACTATTCATCACACAGTGAGACGAAGGTGCCAGACATGCGGAGAAAATTAAGAAGAAATTGGCATCTATATAAAGAAGATTTTTAAAGCATACTTTATCTTACAGTACACCAAATTAAGTTCAATTAAAGCAGAAACAAAGGATTATTTTTAGGAGATAAAAGGGCTTACTTATCAGTAGGGCTTGAGAATGTCCCAGTTACAGTACCTTGCAAAAGTATTCACCCCCCTTGGGATTTTTTGTGTTTTGTTGCCTCACAACCTGGAATTAACATGGATTGTTTGAGGATTTGCATAATTTAATTTACAGAGCATGCCCACAACTTTGAAAATGTTTTTATTTTTATTTTGAAGCAAACAACAAATAGGACAAAATAACAGAAAAAGTCAATGTGCATAACTATTCACCCCCCTAAAGTCAATACTTTGAAGAACCACCTTTTGCAGCAATCACAGCTCCAAGTTGCTTTGGATAAGTCTCTATGAGCTTGCCGCATCTTACCACTGTGTTTTTTCCCCTTTCCTCCTTGCAAAACTGCTCCAGCTCCTTCAAGTTTGATGGTTTGCGCTTGTGAACAGCAATCTTTAAGTCTGACCACAGATTTTCTATTGGATTGAGGTCTGGGCTTAGACTAGGCCATTCCAACACATTTATATGTTTCCCCTTAAACCACTCAAGTGTTACTTTAGCAGTGTGTTTGGGGTCACTGTCCTGCTGGAAGGTGAACCTCCATCCTAGCCTCAAATCACGCACAGAGTGGTACAGGTTTTGCTCCAGAATATCCCTGTATTTAGCACCATCCATCTTTCCCTCAACTCTGACCAGTTTCCCAGTCCCGGCTGCTGATGGCGTACGGCTTATTGTCGTCCTATGTACAGATACTTGAGTCTCTGCTGTGCAACTCTGCAACTTCTCCAGGGTTACCTTAGGTCTCGGTGCTGCCTCTCTGATTAATGCTCTCCTTGCCTGATCCCTGAGTTTTGGTGGGTGGCCATCTCTTGGCAGGTTTGATGTTGTCCAATATTCTTTCTATTTGGTTATTATAGATTTGATGGTGCTCCTGTGGCTCATCAAAGATTTAGATATGTTTTATAACCTAACCCTGACTTGTACTTCTTAACAACATTGTCCCTTGCTTGTTTGGAGAGTTCCTTGGTCTTCATGGCAGTGTTTGGTTAGTGGTGCCTCTTGCTTAGGTGTTGCAGCCTCTGGGGCCTTTCAAAAAAAGTGTGTATATGTAATGACAGATCATGTGACACTTAGATTGCACACAGGTGGCCATCATTTCACTAATTATGTGACTTCTGAAGGTAATTGGTGGCACCAGAGCTTTTTATGGACTTTATAACAAAGGGGGTGAATACATATGCACATGCCAATTTTCTGTTTTCTATTTCTAAAAAATAGTTTTATGTATATATTTTTCTCATTTCACTTCACCAACTTAGACTATTGTGTTCTGACCCATCACATACAATTCAGATTAACAAAACATTGAACTTAAGACTGTAATGTAACAAAATAGGTAAAAAGTCAAGGGGGGTGAATACTTTTGCAAGGCACTGTATTGTTATCTTCCAATAGTGCCAATAGGTAATTGCAAAAATTCTGTGAACACTGCATAATCCATCTCTAGAATCCATTAGGAGTGATTTTTGGAATCAGGTGATATAGCAGAGGAAAAATGGGTTTCTTTTGTCAGCATTGGGACACCTAGGGACTCATTCAATTGTGATTTGTCCAGTTGAATAGGGCTCTATATAAGCACAGAGCATATTTTTATACAAAATTTTTTAGTTAGTGAACTTCTATCTAAAAGCAAGGTCTTCACTAACTAAAAACTTCTGTAAAAACTGTACTCTGTGCATATATAGAGCCCTATTCATTGGCCAAATTGCAATTAAATGAGCCCCTTAGTTCAGCACTGTAAATGTGTAAAGGACTGAGCTTAAGCAAATTCACCGTAAACTGTGGTATGTCACGTCAAACAAGAAACTGTTCAACATTTGGGTGTACCCTGTGGGTCCATTACCTCTTCCATTATTCTAAGAAATATATTTTTTTTTACTTAAAAAAAAAAAAGAATTGTGGTATCTGCTTAGCTAGGATTGACATCCTTAACAATAAAACTAATCTCAATCCCTAACCCCCTATCATTCCGCAAAATCTTTGGCTCACTCTCCGGTTTTATGATCAATTATGTCAAATCCTTAGCTATGAACAAAACCCTGCTTAAAAACCCCATCTCACACTAAATTACTTTGTTATGGCTACACTAGAAACCAAATATGTCAAAAATAATGTGTATACATTATAAAAAAACAGTTGAATACTAATGCTTTAATTATTCTAAGCTAATGTCATATTTTATGTTCAATAAACTATTTTGTGAAATGGAACAATATTATAAATAATAAGAACTTCAGCCTTATGCCATGTTTATAACATATTACAAGCATTTCTGTTGGCTTTAGTACAATAGTTATTGTATTTCTGAATATGTAAAAAGTAATTGTGAAGTCAATGTAATACAATAAATGCCACAATATGGTGCCTCGGTAGCTCATCAACAATGAACTGGGAAAAAAGAGCACAGTGGCTTCATACATAACAACAATTTTGCACTATATGGAAAAATGTCTATATTCCATTACTTCAGTTATTTGCTATAATCCCCACTTATTCAACATTTTTTAAATGTAATCTTGAGCCTAGATAATATGACTTCTTAGCATGGTCATTTGAAACTACTGATTTATTTTTTCATTTTACGTTGATAATATTATAAATATTTCCCTATTTGTATTACTTGTCTGCTAGATTAAGTTGGATTGTTTTCTGTCTGGAATTCACACAATCCTTTCAAAACAAGCCAATTTATTATCACTTACCGATAAGACAGTGACAGCTTAGAATGAAGGATATTGTGCTTTTACAAGTTGACAACATTCATTCTCTTTTTGATGTGAGAAACATATTAATTCACTCTTTGTATTCAATTTATATTTACCTAGTTGGATTCTATTATGAAGGCATTTAAATCATTCCACAGAGAGAAGTCTGACATGGTAGTAATCCATTTTTAAATCACTCTCTGGTGTTTTTTATAATTCGTTTTATTAGCATCAAAATATAAAAACTACAATAACAATTTCAATTGTATTACATTTTATTACAAAAGTAAAGAACAATATACTGTGATAACAATGTCACCCCCACATCCCCCAACCTATCAGGATAAGTTTTTACAGCAGTCACTTCAATAATTTCAGGCATCTAGGTATGATGGCTCAGGACAGATTGGCCCACGCTCAAAGCAATGTTGGTTCCTCATCTCTTAACTGGTACATTATTTACCATTTTGTATATTTAAAGGATGATTTGAGAGACAAGTTAATTTAATTGCTAAGGTATTTTTATGATGTTCCATATGTAAATGGGGAAAAAAATTGCTCTTTGGTGGCATCTCTCCTGTCCATGTTGTAAGGGGAATGTAAATCAGTTAGAGTCATAATCAATGTGTGTGTGTGTTTACAATAAAAAAATAAAACTGACAAAAGCGTTATAACGATGATACCTTTAATGGCCAAGGGCCTGATTCTAATGCTGGCCGCAAAATGGCTGCTATGCTGAGATTCCTTGTGAAGGTGCTGCGGCCGTTCGTAGACCTACGGCTATTTGATATTTAAAGCAAAGGAGACGCAGCACACCCCTTCCTACGGCTGATTGCAAGACAAGCAATCGGACGTTAGCTTTGGTGGGCTTGTACCTGTCAATCTTTTTTAAACCAATCAGAGGGCACTATTGCCTTTAGCCAATCACAATGGGATACACCCCACGGGGTGATTGGCTGAAGGCATCTGCGCTATTTGATTGGCTGCAGTCTGATTGACAGTGACAATAGCAAATCAGAAGGCGCTATTCCCTTCAGCCAAACAGAATGAAATGCGCCCGTGGAAGTGTATCCCATTGTGATTGGCTACAAGCATCTGTGCCTTTTGATTGGCTGCTGTCCCTGTCAAGCAGACTGCAGCCAATCAGAAGGCACAAATGCCTTCAGCCAATCACCTTGTGAGGTGTATCCCATTGTGACTGGCTGAAGGCAATAGGGTTAATGTGTGCACCCGGCAGGGGGTCCCGTTCTGACCTCTGCATTATAGGGTTAATATTAGGACACTGCAGTGGACCCAATTGGGACCCCTGCATTATGGGTTTAATGTAGGGACACTGCAGGGGTCCCGATTGAGTCCCGATTGAGTCCCCTGCAGCCAGCGGGGCGCTTAATAGGAGGGTACTCAAGGGCTTCACAGCCCTTGCAACAGCTCCATGGTGCAAATAAGCTGTGGCCATTTTTGGGTGTTTTACAGGGTTTGACGGGAGGGTGATCGGAGGATTTAAATAGGGATGGGTGGTTTCTCTTGCGGCTGTGTGAGATCAAAGGCTTTCCCTGCAGGGGGTGGCCGCAAGGGAGCGCAGGGCGCCGGCTGCAAGCCGGTCGGAAGCTTTCGGCCGCATGGGAATAGAATAGGATAGTAGCTTGTGGCCACCCCTTGCGGCCACTCAGCTCCTATGGCCAGCATTAGAATAAGGCCCTAAATGATAGTGAGAACATTGTGGTTTCTTCATTGGACTATAGTCCACAGACAAAACTGGAATTGGACACTAGAGACCAGTATACCTCAGATACAACAGCTTCCACCAAAAAGAAACACTGCATCATCTACAGTCAAGTCATACAAAAGACAGGGATCAACTTAAGTTACTGGACAGTTGTTTTTACCCAAGAATCATAGACAACCAAATTCATTAAGTGAAAACACTAAGAGAAAAACTTCTTGAATACAAACTATAGTCAGATAATAACAGGGTACCACTTGCGGCCACACACAACTCCAGTTGGAAATCCTAAGACAAACTGCTGGGGACTTACAACCAACTGTTCACAAGGATAAGAGATTGAAAACCATGGGCCCTATTAAATTGTCAAAATCGCAATTACCGATTCCGCAAAAGTTACTGATAATTATTTGGCCTCCTCTAGCTACCCGCGATCTATTTGCAAGCTACAGGCTGAAAATGCCTGCGGTTGTCAAAATCGTAACTCCGACCCATCTAAGCATTTGATATTTCAAGTCTGCAAATGTTACAATCGCTAAAATCGCAAATTGAGATTTAATTGCAAAAATTCTACATAACTCACAATTGCCTTCAAACCTGTATATGGCAAATGTAGCAAACAATTCTACGAGTACCAGAGAGGACTCGCAAGAAGGTTAAACACCTGTTTGCAACACTACAAAAGCAAATAAAAACACAATACTGGACTTTAAAAACAGTCTCAAGCTCGGAAATCTGCAATAAAAAATATATCTCTTTTACGTTTAATTTCTGTGTTATATCAATCTCAGGAATCAAGAAGTTAAAACATATCAGGCCACCCACATGGACTTTAACAGTTTCTTCATTAATTTTTATTGATTTTTAAATCTCTGGATTGCGAGCCTGATCGCATATTGGACTTCTAAATGGTGACTGATTGATGTTTAAACCTCATGTTTTACTGTTGTCATGATGACGGTCTCATTTACCATTGTCTGTTTCTAAATCGTAACTTACGGGTTTGCTTAATTGATCATGATCATGCCCTGAAATGCTACGTACGTGTTCATAGTTTAAGGTTTTAGACTTCGGCCCTGTAATTGCGGGCTTTTTCAATTAAATCGTTCTGTACTCTACATACACAAACAATAAAAATACCCAGTACAGAAAGTGGACAAGAAATTCAGGGATCCTTCAATTGTGCCTCAGCTAATGTTATATACATAATACCATGCGAGCCACCTTCCAACTTCACATCATGAGCTCTTGTTGTAGTCCTTGTTTTCTGGACTTCATTAAATTGTTTGATACATTTGTAGGTTTCTATCACACCATGCTTCTCACTTCTGCCTCCTAAGATTTACTGCTGGTTGTATTACTGGTATTTTATATATCAAATAGAAAATATAATTCCAAGAAATGTCAAAGACTTTATGTCAAAACTAATGAGGGGTCTTAGAGAGAACTATATTAACTGAAAGCAAGTTAATGCAGGCACCAAATGCATCATCTTATTTAGAATTAGGGAGGGACATGCGAAAGATCATATATGTAACAATTAATATAAACAGTCAA
>CM050164.1:137268116-137358116 GCA_027410445.1 Discoglossus pictus
ATATAGTGTTTTTTTTTTTATTACCATGGGGTCCTTTAAGGACCCGCATGGTACTTAAAGTACTCTTCATGGTGTGAAAGATGACAAGATTGTATGCTACAATTATCTATTTTTTTCAATTACCCCATCTGGATCGCTACATTGTCATGGTGAAGGGGCTTGTGTACTTGATGAAGCTGTGAGCTATAACATGTAGGGTCAGCCAAGATGGGCAGGTCATGGCAGAGAGGTCAGACAAATTGCGGTCCACTGGAGAAGGAACTGGTAACCCACTCCAGTATCTTTGCTAAGAAAACTTTTTTTATGGACAGGCACAACCAGAGACATAATGATATGACACCGGAAGATGAGCCCTTCAGGTCAGAAGGTGCCTACCACATTACTGAGGAAGAGCAGAGGGCAAGTACAAGTAACACCAGATCTAATTAAGTGGTTGGACTAAAGCCGAAAAGACACCCAGCTGCGGATGTGTCTGATGGGAAAAGGAAAGTCCGCTGCTGGAATGTTAGAACTAGATCTGGTCAATAATGAGATGACAAGGTTAAACATTGATATCCTGGGAATTGTGAACTTAAATGGACTGGAATGGAACATTTCACATAAGACAAGCACCAGATCTTCTACTGTGGTCAAGAATCCCACAGAAGAAATGGAGTAGCTATCCTAGTAATTCAAAGAGTGGCCAAAGCAGTGCTCAGTTACAACCCAATAAATTACAGAATGATTTTAATTCAAATTCAAGGCAAGCCGTTTAATATCACAGTGATTCAAGTCTATACTCCAACCACAGATGCTGAAGAGGCTGAAGTCCAGTCCTATGAAGACATTCAACACATCATAGATATAACACCAAGAAAATATGTAACTATCATCATAGGAGATTGGAATGCTAAAGTAGGGGACCAAAAGACACCTGGAATAACTGGCAAATTTGGCCTTGGAGTAAGCAGGTTCAGTGACTAGTAGAATTTTGTCAAGATAATTCTCTGGTCATAGCAAACACCCTCTTCTAACAGCCTCCGACAACACCAGATGGACAACATAGAAATCCAATTGACTATATACTTTGCAGCCAAAGATGGTGGAGCTCTATACAGTCAACAAAAGCAAGACCTGGAGCTGACTGCGGCTCAGACCATGAACTTCTTATTGCAAAGTTTAAAATTAAACTGAAGAAAAGAGGGAAAACCATCAGACCAAGTAGATACAAAATAAATTATACCCTTTGTGAATTTACAGTGGAAATAAAGAATAGATTTAATGGACTAGACATGGGAAATAGAAAGCCTGAAGAACTTTGGACTGAAATTTGCAACATTATCCAGGAATCAGCAACAAAGAATATCCATAAAAGAAAGAAAAGTAAGAATTTGCAGTGGAAGTAAAGAATAGATTTAATGGACTAGACATGGGAGATAGAATGCCTGAAGAACATTGGACTGAAGTTTGCAACATTATCCAGGAAACAGCAACAAAGAATATCCATAAAAGAAAGAAAAGTAAGAAGTCATACTTGCCTTCTGAAGAGGCTTTGAAATTAGCCCAGGAAAGAAGGAAAGTGAAAGGTAGTGGAGATAGGAAAAGATTTGTCATTCTACAATGAACAATGTAAAGAGATTGAAGAAGATAACAGAATGGGAAAGTCAAGAGATCTCTTCAAGAAAATTGGGAACCTTAAAGGCACCTTTCATGCCAAAGTGGGCGCGATAAAAGACAAAAATGGTAGCGACTTAACAGAAGAAGATCAGATAAAGAAAAGGTGGCAGGAATACACTGAAGATCTATATAGGAATCATCTCAACAGCAGTGATGACCTCAATAGTTTGTCCAATGAGCTGGAGCCAGACATCTTGGAGAGTGAAGTGAGATGGGCCCTAGGATGTCTTGCTGATGATAAGGCTGCAGTAGATAATGGAATCCCAATTGAACTATTCATTCTACAGGAAGATGTTGTGAAAGTGTTACTTGCCTTATGCCAAAACGTTTGGAAAACTCAACAATAACCAATAGACTGGAAAAGGTCAGTCTACATCCCAATCCCCAAAAAATGCATTGGCAAAGAGTGCTCCAATTATCGAACAATTGCACTCATTTCACATGCCAGCAAGGTAATGTTTAAGATTCTACAAGCCCGACTCAAACAATATATGGACCAGGAACTACCAGATGTGCAAGCTGGGTTCCGCAGAGGAAGAGGCACAAGAGATCAAATTGCCAATGTCCACTGGATAATAGAGAAAGTAAGAGAGTTAAAAAAAAAAAAAAACATTTACTTCTGCTTCATAGACTATTCTAAAGCATTTGACTGTGTGGATCACAACAAATTGTGGCATGTCATTAAAGAAATGGGAGTAACAGATCTTCTCATCCTCCTCGTAAAGAATCTGTATGTCGAACAAGGCCACGGTCAGAACCGAACAAGGGACAACAGAATGGTTCAAGATCGGAAAAGGAGTGCGACAAGGTTGTATATTGTCACCTTATTTATTCAACTTATATGCAGAGTACATCATGCGTAAGGCCGGACTTGAAGAATCCAAATCCGGAATCAATATTGCTGGAAGGAATATCAAAAACCTCAGGTACGCTGATGATACTACTCTGATGGCTTAAAGTGAGGAGGAACTAAATGACTTATTGATGAGGGTAAAAGAAAAGAGTGCAAAAGACGAAGATCATGGCAAACGACAATCTCACTTCCTGGCAAACAGACGGGGAAGAAGTAGAAGCAGTGACAGATTTTATTTTTCTTGGATCCAAGATCCCTGCAGATGGTGACTGGAGTCATGAAATTAAAAGATGTTTGCTTCTGGGGAGGAAAGCTATGGCAAGCTTGGACAAGCTAGTAAAAAGTAAAGATATTAAACTATCAACAAAGGTCACAATAGTTCGAACTATGGTATTCCCAGTAGAAACATACGGATGTGAGAGCTGGACCATAAAGAAGTCTGAGCGCCGTAGAATTGACACCTTTGAATTGTGGTGTTTGAGAAGACTGCTTAGAACCCTTTGACTTGAAGAAGATCCAAAAAATCAATAATTCAGGAAATCAAGAAAAACTGTTCACTAGAAGGTATGATCATGAGGCTGAAGCTCAAATATTTTGGCCATATCATGAGATGGCAGGATTCCCTAGAAAAGACACTGATGCTGGGATAGATTGAAGGCACAAGAAGAATGGGACGAAAGAGGCGGAGATGTATAGATGAGGTCACTGAAGCAATGAACATGAACTTGATGGAGCTCAGAGGGGCAGTGACTGAGAGATGCACCTGGCGTGCTGTGGTCCATAGAGTCACAGAGAGTCAGATGCGACTAAACGACTAAACAACAACAAAATAACAGCTAAAAAAACATAACTTTTTAGCCTGTTTACAAACACAATCTGCCCTGCCTACTGACTGTTTCATGAATAATAACAGACAGCAGAACTGCAGGGTGAGGGCACTGATTGATAGAAATACACTCAAAAGTTAATTCACAACTGGTATTCCATGATCTGCACAAATTGATTTGTTGAGAGTTAACGGTATTCCTTTTTTTGCTCACTACACATAGCTGAAACTGTCTGGGAGTGGTCAGTCAGTGACTATATGGACCCCCATGGTATATAGGGGAATAATTGGAATATCATGGATGTCCTTTAAGGATCCCCATGGTATGGACTTAATGTTTAGATGCATCAGAGGTCCTTAAAGGACCTCCATGCCATTGGATAGGGGTTCACAGGACCTCCATGGCACATAATGGTAGAATAAATGCATGAAGGTCCTTGCAGGGAAAAAAGCACTACTACACTGCGCATAACACCATATAGCAACCCAAACCTTAATAATTGTGGCCCACACTACACTACACACAAAAACAGTTTTTACAACAAGTCTCATGTCCATTTTAATAGCCTTTAATACTAGCAAACCAGTGGGTCATAGTACCAAATAGCAGGGTAACTTGTGGGATTTAGAGGAGTCCTAAAATCAATCATGACAGGGTGTTCTTCAGTACACATAAATAATTTCCTAAGTCATACTTAATTTGTGAGTGCTCAGTAAAGACAGCCTGTGTAAAGTTAGTTTGTTAAAAACTTTGAAAAAGTAAATTATAATATAACGGATATCAGAAAATCAATGGGAAGCTTGCCATAATTTGCATGTCTGGCTTGTTCGTGGTCCTTATAAGTCAGTCAATTGCAATCATGTTGAGAGGGGTCAATTGAATAGCTCAATAAAGTTACTTACAACTTACAACTTTTTTGTGGTGTAACTTACCAAAATAGGGAATGGAGTAGGGCTCTAAAATGGTAGATTCCACAACAGCATGATTGCATATAAAACTGATAAATTACACACTGCTTTATTTACAATGTTAAAACTAAGTGTAGTTCATCAATTTTAACATTTTCCTTGGTGGATGTACTAAAGAGCATCATTGTCATGATCTACTGCTTGATTGGACTTAGAAAAATCTTAGATCAATCTTACCAAACAGAATTGTGGGTCTGTTGGTATTCCTGTTAGCAGGAATAGGACCAGAACGAAGGTAACAACCTCCAGGAAGTTAGAACAACAATAACCGAAGGAAAGGATTATTATTTTCCCCAGAATGACATACATGCACTAATGATGTATACTCAAAACAGAGCACACTTTATTCATCAAGGTCCAGCATACTTAACCATCATCTTCCTCCACACACATGAGCCCCTACCGGCTCAGGCAACCTCCACTCAGCCAATTACTAATTGCCTAACAGATCCATCTCTCCTGCCTTCGTTTGATAGGCATGTTTTCCTGAGTGTCATAACTTCAATGATTCCAGCTGCCTCAGGACTAGCAGGTCCCAACATCACTCTGACTGAGCATAAGTCTCACTAGAGCCAGTAAGGCCCTGCTAACATAAATTAGAGCCTGTGAGGCACATTTTACTGTGGTCATTACATCAACCATTTGCCACAGTACATCAATAACAGCACATATCTGTTAACCAATAAACCATGACAGAAACTACATGTACACAATGTTCACCTGTACATCCACTTGTGACCAATGTGGGATAATTTTCATAGTGAGCCAATGAGGTTGCAACTTCTCACAGTATTCACTAAACTATTTGCTTGGTCTTGCTACCCTCTCCTACTGTAATTGCATATGATGTTTGGAAGGTGAGTTTTTGGAAATTGCCTTCAGCAAAGGTATTTCCTGTATTTCTATGCTACAAACAGACTTAAGATTATTATATGATCTTGGTCACTTATGCTAATATGGTGCTTAATACAGTAAGATCTGTATACAAATTTTGTTATAACACTAGACACATATCTAATATTTATTTCTTAAGTTAAAATGTTATTAAACCGGTAATTCTCATTATAATGTAGCAATAGAATATGCATAATGTATTGTGCATGTATTGAGCATTAGATGTAGTATAAATCAAAACAACAGGATGCTGACTGGGACTTTTCTCAGTTCTCTCTATATTTCATTCTAAAGAGAAGAACTAAGTGAAATCAGAAAGAGCGTGCCAACAACTTGCTCTCGTCAAGATTAATTGTTTATGAAATCTGTTTGTTGTTTTGAGGTTGGATCATATGTACTAATTGGTGAAGTGTTGGAAAAATCTTGGAAACATTTGAAGATTTTAAATGATTCTTCTGGACATATGTGCAAAACATGGACCAGAGTACTCCAATACTTGACCCTCTGACACACATGACCCAAGGAGTTATTTATCATTTGAAGTAATATTTGTATATTGAGCATTAGATTGGTTGAGCAGTCATGTGTCAATTGAAATAATGATGGCAATTTAATATGCAAAATTCTAAATTGCACTAACCTAATAACCTAAATAATTGTTATAGTATAGATTGGTAAATTAGCATGTATATTAGACTAATAAAAAATAATTAGACATGGCTTCTTGGTATCATAATTTTTCTTGCAAACGTTTGAAAATATTGAGTCAAGCAAGGTGAAAAATAAACTTTGGAGTACTTTAGAATGAGCCAACTTCAAAATATTTATTATTTTTTCTGGCTTTTAGGAAGCCAAAGTTTCAAAGTGAAATGAAATCCTTGAGAGGAATAAACAGAGATTAAACCAAATGCAAATTAAATAATAAATAGATTTATAATAAAAACCAAAGACAGAATTTTGTGTTTCTGCACTACAGAAAACAATTATATAAAATAATTCACCCATGTGGACAAGACATGGACATAGCAAAGGCTATATGAGAATATCTGAGAAGAACAGCTAGGTTTGCAGAAAAAAACACAACATAAGAGATTGTATAGTTTTAATTTTTATATGGATCTGATAAATCAATTCACGGATATAGTTGGAAATATAATATATCATGTAACACAATATATTATTTTTAAAAATATAGGAGAGATATATGTACTTAGATGTTTGCAGTCCCATAGTCCCACCTCTGTAAAGTGAGCATGCTCCAGGTAATATGGCTAGCATATTTAATGACTGGAATTTAAATTAGATCAATAGTGCCCTGGACATTATGGAGGTGCTTATGAGTGCTGCAGCAGCCACGTGTTTTAAATTATATTGTCTTGCTGAAGCCTTTCTTTGCTGCTGTTTGCACATGCATTTTTAATATTTATTGATGATGAATTAAAAGATTTAGCTTGAAAAGTACTAACTCTGGCTGTTTATGAGATTATAAATATTAACTTTCACCTGCTTTTAGATTGAATGCGTTAAAAGAAGAAGCCCTGAAGTACAATATTGATGTGGAGTAACATGTGAGTAAGCATTTTACCCTGTTCCCACCTGTATTTTCATTGTTGCTAGTAACACCAACATTATTTTGGAGCATGGCATGCACTGAAGCTGACTGGCAGAAGTGCAGCCCTCCTTTAATGAATTGTTTGAAGGCAAAGGACGTGCTACATTACATCAGCGACAATGAGATTTGGCAGCGGACCCATGATAGATGAGTTATCATTCTGAACAGAACCACCAAAATAAAGAATCCCTTTTTGACTTTTTTTCTGCATATTTAGACATTTATAACTTATAAGGTTCAGCCCTGTTTTGTCCTCTTAGTTGAATTCTTCTCTCAAATGTGTTTTGTTTATTAGTTTAACTTTTCAGGTATTTAAAGTTCCATACTGTTTTTTATATACGCCTACCATACATCATATTTGTGAGGTGGGGACATGTGAGTTGCATTTATAACATCGAGTGGAGATTTCCTTTGTTTTATTATTTCTCACTGATTTGGTACCATAAGTATAATCTGCACTAGGGTGGGCGCCTCTTTCTTTTTCTTGTTTGTTTTGTTTATTAGTTTATCTTTTTAGGTCTTTAAGGCTCCATACTGTTTTCTTTCATTTTAGTTCGGGGATTGTTCCTTGTGCTTTATTCTTTTTTTCACTGGCTTAAAAATAATTTTTAAAATAATTTAAATAAATTAAATTTTAAAGTAATCAAAAGTGTTTGGACTATGATCAATCCTGTAACACTATCTGCGATTTTGAATCATATGGCACTATATGTTGGTTTGAATAATTCAAAATGTTCTGCTGTTTTGCATCTAGATTATATGTAGCACTATGTAATATTAATAAATAATATAACAAATCAGTCTATGAAAATTATGAATCTTTTTTATACGAATTACGGACAGTTCAGGAACACTGAAGCTTGAACATTTGAAACTAACTTGAGGAGATGCAGACTTCCATAAACTTTCCAGACAAATATTTAAAAAAAGTGGTGCGCTCAGATTGATTGGCCGGAGACCAATGCAAAACAGATGAAAACATGTTTTTGAATTAAATGTGAAGATTGTAAGTTCGAGAAGTCATAAGAAGTTTTGGATAGGCATTTTGGTCTGCCTTAACTACTAAAAAATTCAAATCTTTGCCAATTCTATCTTTTCTTGGCTGGAGAATATTGGAAGTAGAGTGTCGAAAATTAAAAAAATACATTCTTGGTAAAACCCTAGGGAAATGCCTATAGAAGGATTACAGGAAAGGTATAGTAAATAGAGTAACAAGTCACCTTACCTCCACCATAGATATATAGCTGGCCATTCTGTGGAAAAAAAACGTGTTCCTGTTGGCTTTAATATACATATTACTAAAAGGACTGGTTTTTATTTATGCAATAAATACTAAATGAGTCCAGATACAACACAGCTATACAAATTGTATGCCAAATGTTGGTCTTAATAGAACTAACAAATTCCAAAAGGGAAATATTTGGTTGTACGGCTAGTATTGTTGTTGTTTTTGTTGCAGTCATTCAGTCATGTCTGACTCTTTGTGACCCTATGGATCACAGCACACCAGGCACATCTGTCAGCCACTGCCTCTCTGAGCACCATCAAGCTCATATTCATTGCTTCACTGGCTTATCTAGCCAAAATATTTGAGCTTCAGCCTCATGACCATACCTTCCAGTGAACAGTTTGTCTTGATTTCCTACAGTATTGTTTGGTTCCCTTCTCCCCACTAACCCCCCCCCATCGCCAGCATGTACCTATAACCATGGAGGTCTATATAGACCCCCATGGCATCTAATACTTAACCACCTGCCAAGGAGGTCCTATAATTAACCTCCATTACGAGAACCCTTATGGACCCAGTGGCAACTAACACTAACCCCTAATAAGAATTGAGTAGTGTAGGTAACACTGCTCAAAACGGCATGGGCATGGGAATATTTTTTAAACAATCATTGATAAAATCTGTTAATCTGTGCATTCTAATTAGTTAAAAAAAGGCAATGCAGTGTTGAGCAGGGTTATCTACTATACTCAAATCTGGTTGGCTGAAATATGAGTGACACATATTTCAGTCAATCCTAAGGCGCAAAAATTCATATTTAATCTAGAAAAGCGTGGCAAAGATAATTTGCTGTGAGAGAACTCCTAATAGGAGGACCTCTATTAGAAAATGTTTTAATTTTTAGAGCATCAGGTTTTATAGGAGTATGCCCCTTGCACTAGGCCAGAAGATGAGGAACAATGGCTTCAAGCAAGACCGAAGAGGACCAGAAATTGGGATAGCCCATTTATCCAGGGCAAAAGAATGAGGACATGGGCATCTTTGATCATCGCTGTAGGTCATGAAAGGATAGGTAAGTAATCTTTTTTTTTTACGCTACAGGTTTAATTTTTTTTATGTTTTACTATTTATTTATTTGTTTTATTTATTGTTTAATTTTTAGTAATTATTTATTATTTTTTGTAAACTTTTCTATTTTTTGCATAATTTTTTTTGTAATTAATTTTATATTTTTATGTGTTTTTTTTGTTTTTTTTACTGTAACTTTAAGGCATGACTATGGGGCATATAATTTACATGATGGTCCAAAATGGGCCCCTGTGTTAGTAATAAGGTTGCAATGGTAGCCACATATGTTAGTAGGGTTTAATCGTAGGTACCATGGGGGTCCTTTGAGAACCCCCATGATATGGAATGAACTGTAAGATGCATTAAAGGACCTTTGTGGCATAATTTTAGGAGCCACAGAAATCCTTTAAGGACCTCTTTAGCAGGGGTTAATTTTAGTTGTCACAGAGGTCCTAGGTGTTTATTGTATGTGCCATGGAGGTCCTTACAGGACCTCCATGGCATGGGAGTTCATTTTTGATGTCCATTAGGGGCCTCTGTAGTGGAGTTTAATTTTGCGGTGTCACTGAGGTCCTTAAAGAATCTCCATGGCAGGGGTTAACAAAAAGTTGCCATTGGGGTCTATATAGACCCTAATGGTTATATGTAGATGTGGTGATTTGGGGTATAGCATGTGGTAGGAGGGAATCTTTGGGGTTCCCCATTTACAGGTGGTCCCTGGGTTCATAGGGAGTAAGAGTATTGGGGGGTTCCAGGAGATCCCCAAGATTAGGTGCTAAAGTGGGTGTTGGGAAAAGCAGTATTAACCCCTGAATAGCTTCAGATTTGACCCTTTTCCCATACAATATTTGTTTTATCTGTGAGCTTATTTACCCACAGAGAAAAGTGTATGTAATGTAATGACTTTGGGGGGAATTTGAATGGGACAGCTACATGTGGTTTCCGATTTTTTGACTTTTTACACTATTTAGTGTACACTTCTGGTAGGGGTAATTTTTTGGTGTCATATGCCTGCTAGGTAGTGATTTGCGAGTAAACTTATCTTGCACTTTTTTCAGCGTGGGCTATACTGTATATGGAACCCAGCATTGGTAGCTTCACTAAAGTTACAACATTCGTTCCCAACAGGAGAAGTGAATTTGTGGCTGCCCTTGTGGTATCTTGAATATATATATATATATTTGTTGGTAATATACTGAGTGACATGTCAGGGAGGTGGCTAGATTTTAAAATTCTGTTTTGAAAATTTTATACCGTCAGAAACGAGGAGTTTTACTGTTGTTAAAAGTTTGTGAACTCTTTAAGTATCGCTTTAGGTTATTCAATTTTTTAGAGCTACTGTACCTATATTATCTAAATCCAGGGATTGTTCAGAATCTAAGGGTTAAGGTAAGACTTTTAAACAAGCTATATAAACTTTATAAATCTATAGTATCAAATGTAATAATTCATATATGTACTACTGATAGGTGCCAAGCTCCAGTGAGTTTCAAAGGAGACCCATGATTTTCAATTCAAAACTCAGCATCTGTGAAATATCTAGTTTTAGTATGTGCCTTTAGGAAACAGACTTGGAACCAGATCAGTCCTTTCATTAAACCTCTCAGTTCTTTTGAATTATACTTGTTCTGTTCAAGCACTATGCTTTCCCTCTGCTCCTTTACATGTGTTTCTGATTTTTTCCCATTGTGAAACAGTTTTTCTGAATGATCCAACAGTGCAGTATCAAAATAGCATGTTCCAGATGGAACTGTACACAACACATACATGAAAAGATAGGAAAAAAGTGCTGGTGTTTTTACCGCTATTAATTCTGTCACCGTTATGTTTTTGAGCTTTGATGTATTGCAGGAGTTGGGCTGCTGTAATAACCCCCCAGTATGGAACCATCTGGCTTCTAAAGATAGTGGGAGGATCCTGAGTGCCAACCGGCTTAGTATTGTATTATGACTCATGTGGAAAATATTACATATATTAGGTTCTGGTTTTGAAGTCTTAACACGGTTGTACAGCACATTTCCTTCTCTGTAGTCTTGCTGAGTAATAAAACGATTACTAATACTTTCATTCTAGAACTAAAAAGATTTGCATTCTCAGTGTGTAATGTCACTTAAAACCCAATTCTCCCTTTCTACAAATAGAAAGATCCATTAAACTGAACCAAACAGCCCCAAATATCCCCCAAAATCCAGGACTAGCCCACAAAGTTATCACCATGCATTAAAGCATAAGCACATTACATAATTGCATAAGTGCTAATGGCCTCATGGTGGGTACCCCGACTTGGACCCCTAATCTAATGATGTTAGTCAGAACTAAGTAGGTCTCCAATTATAGCTTACCATACTGCAGAGGCTTAAAAAAACTAAAATAACTTTCTGCTTGAACAACCTTCAAGCTCATGGTAATCACAGCTAGTGTTTCACATACAACATTCTTAAAGGGCCACTTAATTCAGCACAATTTGTACAACATCACTGTAGAGGTCTCTTAAAAGTATGTTGAAATACTTTTTGAATTTCTGAAATATTAATAAATTAAATAAATTAAAATCTGTGTTTATATGTGTGAAAGACTGCCCACAGTCTGCTCCATGTCTGCTTCATTACTGATCAATAATTTTGCAGGGGTGTATTCCCTAGCAATAGTATGGTTTTTGTCTGTTTATATTTTCGGGGAACAGATCAGTAATGAGTTTATTTTTTCCCCATAAACCAGTAAATTCAGGTTTCTGCTCTCTTCCCTCTCTGGAATTTGAGCTATGCAAACCTGCTCATGGGGAGAACGGCTTATTGCTCTGTGCAGAGATTTAAAAAAAAACGTTACCAGATCTATCTGTGCAGGCATGGAATACTGGTAATCACCTAAAACAGGAAAGCTATGGGTTAACTAGTCAGTTCAATGTAAGCTAAGTCCATGGGGATGCTGTGCCTATCGATCACAGCCTTCCACCATAGAGCCTCACACAGGCTTACTGCAGTTGGCAGTGATTACTCATATGACACATACAATTTTTTTTATCCGTTAATAGTATAATTGTAATAAATCAATTTTTTTAACATACAATTTTATGCTCTTTCTCACCACAGTGAGTTTAGTGGCCCTTTAAATTCATAAAACAACAAGATCACGACGGCTTGTTATGTGATGAAAGACTACTAGGAAATGGGGCTTAGCGAATATTTTGAAGGTCTGTAATGCATCACAACCCATCAAGAGCTATCACAATCCACTGATGTGGCTTAGTGAATCTCCACCAGTATGTCCAGTGCTTGATGGATTTGTAAGTTTCAGTGATATTGGGTGTTTCCGAAACTACATGCTAATTAGGAGCACAACATGCTAAGTCGCAGCACAGTTCTCTAATTATTTTATTTGGTGGCAAAAAAGTATCCAGCACGTGATAATATGAATTTCATGCAATCAGGTTGTTCTCCCTACACTAATCAAGCACATTTGTCTGTAATTATCAAAATATGGATAAAAGTGTGACTAAAAAAAGTGAATAAAATACTCCTATTTGCTGTGTTTTCTATAGTAGCAATTTATCAGAGTTAAAATTAATTTCCAGTTGATACGCAGCTCTCATACAAAACATAGGAAGTATTTTACACCTGCTTAAAACCACTTATCCCTGCTTATAGCAACATTTATCCCTGCTTGATAAACTCAAAGATAATAAAGCCGTGAGATTAACATTTTTTCGCATGACTTAATTGAGGACACAGCTTACTTATTAATTGCATAAGTTTCTAATTGGCTTATCTAGTAAGCAAATATTATTTGAATGGTGCAAAAATGTATTTAGAAACAAATGGCTAGTACAGTAAATAGCGAGTTTTTAAGTTATTTAATAAAAACACTGAATCACTTTGAATATCACTTCTTAAAACAGTGTATCTGTTTTTTCTGATGGTATTGATTGCAGTTGTTGCCACCAGAAAATATGCTTCGGGCCTTTTGTGTTTGCTGGCTGTACATAATAGCGGCCATCGGCCACTAGATGATGCGGCTTCATTTTCAGTTAATTTCTTTAGGGTTAGGTGTTTGTTAAGCTTAGATTTAGGGTTAGGTGTTGGGGTTAGGTTTAGGGTTAGGTATTAGGGTTAGGTTTAGGGTTAGGTGTTTGTTAGGGTTAGATTTAGGGTTAGGTGTTAGGGTTAAGTTTAGGGTTAGGTGTTTGTTAGGGTTAGATTTAGGGTTTAGTATTAGGGTTAGGTGTTAGGGTTAGGTTTAGCTTTAGGTGCTAGGTTTAGGGCTAGGTGTTTGTTAGGGTTAGGTGTTAGGGTTAGGTGTTAGGGTTAGGTTTAACACTAGGTGTTAGGGTACTGGCTTATTATAAGCCTTACACTGACAAGAAATTCACTGACATCTTGGCCACACCAACTAGTGGCTGATGACCCCCACTGCGTGTGCCAGCCAACAGGAAAGATCCTATGCTTCCTGTCAATCAGTAGAATCATTATTTACCCATGCTAGACTCACAAGCCTCAACATATCCAAGCTTACCATGCACAGAGACAAACCTAAATCACTATGTTAGAGAAAAACATTAATGTTTATGAAGAATGTAACTAAGAATGTAACTAACAACATCAGGATCTATGTAAGCATAAAATACATTTTAGAGAGTAAACTCTGCTTCTTTATCTTATCTGGCATATATTTAACAAATTCTGCAAAAAGTGATATATGCTGGGACAAGTGGAATTAAATAGTGTTAAAACTTTAAATAATTTTCTCATTTAACAAGCAGGGATGAACTTTAAGTATAGGAGATAGGGATATACAATGTTACTTTTTTAAGCCCCATTTATCTCCACTAAAATACATCCTATTGTCGCTCACCTCGAGTATATGGGGTATGCCCTACTTTTTTCTATTCAGTAGTTGGTGGAAAGATGGCAAGAAAGATTTTTGGATCCTCTGTGAATGACATCTGTTTTTAGAATTTGATACCTACCCTGAAAAGTCTCAGTTTTCCGGCAGTTCCCTTTCCGTACCCATCCATGCATGCATTAAAAAAGGAAGAATACTAAACGTGTCATCGTCTTGGTGCTACCAGAGTTTTCTAACGGCTTACATGACTGCAATTTTTTTTAATTTCATACCAACTTCACAAACATGTGAAGCTTTTCCTAAAGTCCTTTAAGTAAAGAGATAATTTTAGAAATTATCTGCTTGTCTTTATCTAACAACTTGGAAAGTGGAAAGTTTATTTCTGACTTATAGCTATCATGGGTAGTAAAAACTAACTTGTATAGAAATTCTGAGAAGGTCTGGAATGTATTATTTGGGGAAAAGTCTCCAAAACAAAAGCATCCTCATTGAACCCAATAAACGCTTATTATCAAATTAAGTCTGGAAAGAAATATATTACATTTAGATGAACTGCTTGCATCTGTAGAATTCAAAAATGGAATAAATGGGATAAACGCAGTAGGAAGGAGTTTGGTAGGCATATGTATTATTGGAGATAAGTGGTGCTAAAGGACCACTTTAGTGCTCCTATAAAGTGGTCTCTAAAAAATGGTTTGGTAGGGCTTGAAAAGAAAAAAAAACCTTTATTAAACTCTTCTCGTGGATTTAAACACTGAATTGCTATATTCAGTGATTCTCCAGGCTGTATAAGATTTGGATCTCTCCTCCACCTGAATGAAATATTGGAGTGGACCCGTCCTGGGAGAAGTGCTAAATTGAAAATTTCTCTCTGAAACACACATTAGTAGCAAAGAGCAATATAGCCAGAGCTGCTATTTATGTTTGCTTTAAATCGTACTTGTTTTTTAAGCAGTTTTGTCAAACTCAATACACTTAATTTCAGTCTAGAGTATCCATTTATCAAGAAATTATTCTACTAATCACACTTTTTTATGAATACAATTTTTTTATTGGGGATGTTACACTTCAACACAAGATGTGGATCTTTACTTTTAACTGAACCCCAGCAGTGGTAGCTATCGTCCGCTAGGTGGCACAGCTGAGATTTTTGTGATTTTCCATGTGGGTGGTCTGATATGTATTAACTCTTTGATTCCTGAATTTGATATAACACGGAAATAAAACATAAAAAAGTATTTTTTGATTGCAGATTTGCGGGCTTGAGACTGTTGTGCAATTAAGTCTAATGTCTTTCAACACTTTTCCCATCTTTAAAAGTGCAGTATTGTTTTGTTTTGTTTTTTCCAGTGCTACTATCAGGTGTTTAACCCCCTTGCGAGTCCTATCTGGTACCCGTAAGATTTTCTTCTATATTTGCCATTTACGGGATTAAAAACAATTGCGGGCTTATGGAATTGTAGCAATTGAATAGCGATTTCGGATTGTAACATCTACAGGCTTGAAAGATCAAAGGCTTAGCTGGGTCGGAGTTACGATTTTGACAACCACAGGGATTTTTAGGCTGTAACCCGCAAATCTTTTACAGGTAGATAAAAGACGCCAATTGAATAGCAAATTAATTTACAGGCTACATTGCAGGCTCCAGTAATTTACAATTGCTCAATTGAATAGGGGCCCTGGTATACCAAGGAGTAGATTACATGCAGGGCCATGGCAATAATCATAAATTGGCTCCATAGAAACATATTACCACTCAACTATGTTGCATACTCCACAGTTCTTAATTTATTCACAGCTAACTTGCCAGTTACTCTTCAATATTTGTGGAGAGCAGAAGCTACCATTTTAAGGAAAGGTAAGTTGATTGGGTCATTAGAATACCTCTTCTGTGTCTATCGTTCTTTAGAGATTAATTATATGTTAAATATAATGAAATCTAATACAAATATCTTAAGAATTTCCTTTACATTCAAGGTTAAGACATTGCATGGTTTAAAATCTACCTCCTGTAAGCTAGTGATTTTTTTCACATTTCTTTATCCATTGTTTTGCTAGTGCCTTCTTAATCTTGGACAAATGTGGCGTAAGGTTCCTAATTTTTAAAACAACAATGTTGAGTAGATTTATTATGATAGTACTTCATGGTAGTGGATCTTTGATTCAAACATGTGTACAAGAAATCTGAACACATCCCATTATGCTTCACATGGTACCTTAAAAGGACGAAGAACAATGTGTTAAACAATTGCCTACAAAAAGCGGATGGTGAAATTGAATAAAATGTATTGTAAACTAAATAATATGGCTTTGTTATAACAGTCTGATTGCATAGTTCAGCAAGTATCTGTTGTTGGCCTGCCTCCATCCTTGTTTTTTATGTTAATTGTCCTGTGAGGCCTCTCTTTTGTTCACTAGAGGTGGTCTTTAAATGACTGTTCTGCAAACTTTTCCATCTTGTTTCATAACGTTGATCTACAGTATTATTACTACATAATCATCACATAATAATGAGTCTAGTGTACTAAAGGGGGAAGTGCTGAATATCCTCTCCAGTTTGAAGTCCCCAACAATGAGATAACATTTAGCCTTAGTTACAGATTGTTCTATGGTCCCATTTTTTATTAAAAAAAAACATTTAAAAAAAATATGACAAAGTGTTTCCATTGCATGATTATTTGTTTTACCATTGTGTTGGTATTGTGTTTGTGTTACTCAGTTGTGCTCGACTCTCGTTACCTCATGGACTGCAACCCACCATGCTGATCCACTTGGTATTCAAGGCAGAGATACTGAAGTGGTTTGTCAGTTCCTTCTCCAGTTTACAGCTCCTGGCATTCCTAGATGGTCCCATCCAAGTACTGACCAGGCCCAACCCTGCATGGTTTCAGGGTGGTGTGACTTCTTTGTTCCCTGGCTGGAATCGAACCCAGGGCGCATTGCTGAAATCATTGAATCCTAACCACTGGACTATCAGTTGGCATTAGGAGAGTATATATGTGTTAGAGTGAAAAATGTTAAGTGCTATGATAATTGCTTGTATGTTTTTTTTTTTAATACTACTAATTTAGTCGTTTTTTTCGGCTACTGTTTTGTTCCAGAATACAGAAAACAGAATACTATTGTTTCTATGGGTATGTGATGTTCTGCAAAACAGTTTTCTCCTTTCAACAAGATAAGCATTTTAGAGAAAATCTAAAATTTACATGACTCTATTTGTGCCATACTTCCATCTTGGACTGCTAGTCTGCTAATCTACTGGAGATGCTTTGGTACTTTATTTTACATCAAGAAGCTATTCAGAGAGTAGAATGGCAGTCTTTAAAAAACACAAAAAAAAACACATTGTACATTATCAAAATAAGCTCTTAAGTGGATATTATTAATATTACATATAATTGATCATTTAAACATCTATGTAGTTATAAAGAGTAATTGTATTTGAGGAAAGTGCACCAGTCTTACCATTAATAAGTCCTTACATAATGTAAACACGTCAATGCCAGTGTTTATTGGTAAAATGAAATATAAACTCATGGAAATAATAGAAATAATAGGAAATAACATCCTATACTGCTTTGTTAGATATTATGGAAATAATCTAATAGAAATTAACATAGTAAACAATTATTATAGTTATGGTGTCTGGGTTGATGGAGATAAGGTGTGCAATTACTGAACTGGAGAACGGGCTGCTAGTCAATGCTAAACCCATCAGTTTGAACTAAATTAAGTGGACGATGCTGTTATTAATGTTTCCATCAATGCTTAACATAGCCATGGACCCTAAAATTAGATTTGAATACTTTAAGAGAAGAGTGGAAGTGAAAAAAAGCACCCTTCATAATTTTATCAAATTCATGTAAACACACATACATGTATATACACAAACACGTATGTACATATAAGTTCACGCACACAAATCCCATTACATAAACAGAATACACAGATGCCAGAATGAGAGAAATAGACAGGAACAGGGAGACAAAAAGGGGAAAAAAAACAAATGGGAACAGATAAACACAGAGGGAAAATCGAGAGGGAGGAGAAGATAGACAGATTATGAGATAAACCGAGATAGAAAGTCATAGACAGTTAGACATGGAGAGATATATAGAAAAAAAAACACATTAAGAGTAAAGGCCAGAGGAAGTCAGATGGAGAGACACACACAAAGGGAAACAATCACTGTGGGTCAGCTCAGGAATATCTATTCACAAGTCTGTAGGAGGTATTTATCAAATGAAGTTAACACAATTAATCTAATAACCCTACTTTCAATATAAATATGTTTAAATACCAAAGTATCTAAGTGTTTACACCATTTTACAGTGTTTTCATCTGGTATTGAACTAATTTAAAGGGCACCAATGCTGGAAATTATGATATGTTTTAAATTTACAGATCTGATCTGAGAAGGGCTTGAGTACCATAAAATATATTGACCAACCCATCAGATAAATAATCTCCAGGATCAACACAGTGGGGTATAATTATCAAACATAGTAATAGTGGGGGATATATTGCCATAAATGGAGTTACACAGAACAAAATACATCCACTTACTATGTTTTCTATGGAGCCTATTTAATCAAGCAGGGATAAAAACTTAACTTTGTTTTATAAATATCTGTTACAGATTGGGATATTTTACTACACAGTTTTAGGCTCACTTTCACCCATACTTGATAAATATACCCCTATCAGTTCTCACAGCAACTTCATCTGCATCACCTCTATTAGCACCTATGACTCCAGAAGCGAGACTATCTGCTCATACAGTAATATCATCAACAACAGATCCTCTAGCCTACCAAGCCTCCAGTGACCTCATCAACATTCAACATCTTTAGCAACTTCAGGAATAGCTGCCTCCATCAACATTAACAAACTGAACAATAGTTACAGCATCAACAGCACTAGCAGCAATACCACTGCAAAACCTCCAGTAGAAGAATAAGTAGTTAATTAGGCAGCAATGCTAACAGCAATTGCTACTTCACCTACCAACAACAACAACAACGCCAATTGCTCTCTAAATCTAATGGTAACACCCACAGCTTCATTGCCTTTGGTAAAATTAGAAATTATTCAAGCAATGGCTGTAAATGTTTCTGCATCCCCAGCTACAATGACAGTAGCTTTGACATTTGCAGAAGCATAATGAATAAGGGCCCCTTTCCAATCTTTCACGCGGGCATTTATGGGTCAACTTGCCAACTTATCTATTTTGATTGTTAAAAACTGCACTGAATAGAGTAAAATGAGCTGCATTGGCACATTAGGGCTAGCTGTCACATTCAAATATTCCTCCATGCCATCCCAATTGGTTCTAGGGTGCTTCACCCAATCCTATGCATACTAATGACCACCTGTAGAAACATAAAAATGCCTCTGAAAATGATTCAAGCATCAGATCTGACAGTATGATCAGTCTAACACAGTTGAGTAGGCTATGAGGCTTGATTTCTCATATCTCACCCAGGCCTCCATTCAATTGCACCAGTTATAGATCGATTCAATTGAACAAGCCCGCAGCTACATGGCCGAAAGCCTAAACCGTAAACCATGCACCCGTAAGTAGCATTTCAGGGCATGATCATGATCAATTAAGCAAGCTCGTAACTACAGATTTAGAGTCAGCCAATAGTACATTTGCCATTTATGGGTTTGAAGGCAATTGCAGGCTTGAGGAATTGTAGCAATTGAATAGAGATTTGAGATTGTAACATTTACAGGCTTGAAAGATCAAAGGCTTAGATGGGTCGGACTTGCAATTTTGCCAACTGCAGGGTTTTTGAGCTTCTAGCCCGCGGGTAGCTAAAAGACGCCAATGGAATAGCAAATTATTTAAAGTCCTGCATTACAGGCTCTTGTAACTACAATTTGCTCAATTGAATGGAGGCCACAGTGTGTAGTAACATGCACTCTGCCACACTACACATGGAACAAGCTTGGTGGATCTCGTGGATCCCCCAGTACCCCTACTGCCTATGAGCCCAGGGATTCTCAGGATTACCCAATTTGAAATACCCCAGGATTCCCTCCCTATCCCCAATAAATCTATTGAGACCCCCATGGCACCTTACAATTAACCCTGTGCCACAGAGGTCCTTAAAGGACACCTGTGGCAGCTAAAACTGAAAACGTAAACCCTACGATGGGGGTCCCTAACGGAAACCCATGACAAACTAAATGAACCCCTATTTCACAGGCATCCGTTCATTTATAGGGGTTCATTTACAGGGGTTCATTTACAAGGGTTAATTTTGTGTGCCATAGGGGTCTGCTAGGGACCCCAATGATAGGGGCTAATTTTTAGGTGCCACAGAGGTTCTTTAAGAATCTCTGTGGAATGCTGGTTAATAGTTAGGTGCCATAAGGGTCTAAATAGACCCCATGTGTATAGTTTAAGGCATCCATCAGGTTGAACCAAGGAGAGAATCACATGGGAGAAGGAAATCCCCAGGGTTCCCTGCCGTCATAGGGGTGATTGGCAGTGGGGTATTAATCCTCTGCCTTTCTCATGTAATTTTGAATTCTACCATGGGAAGGAGTTTATATAGATTGATAGTGGATGGGGATTATATAGTGTAGTGTGATGTACTGCAGCACTGCTTCTAAGGCTACTGAGCTATTAGCTCAGTATCTCTTGTAGGAGGCTGCATGAGGACTGTAGGGCTTATGGACTGCTATGAAATAGCCCTGGTATGTGTTCCCTAGTTTATTGGAGTGTTTGTAGGAGATTTGATTGGGATGGATACATACCTTGTGTAAAAAAATCTCCCTCAGTCGTGAGACAGAAACAGGCAGAAACAGAACTAGTAGCTTTCGGCTTTTGACCACAAGAAAAGCAGATTCATGTTATTTGTATACATAATAACATGAGAAACCTTTTAAATGCTAGTGAAACTTTCAGACTCAAAGGGCTCGATTCAATGGCCCAATTTGTAAATTTATACACACTTAAAATCACTCCTAATATTGCTTCATATTCGGCAAATGTTACTTATTGGCACTAATGAATTCTTAAGTCAATAGAATGCATATGTACATTTATAAAAAATAATGCTCAAGGACAAATTTATGAGTTCAAGGCATTTGCAAGTAGCTAATTGAATACGGCTAAACATGTTTTATCTCATAATTAGGTCATACCAACGTCATTTTCTATCCTCTATACTTTAATAGAGACTGTCCAAAATCTGTTTCTTATTAACAGATAAACATCCTCTTGCACTATAGATCATGTATGAGCAAATGTACTATTGTTGTAAAGCTTTTTATAAGATATACTACCAAATATTGTCACCCACTTTCTATTTTACCAGGATGCCCATGAGTCTTTTATTTTTTAGGGTGTTGCTAGAATTAGATTATTCTAACATGCCTCTTCTTTATCACAGTCCATTGAAACAAGAAGTGCCAAACTTTAGCGTTGATATTTCTCCTGAGAGCCCATACTCCCGAACAGAAATGTAAAATATTTAATACTCAGTATATTCAAACGTTATCACATTTACAGAACACATCCACAGTTATATAGCAATTCCCAACAATCCCATTGGGATCCAACTCATATCTCAAAACATGTAGCACACCAGTAGCTCTCTCTCTAACTTTGATGCCCACACACTTGTTAATGTGCATTTTACTTCTCAAGTATGCAAGACAAGGAACGCCTTCCAAGTCTTTTACAGAGTTACATGTTGATGATTTTTGACTAGAATCTCTAAACTACCACTCTTGCATTAAGTTCCCTTCCTATTTACACTTCACGGAGTCTTTAGCAATTGTTACTGACTTTAATAAAATATACATGCATTTTTGTGTAATATGATTATATTGCATATTCACAGATCACTTAACCTAAAGCACACATCTGCTATAATGTAATGCATCCAAGTAATCCGAACAAACATATCTCTTAAGGAACCTTTTCCTTTTGAAAAGGAATTTGAATATTCCCTACAGAAGCAGGGTGGTAAACAAAAGTTGACTTCTCCAATGCAATTAATGTGCAGATAGATATGAGAAGCTGTTAGCAATATATTGTATATGTTCACATAGACAGCTATTTTTTTAGTTTGCATGACACACTAGTGTTTCATTAGGTGACAATAACATCTTAAACATAAAGTTATTGAAAATCATATATTTTATCATTTATACCTTAGCATTTGGATACTTCCTATATAGTTTCCAATGTTGATACGTGAGTACAACATACTCTGCCTATTTTCACAGTCAGAAAAGTAATAAATGACTTAGCAGTGAATAGTAAACAGGAAGTTTTTGCAATAGTGAATAGATATGCAATGCTACTCTCCCCTCTCTGCTCCTCTGCTCACTGTGCCTCTCCCCTTCATCTCTCCAACTCACCATGCCCCTCCTCCTCACCTCTCAAACAATACTTTACGACTTTTACGGCCGAACCACCAAACTCAAAAGAAAAAAATCCGTTACACACTCACACACAGCACAGGTGGAGAGCCAGGGAGCCTGTGAGTGATGCTGCAAGTTAATTTGAGCCATATTTGCGTTTTTGGGGGCAAACGAAAATCGGCTAAGCAAGAAAAAGAAGGGCGGATGAAAAAACTTAAAAGAAGGAAATGAAGGCAGTAAAAACGACCACGAAGCCAGTGACAATTAGCGCAAGAAAGTAAACATGATCACGAAGCCAGTAATACTTAGCCAAACAATGCAAGCAATGGCACTCATCGTTAGCCACGCAAAACTGCAGCACAGACACAGAGGAGAAAGACACAGGGGAGAGAGAAGGGGGAGAGGGTGGAAAGAGACATAGGGATGAGAGATGGGTGAAAAGAGACACGGGAGGGGGAATTAGGAAAAATAAAAGACACAAAGCACGAAGAGAGGGGAAACAGACAAAGGGGTTCAGAGACTGGGGAGAGGCTCGCAATGAGCAATGAGAAGGTGCTCATTGTGAGACATGCGATGAGCACCGAAGGGCTCGCAATGAGCGCCGAAGGTGAACATTGAGAACCACGAAAGTTGTGGGTTGCCAAAGCAAGCAATGAGCGGCAAGTTGAAAGAGGGAGAGGCATGCAATGAGCTCCAAAGGTGCTCATTGCGAGCCACGTGATGAGCTCCGACGGCGCTCAGCACGGGACTGGCAAGGAGCGCCAAAGGTACAGCATTACCAGCCTTAACATTTTATTGCCGTCATTTTTGACGAGCAAGTCGCTAGTTCAAAATAATAGATAAACTAGAACAAACCTTATACACTCTCTGTAATGCTCCTCTCCCTCACAAGTAAACCTTAACCTCCACCCCTGAGACCTATGACTTAGCTTACGCAGCACGGAATAGTCAACATTTGACCAGTAAACACATTTATATAGACCCCAGGTTGCAATTACTGATTTTCTTTCACTTCACTGTGGTTGCAGTTGGAACTACTGTGTTTATTGGCCCTTACTCGCTACTTCAGTCTCTTAGCTGCATAAATAACATGTAGGAACCCTTTACATAGTTACATAGTAATTGAGGTTGAATAAAGACTTTTACAGCCCTATTAAATTCGGACTACAAGTAAATCCGTAGCCTGTAACGTAGACAGTACGACTTACGGCTATTAAATTAGCCTCTTAAACCTACCCACAGATGACTTTCGGGTTAAGCAGTTGCAAGGCCAAAAAAAGCCTACGGGTTGTGGAACGTGGAACTTTGCGGCCGCAAATCCTTTGTTCGCTCAAGCCCGTAACCTCTACAATTACAATTTAGCTTTTAAATTTCAACAAATTCACTTGCGTTAAACCCTGTAACAATCAAATCAACAAATGATTTATGGGTTTGCGTCTCAAGCTCGTAACTTGCAGCCCCTTCTAATTTAATAGCACCGTAACTAGGCCAAATTTCAAGCCTGCAACAGTTGCGGGTCTCACATTGCCGATACGGGGCTCAAATTTAATGTGGCTGATAGTCCATCAAGTTCAACCTTTTTAAATGCTCATAAGCTAATCTCTCATATGTAGCAAACATGTATGGCTATCACATATAATAGTTGTCAAACTGAGAATCATCGTCACGCGAAGCGAGGGACGCAGCTCGGGCCGCATTTTCGGAGGAGGAGGCTCCAACGTCGGCTGCAATGAGCCAAAGGCTCATTGCAGGCCGCAAATTTACGGAGGTGGAGGCTCTACGGCGCCTCACAAGTGCTTACAAACAGTCCCCGAAGCTGGACTTTGAAAAAAAAACTAAAACACGCAATGAACAAATACGGACTTACACAAAAAATACGAGCCGCAGGACTTAGAAAAAAAAATATACAAATTTACAAAACTACGAACTTAACAGCCGAATCGCGCACAGCGAAAATCATCAAAAGAACACAAAATTTATACTAAAAAAAAAAAACATTACACACAGAAAGGAGGGACAGCTACGGTGTCTGGGAGTCAGGTTGCAAGCAAATATAAGTCCAATTTACAGAGTTTAGACACTCGAAAATCCCCTGAGCGACAGAAAAAATGGCCGCCAAAAAAACAAAAACGAGGCTACACGACCCCTAAACCCGCATAACACCACCAGGCACATACAACTTTTACACAAACCAGTACGAGGTACAAGATACACTTTTAGCAAGGACACCCTCGTACCCAATCGCTGCCATTTTACATCACTAACTTACAGAATGCGGAAGTACACAGCTACGCAAACTGCTTCCCCTTGTGCACGCAGCCTATTTACACTACACACTGCACACATTGCTGACACTTACACCTCAGCTCAACAACAGTTCAAATCTACATTATATGCTGCAGGAACATCAAAATAGATTGTTAGCTCTTCAGCACATTGTTTGCTGCATATATTAATTACAAATAGGTAAAGTATTAATTTAGGATTTCATTAATTCATTAATTATCATGAAAAAATACATATACAGAAAAAAAAACACAGTGCCTCTGATAACAAAAAATACAGCAACCAAGAGGCTCGCAATGAGCGCCGAAGGATCTCAAACGACCAAAACACTTACTGTCTGTGGCAAACAGCATTACCTGCCTATATCCTATGTAAGTTAACCTGTGGGGACAATGCAATAGCTCAGGAAACTCTCTCATAAGAACTCCCACAGGGCCAAGTCAGCCTTATGGGAGTTCCTATAGGGACCATGTAATCAAGACTCAAACTGGACTGCGCTCTTAGCTTTTGTTCCTATTGTTGTTAAACAATTCTACAAAATGTATTGGATCTTTGAATTTCCAGAATTTGCGATTTGGAATCCAGATTATATTCACACAGCATTTTTAACAAATAATTGGAACACTGTCATAGGTAATTATGCTCTATAACAGAGTTTGAAATGTTGCCATTATACAGGAGGAAATGATTCAAGCTAATTAAAATGGTCACATTAAATGTTCAAGAGATCTCTAATTGCCCAGCTTGACATGTTAAATTGAATGCTAATCAATTTATGTTACTTAAACATTTCTGGTTACCATTATTTAAACCTGAGTTGAAGATAATGTCTGTAAATAAATGCTAAGAGCACGTTATATAGGTAAATAAGATCAAACATTATATAAATCAAAGACATGTTGAAGTTGCTTGCAGGGTTCTGAAGGATGTTCAGATAAAAAGTCAAGGAGTAGGAGTGAGGAGTAGGAATAAAGTTCAGATGTGGACCCCTTGGTCACTGTGCTACAGATTGCAATTGATGGAATTTGAGAATCTAAAATGTATACTTGGGGTTGTCTGAAATAACTAGTTATGCAAATCCGCACATAAATTAAAATGAAGAGCACTTTGGCACTTGCTTTTTGAAGCAACTTAGAGCTTTCACTTTAGCAAAAATGATGAGGGAAAACATATTGGGAAAGTTACAGATAGTCATGAGAGATGGTGTTCAGAATGTAAATAAATATGCGATAGATATTTCGAAATAGTTTTTTTTTTTCAGGCAGTGTTTAAAACTTTGGGAGTGGAGAGGGAAAGGACAGTTGCAACACATGAAATCCTGGAAGCTGGAGTGGGAGTAGACAATGAGAGTGAAGTTGAGTCATAGGTCACTGAGATAGTGGGAATTGGAGATTTGGACAGTCTGTGGATATGAGTGGAATGTAGGATTTTTTTTTGTCATTGTTTTAATTTTTATTTTGGAAGATATAATGAGCCAATGTAATGACTAAGATAGTGGAGCAGCAGACATGGAGTGGTGAGTCAGATATTGTTAATGTTGGACTCAAGTGTGATAGGAAGGTCTATTAGTCATAAATTGCAGTAACTGATGCAGGTGATTAATATACCTCAGGGTGTTTTGTGGTCTTATTTTTTGTTCTAAAATAGATTCCATAATTCCATAATTTAGCTACATGATTTTGTTAGTGACTGAAGGTGGATAATGAATTTAATAGTAGAGACAAATATTTTTCAAAATCATTGAGCCCAGGATAATTTTTGGTGATTATAGAGATATTGGCAGTGACATATGTATAAGGAAAGATGTTTGTTGTGGAAGGATGAACAGTTCAAGACTTTCATGTTATAGACATGAAGTTAGGTGAGGACATCCCGAAGAAAATACTGCTATACAGTTGGTGGTTAGATGACATACTGTACTTGAGAAATAGGTGAGCTGAGGCAAAATATTTTTGTGTATAATTAGCAAACAGTGTGAAAAGGAAGAACGTGAGTATAGCAGAGGTTAAATTCTGACTCTTGTGGTACCTCCATATAAAGAAGCAGAGAGGTGTAAGGGGAAAGATAGAAGCCAGTAATCACCATTGGACCTGGCTGTGCATTAGTTGTATATCACTTGAGTGAGTGTTATCTCTGTAATGGTGACAGTAAGAATACAAAATGCAGTAAATACTTAGAAAAGAAGAAATGAGTTATGTTGTTATAAACCACTCATTTATATTGTGTTTAATTACCGGTTTTAAGCAAAATGTTAACTTGCAAAATACAGCTGAGTAGAAACGTTTGGGAGGAAGAGGAAATAAGTAATGTTGTCAAGAAGGTTCCCAACCCCCATACACTTACCGTTTCCACTTTTACCTGTATAAAGTTATTTTCTTTTTTATTGTCTAGGGGCTGGAGGTTATGTGTTACTCTTACCATTCTGAATTGTAAAATATGGAGTAACTGGTAAGGATTATTGGGTTGATGGTTCTGAGATCAGATCAGGCAGAGAAAATGTAATGACAGCAGGCTAATAAAAGTAGCATGGATTGTTAAAGGGTCCATCAAAATATATTTTCTGTTGCTTCCTGGTTTGAACCCTGTCACAATCTACTGCTTGATTGGGCTTGAAAACATCCTAAATTAATCCTACCCAGTAGTATTGTGAGGTACATTGTATCCCTGCTAGCAGAATATGGATTGGTATCAGGACAATGGCTACCAGGGAGGACCAACCATAACACAGTAAAGCATGACCCAAGATGATCCATTTAGGCTTATGATAAATAACTGACACAAAACCGATTGTTTGGGAGAAAACACGGGCCACAGCTTTATTGTAAATAACCAATTTACATAACTTAAAACTTGCATATATTATGCATATTAACATATTCAACTATAGGGGGAGGAGCCCGGCCACGGACAGTAACCTCACGCCTTGGGCCCTGCCCAAAGCCCCCAATGCTTATTTTAAGCACGCCCTGTGAGGTAGGGCCACGCCCACTTAGGCCAGTGCGCTGGGCAACTCACCTCCCACCAAACATATATACAATATCTCAGAAAATTGCTACTTCTCAAGTAAAACTTTCACTTCTCCTTTTTTTTTTTTTTTTTTTTTATGCTCTTTTTTTTTTTTTTGAAACAATACATAACCATTCCAACTTTACCAACATAATTAGGGTGGGAGGGAGGGATTTTCCACGGAGACCGTGCCGAACTGACTCTCGGCGCGCGAATGCTGCGGAAGCCTCGCCCCCGCCGCTCCTGATTGGCTGGTGTGCCTTACAGGCTCCGCTGGGTCACGAGACGCTGCGGGTTGACCCAGGGAGCCTGTGCAGCCTCCGCGTCGGCAGGAACTGTAGAAGTTACCGACTGTGGACCCTTTTCTATTGCCCAATTTGTAAATTTATACATACCTAAAATCACTCTTAATATTGCCACCTTGCAATCCGATTATGAGTTACCCGCCCACAATCACTATGGGCCAGCCAAACCACAAAAACGGCTTTAGAGCTCCATTGGTTTTAGCACTGCTCGAATATTACAAGTGCTAACTAATTACACTTACAGAAAATTGATATTCTATTAGACCCGTAGCTCTAGCTCGCAAATAAAGTCTAATCTGCAATTGGAAAAAGTATCACGTTTCTGTCAAATATATTATGAGTACTAAATAGGACTAGCAAGGCATTTTTTAAACACTTATTAGAGCTGTAACAGCAATTCAACACACACTAATGTACTTTAAAAGTACAGGAAGGCATGGAAACACATTAGAATGAATTGCACAACAGTCTCAAAACCACAAATATGCAATAAAAAAAAAAAATTGTAAATGTTATTTCTGAGTAATATTGATCCTGGGCCTCAAGGGGTTAATACATATCATGAAACCCCCATGGACTAAGATAGATGATCTAATGTATTTTATAGAGTGCTAGTTTGCTTGATTGCGAGGCCGATCAGCAAATATTAATTATTGGCACTATTTCATTCTTATCTTCCAATTGCAGATTATGTCTAACTTCCATGTTACTAACGCCATGATCTTGATCTCATTTACTATTGGCTGTGTCTAAGAAGTAAATTACGTGCTTGCTTAAATATTGTCAGATCATATGATCACGCCCCCTGAAATCCTACTTAAAAAGGTAAGGTTTACGTGTTTAGGCTTAAGGAGGTAACTTGGGGGCTTAAGTCAATAGAATACATCTAATCATTTTGAGAAAAAAACACCCGCAGCCAAATTTATGAGTTTGAGGTATTTGCAAGCAGATGATAGAATATAGCCCAGTAACTATAAAACTTGCTAAAAGTCAGGTAGTTCAATCCTGTAAACACCACAAGTCTAAATCTAATGATGAAATTGTTATAAAGTTGCAGATTTATTTGCCAGCATATTTTGTGACAGTTCTGTTTTTAGTATATTTTTTTACCATTTTATTCACAGCAACAGAATTAGTTCATGGCTCAGATATAAGATAACTGTCAGGATGATTGTGTTTCTAATGAGAGTTTGCTCTATACATGACCTTATCTTTCTTGACTAGTAAGAAGGAAACTTGGACACTGAGAATATCTCAATAATTGTGTGTTAAGTCATATCTTTGCACATTTTAATACAGAAAATTGATTTTGTGTGTCTGTCTGGTAAAGCAGGAAGAAAACTTGAAAACTGAAATTCAGCAGGTAATATCCTCATTACTCAAGTATGTACAATTATTACCTCAGTGCCTAACACTCAATTTATACAACAAGAAAAAATAATGAGGAATTTAAAATTGATCTTTATTGTAATACTAGATTTAAAAAATAAATATGTTGACGTTATAAAGTAATTAAAAGCATGGAAACTAGCATGACTTGCTAGCTTTGGACATATAATGTGTGACGTTAAAATGTCCTCTTTTTTAAAATTATTAAAAATCAGTCACCATTCAACTATATTTATTTGTAGCACATAGAAATACAGCTGATGTGTGAGAGGTTACTGTAAAGACTAATCCCCACAATAAATTGTCTATATGTGTAACCCCAAGTCGACAGCTGATATAAAAAAATGCTGTTAAGTTATTAGGTTGCAGTATTAAATAGTGTTTTATCCACTTAATATATGGAATATATTTTTATGGGTTGTAGTATCTGTTAATATAGAGGAATTCTGTTATTTATCTCAGTTATATGATAGTGATAATATATTTGCAGGAGAGATGTGGCTCGTAATTCACAGGCTGCTATCTAAACAATGACCTTCTTAAATAGACTGAGTTGATGTTAAGGGAGGTAGAATCCAACAAACACTGTGTAAAAATGTAAAGTTGCTCCCTTGTTAGGTACTATGTCCTCTGTGCTAATATCACTGTTATACTAAACCAATTTGATATGAAACGAGAGCTACACCTATAATGTATGGCTAGTTGTAGATAGACACCTGGTAACAGTTTGCATTTGTTCCCTTGTTAGGTACTGTGGCCTGTCTTCCACTATAAGAACATATTTTATATCTGATAATCCTAATAAGGCGTTAATATCATATTGGTTGAATATGCTCAGGATCGCAACCATAATATTAATATCAGTACCGATTTATTGTCACAATCTTCTCATTCAACTTGCTGATACTAAGTTGCTTTCTGGATGAGGGCAGCACGCCGTTGCTAGCTACCTACGTCACCAGAAGAAGCCCTAACTCCACAATGCCGTTTCGATGCTACTGCATCTTAATTATTAACTTCAACATATTCTTTTTTTAAATCTAGTTTTACAATAAAGATCAATATTAAATTCCTCATTATTCTTTCTAATATTCTCATTAGATCAAATGCTTTCAAAATAGTTTAATATTCTATAAAAAAACAAACTATATTTATGGACACTTGGTAATATCTACAAAATACCTGTTTTTATCAAGTCCTAACTTCAGTAAAATTCAACTGAGATTATTCAAAGTGGCTAAAAAGTATGCCGATATTCAAAGAACATTGTAATATCACATATATAGTTGTGAGCAAACGAGTTGTTGCTACTGCTTGCGGGCTCGCGTAGCGAGGGCCGCGGGCGAGGGCCTCAGTTGCTGGCATGGAGCGCTTCTCGAGGACCTTAGTTGCTGGCATGGAGCGCCAGAGGCAGTCCTTGCCAGCAACTAAGGCCCTCGCAAACTTTACGGCGCAACGCAAACAACACGACACACCAACTACGACCCTCGCAAACTTTACCTCGCAACACAAAAAACATACGAGACACGTTACCACACATTACGACCTCGCAAAAATCGCCATCAACTCGCGAACATGACATAATTCAAAACACAATAAATACACACAGCACATACATAAAAAGCTTACCTACAGCAAGAGGAAGCATCATGGACCTCAAAAAAACAACTTACACCTTCATTTAACTAAAAATAAAAGAGTTTAGACACTAAAAAATTCGCTAAGTGAGAGAAAAAATGGCCGTTGAACAAATGAAAACGAGGCTACAGCACTCTAAACACACAAAACACCACAATAAACTCGCAAAACACCGAAAACGACCTACGGATATTCCGCTAAGACGCATACCACATTACCCGCCATTTTACACCAATGCGGAAGTACACAACTACGCTAACGGTTTCGTCTCACGCACGCACACTATTACACTGCACACGTTCATCACGCTTACACAGCAGCTCCACACCACTAATGCTGCAGCAACATCAAAACACATTGCCAGCTCTTCAACACAATGCTTTAAAATAGGTAAATTATATTAATTTATTAATGTATTATATATTTCAGTAGTAGACACAAAACACCATTAGCTACCTTACAATTTCATTGCCGTTATTTTTTGACGGGCAATTCGCTAGTATATATATACTAGCAAACTGCCCGTAAAAAAATTATGGCAATAAAATTGTAAGCCAGGCATTGCTGTTTGCCACACAATGTGAGGCTTTTGCTTTGCTGAGCACCTTCGGCGCTCACTGCGAGCTCCGCAATAAGCACCTTTGGCACTCATTGCAAACCTTTCCTTCGACGCTCATCGCGTGGGTCACAATGAGCGCCTTCAGCATTGATAGTGAACCTTTCCTCGCGCCTACTGTATGGCCCACTCATTGCAGGGTTCATTAACCTGCAAGTTTTGTGCTTGGGAATACCATGTGTCTCTTTCCAGCATCTCCCCCTGTCCCTTCCCTGTGTGTTTCTCCTCTCTGTGGGCCTCATTCTATTATCGGCCGTAAATCGTCCGCAAAGCTGCGATTCCTTGCGGGGCTCCCGTTACCTTGCAATTCAAATAGACGGCGCCGCAAGGATATCCCCTTATGGCCGGCCGCATATCTTGCAACCGTCCGTAAGCTCAGAAATCTTTAAAAGCAAATATAAATTCAAGATGGCACTGTAAAGCCCTGTAAATGCTAGGGATCGTAATGGGGGACATGAGGATTAATAGCAACCCCCTCTCAAGCTTGCACATCAGCCCAAATCCGATATTTCATTAACTGTTTATTTTCCGGCCACAGCGTGGGCGGGTCTGAGGTGCTCAAAGCCCTCTGGACTTTTTCCACGGATATTTGACATAAATTAAAATAAAAATTATTTACGGATTTGAGTGTAGGGGAATGTTGTGCTATGAATGCTAACACCTACAATCACTTTATAGTCTCATAAGAGTGCAGGATGGCTTTATTATGGCTTTATTATGTGCTTAATTGTGTGCCTGTGGGACCTTTGTGCTGCAAGTAAGCTGCGGCTCGGTTTTAGCCTTGCAGAGAGGGTTTCCGGAGCAATTGAATAGCAACCGGGATTTGCTTGCGGACGGAACTCTTGCGGCCGTTTAAGATCAAAGGCTTTCCTCCGGCGCCTGCGGCCGCAAGGGATAACAAGGCACCGGCCGCAAGCCTGCCGGAGCCCCCGACCGGAAGGGAATAGAATAAGCAAATAGCCTGCGGCCGGTCTTGCGGCCCCGCATCTCCTACGGCCAATAATAGAATGAGGCCCTGTGTCTGCTGAATGTTAGTGTGGCACGCGCTGACTGCCGTTTGTTTTATTTTCAAAGTCCCGCATGTCTGGCGTTTTGCCGGTGTAAGTGTTAGTGTCTTTGCCGTTGTGTATTTTCTAAGTCCTGTGTGCCTGGCGTTGATCGTGTAATTTTCGAGTGACGAAACACGGCAAATAAGGCTTGCAACCTCAATCCCAGGCTTCCTGGCTCTCCCCCTGTGCTGTGTGTGAGAGTGTTTTCATTTATTTTTTATTATTTCTCTTGTTTTTCGTATTTTTCCAAGGTTGGATTTTTTTGCCCCCGAGATTCCGAGGTTGGATTTTTATTTATCTAAGTCCCGCGTTCCTCAACTGCTTGCAGCCTATGTCCCTTGTGCCTCAACAGTTTTACTAGTGACCAGCCCATCAAAAATGACAGGGCAATAACATGCTTTTTCTACTCTGAGGACCTTCGCCGTTCATTGCGAGTCTCGCGCTGAGCGCCTTTGGCGCTCATCGCATGGCTCGCAATGAGCGCCTTTGGCGCTCATTGCGAGCCTCTCCTCTTGTTTACTTTTGCTCCTCTGAGCGCCTTTGGAGCTCATCACAAAGTCAGATGTATATGTCTATTTTTTTAAATAATAATTAATCAATTAGTTACTTAATAAATTAATATACTGTACCTATTTGTAATTGATATATCCAGCAAAGAATAGGCTGAAGAGCTACGTATCTCTTTTGATTTTCCTGCAGCATACAATGTACAGTTGTACTGTTGCTGCTCTGAGGAGAAAGTGTCATCAATGTCCCAACTGTGCATTTGGTTTAGTTGTGTAAAGCGCCATTTTAGATTTGTAATGTTATTAGTTGCAAGTTAGTGGTCCAGTATGTGGGAACGCAACATTTGTGATATTTACTTTGAACAGAAGTCTGGAATGTAACAGCACTCCTTTTATCGAGGTGGGGTTACTAGAGACTCAATAATTATTTCTATTGGCACCTTTAATTTGAGATTTAACTGGCAGTGCCAACTATTCCTGAACACATACCTTACATTTACAACATTTTGGTTAGTTTTGCAGGCTTAATACAATAATAAAGCTATGGCTTCCCTTATGGATCTCTATCTTGTCTGGGTGAAGGTGCTTGTGTACTTCAATGAAGCTGCGAGCTATACTATGTAGGCTCACCAAAGATGTGCAGGTCATACCAGAGAGGTCAGACAAATCAAGGATTGCAATGAGCGCCGAAGGTGCTCAGACCACCAAAAGTACTCACAATGAGCGTTGAAGGGACTCAGAGGACCAAAAGCCTTATGTGTGCCAAACAGCATTACCTGCCTTACAATTTTATGACCGTCATTTTTTGACAATTTGCTAGTATAGAATAACACACACATTTCCATGCCATCATGGCTGCAACAGTCCCAACATCCATGTGGTATGACACAATATGTCCATGTGGTATGGCACAATAACCATTGCGAGCTTAGACCCATAACATTTTAACAGCTCTAAACTCCAGTGGTCCCCCTGGGCATGACAGACCCTCTCTAACAGTTTATGTACTAAAGAGGCACTGAACCTGAAATCATTGTAAGTTTTACACGTTACAAACATTTTTTTACATTACAAATTATTGTAAAGTCAAATTTCTCTAAACTTCATTGATACTAACAAGAAGTGCACAGAGCAGACTTTAGTCTGTAGAGCTCAATGGCTAGTAGAGTGAAAGGCCCCCAAGAGTAGTTACATTTCTGAATAAGCTTTTGTGCTCTGAGACCTTTACTTGTAAAAAGAAAACAAATTGTGACACATTATCAAATACTCTCGTACTTAATACACATAAACTTCCCATGTCCCTTAAATGAGTTAATGTGCCGTTACACGTGAATGTATATCTTAGATACATATGTTTGCAGTGGACATTGTATTAAAACACAATTTTGAACTTTTAACAATACCCTCTTTTTTTTTAGTAACAGAAGGTGCTGCACATGTATCTCATTTAGCAACCTGTAATTACCATCCCCACTTCTGGATGGCTACCTTGTCATGGTAAACGGGCCTGTGTACCTCAAAGCTGTGAGCATGAAGGGTCACCCACGATTGGCAGGTCATAGCAGAGAGATCAGACAAACTGCAGTCCACTGGAGGAGCATCTGGCAACCCACTCCCTTACCTTTGCCATGAAAACATTATGGATTAGCACAACCGGACACAAGATGTGCCTGACGTGCTGCTGTCCAAAGGGTCACAGAGAGTCGGACATGATGGAACGATTAAACAGCAAGTTACCATGCCACGCTCTGTGTCTTAGCTTTCTATGTATGCTCTATTATTTATTGACCTGTTATTATCACCTATTTCTTTTAATCCTTAACACAGATGGAACATAACATTTTAACTATGTGAGATGTAACTCTACTGACTTAGGGCCTCATTCAATTGCGATTTGGCCAATTGAATAGGGCTCCATATAAGCACAGAGAATTTTTTTTTAGTTAGTGAACTTCTATCCAAAAGCAAGCAGCCTTATTAAATTGCAATTCAGTAAATTCTAAAGGGCTCTATATAAGCACACAGCATATTTTTTTTACAGAAATATTAGTTAGTGAAGACCTTGCTTTTGGATAGAAGTTCACTAACTAAAAACTTCTGTAAAAAAAATATGCTCTGTGCTTATATAGAGCCCTTTAGAATTTACCGAATTGCAATTTAATAAGGCTGAAGGTCTTCACTAACTAAAAACGTCTGTAAAAAAATGTGCTCTGTGCTTATATAGAGCCCTATTCAATTGGCCAAATCGCAATTGAATGAGGCCCTAAGAAAGCCATTCCAATTAGATCTACTACTAGCATTACAGTATACTGGGGACCACACACCTCTGCAGCTCTACAGTCCCCACGCGGTACTGCAGGAGACACTAAGCTGTCAGACCCCTTCCTCCATCCATCTACATAAACCATTTACCATAGCAGGGTTAAAATGATAAAAGATCGGCACTGCCCATGTTCCCTATATGCCTGGGGAGCCCCCAGGGATTCCCTCCTCCCATGTGGTGATGGGACCTCCCTGGGATTCCCTACCCCACTCACCCTAATTGTTACCCCAAACCATAACAATGCGGTTCCACTTAGAATCCTATGGGACCTAATCGTTAATCACATGCCACAGAGGTCCTTAAAGGGCACATAAATATTAACCCCTGCCAAGGGGTCCCTAATGGACCCCCACGCTACACAAAATTAACTCCTATGCCACAGGGGTCCTATGGAGGTCCTACTAGAAACGGCATGGCATCTAATGTAAGCCTATATGCCATGGAGGTCCCGGAAAGTTCTCCAGGGCATGTATGTCTAAGATATATGCCATGGAGGTCTTACAGGACCTCCATGGCACCTAACCCTTATGATATATTTTAAGCCAATCAGAATTGACATAGGTCATTACTGGGGGTTAGGTTTAATTTTTACATGCCACATAGATCCTATTCATGATTTTGGAATAGATTACTAAATTACTGTAGAATCTGCGCCATAAGTGCCTCCCTAAAAGATTGGAATAAGGCCCTTAATCATTATATATATATTTATATGTAAATATTTTTATAATTGGAAGGGGTCCCTTGAAAAGTTGAAACTTTAGCCTAAAAGTCATCATTTGAATTGTCACATTTTGGTTTATAACATATGTTTGGATTGTTTTTCTTACTTCATTTATTGTATTTCTTTACATATAATAATAGTTCTAATAATAATACATGTACTATTTATTCATCAAATTCATAACACATTTAAAGCTGTCATCACAATAGCTTGAGAACCAGCATTGAAATCTTTGAAGGTACCACAAAAAATAAATAATGTATATAGTAATGTTGCCAACAATACTTTATTATACAGGACTTTTGGTTATACTTTTATTTCTAGCTGTTAATATATTTCTGTAGAAGCAGTTTCGTTAGGAATTTGGCACAAAACCGTTCCCTTATTGAATTCAAGAATATAATGAAATCTCATGCAATTTTAGCTATTGAATAACAGCCTTATTAAATTGCGATTCGGCCAATTGAATAGGGCTCTATATAAGCACATAGCATATTTTCTTTACAGAAGTTTTTTAGTTAGTGAAGACCTTGCTTTTGGATAAAAGTTCACTAACTAAAAACTTCTGTAAAAAAATATGCAGTGTGCTTAAATAGAGCCCTATTGACCGAATCACAATTTAATAAGGCTGCAAATGTCCAATACTCTTTGATATCTGCCAGATTGCTAAATATTTTAATACATTTGAAAGTGGCACAAATCATAGGATTCTTTAGACTGAAGATACATATTCACATCTACGGAATGTATTAGTAACATTTTTGAATTTTTATCCAATATGGACAATTTCTGGCATATTTTTTTGGGATGGATTATAGTGCATCCAAAACCATCTCTTTGTAATACTATTCTGATTATTTAGTATAGTTTATATTATTTTGGCAAATAATATTATAATCAGCCACATATCTAACAGGCCAAAGTAGCAGCGAGAAACAAGTGACCCAGGGGCCACATGAGGCCCTCAGACACTTAACATGTGGCTCCAGCCTGTTCTCTAGAGTGGGAGAGCATGTACATGGGATACAGTGAAAACAGATGACAAACATGAGAAGTGTATACATAATGTACAGAAGGTGTTGAGGGCCCTGTGACCCTAAGGCCTGAGAGTATTAGAGACAAGGGGAAGGGATTGGTGGCTGGAGTATCAGTGCCCAGGAGGGCGCACGACAATTTCACACCCGACAATTCTCTGACAGATAATGAGCTCCCCCATGATGGCACCCCAACTTCTGTTGGCACAATCAGGTGTTGTGTCCTATATGTACCCATCAGAGAGACTGGCATTGCACATTATAATAAATACTTGACATACAGAAGATGCTGTGTGTAACTAGCCAGTGTAATGGGGCCAATATCCCCTGTTACACACAGCATCTTCTGCATGGCAAGTATTTATTTTAATGTGCAATGATTGTACCACCTTGCACCTGGCTCTACTGTATAGGATGGGCACAGAAGTCGGGGTGTTGTCACAGAATTGTCATGGGGTGACTACTGAAATTCTCCAGGGAGAGAATTGTCTGCCGCGTGGTGTTGGTGCGTGCATTTCTTGGCACGCACATGGCAGAGCGCACTCAGAGGTCTGCTCGCCAAACTGGCAGCACAAGAGTAGTGATGTCCGGAACAGTTCGTGGGAGAACTATTCGCGACGATTTTCGCATGTTCGCGTCCGCCACGAACGGCGAACACATGCGCTTTTTGGTTCGCCCCCTATACTTTATTATTGAGGAAACTTTGAACATCATTTATTTTATTTTATATTTTTTTTGTGTAATCTATGCCTGCCTGCCAGCATGTGTGTGTGACTGGCTAACACCTAACAGCTTATATTGTGCTTATTTTCACTACTCATACCTGGTGGTGTAAAATACATTGAAAACAACCATTTTTTTGTTTGTGTCAGGCTCACAGCTTATATTGTGCTCAGTGACATAAAACAACACTTGTTTGACTGTAATAGATTGAATAGCAATTGCCTGCCTACAGGCGTGTGTGTGAAGCCTATTGCATCTACTCTGCCAACTTTTGCCAGTGCACAGTGACACTCATATCTGGTGGCACCTTAGATTGCACGAGCAGTGCCCCCAATTTGAAGTAGGAGGTCCGACCAAGCATCTGTTTCCATCTCCCTGTTCCAAAAATCAATGCCAAATACACGTCCCCTAATAGTGGATGTAACAGGGATTAAACCAATAGGAATAGTACTACTTAACAGTACACACCTTATAATTACGCAGACAGAGGCAACGCAGAGAGAGGAGTCTGAAGAAGAGGAGTCAGAGGAGGAAGGTAGCTTTGAGGAGGTGGAAGACCAAACACAGCAGGCGTCCCAGGGGGCTTGTTGTCACCTTTCAAGGACCCTTGGTGGCTGGGTGGAGGAAGAGACCTTCAATGACATCAGTGAGGACAAGGAACGGGACATGGCTAGCTTGGTATCCAACCTTGTACAAATGGGGAGTTTGCTGTTGGGCAAAGGGACTGTTTGCGGTTGATTGCGGTGCATTAAACAGGGAGATTGGTCTGTTACTGTGAAGCGGGTGTAACCCTTACACTACCTGATCGATACAACATCATACCTGATGTTTTAAAGCATGTAATTCCAAACAATTTAGGAATGTTAGGTGATTTATGCCCTTTATGGCTTAAAACCAGACTCTGCATCAACTATGTAATTTTCCGTGGGAGTTTTGCCATGGATCCCCCTCCTGCATGCTACAGTCCAGGTGTTAGTCCCCTTGAAACAACTTTCCCATCACTATTGTGGCAAGAAAGAGTCCCTGTGTGTTTTGAAATTCACCTGCCCATTGAAGTCTATGGCGGTTCGCCCGGTTCGCCCGTTCGCGAACATTTGATTGAAGTTCGTGTCCGATGTTCGCGAACCGAAAATTTGATGTTCGCGACATCACTACACAAGATAAGTCTTGGAGTTGAGAGTGTGAGGATGCTATGATGGGTGAAAAAAGACGTATGTCATGAGCAGAGTGTAGGGGAATATTTGGAAATAAGATCTGATATATACAGTTTACTCTCTAGTCCTATTTACTAGGGTGCTCCACCCACCTAATTTGAAGCTCTGCCCAGTGTGAGAAGCAAATAACATGCAAATACACATTGTAGAACTATATAACCACTCAACTACTCCTTCATGCCATCCGGCTACTCCTTCATGCCATCCGGGTACTCCGTCATGCCACCCAGCTGGTAAAAATTTCTGGGAAGAACAGTGATGTAGAATTTTCTGTTTTGTATTATATATAGAATTAGGGCTGTCAGATGAGAGACTCATATCCTATACAGGTATGGTATGTAGAAAATGACAATACATATCTATTTTACTGCTTATAACAATGAGCGACAGGGACAGATAACGTAAAAGATTCTGTTACCCAAACGACAAGTTGGGTTCTTCTTAAAGAGCATTAAAACTTGGTATATACACTGCATAATATTTTATCTACATTAATACTGATCAAGATTTTTAAATAGATATTTTTGTGAGTGAAGATGTACACCTTCTCTTAGTTCACAGTAAAAGGTCATTTAAATTTGATGATTTTTTTTTTACATATTTGACAGTAATAGTGTGCATCTTTCTTCATTTCATTGAAAAACTGAAAAACCACAAGTGATGACCTCTATATAATCTCACTAATTTGTGGATTTGTCAAGGCAGCACATAAATGTCTACATATGTGCTATCACTGTATTCATGAGACCCAGAGCAATTTTAATATATTTTCCATGCTTCTAATGCTCTGTCATGAGAAATATTTCATTTTCAAAGACAGTGGTTAGTGATCACAATATTTAAGTCATGAATTTATACTTTTACATTATTTCCCTTAAGACATTTTTTGGGGAGTAACACATTTCCCAGATTATAATTCCAGTTTGCATTGCCACAAATAGAGGGTTATTTGTGCAGTTGTTCAGTCATGTCCAACTTTGTTTGTGACCTTATGGACTGCATCTCGTCAGGCACAACTTGTGTCTGGTTGTGCTCATCCATAAGGTTTTTGTGGCAAAGATTCTGGAGTGGGTTACCTGTTCCTTCTCCAGTGGACCATGATTTGTTTGACCTCTCTGCTATGACCTGCCCATCTTGACCCTACATGGTATAGCTCACAGCTTCGCTGAAGTATACAAGCCCCTTCACAATGACAAGGTAGCGATCTAGAAGGGGAGAGAGTTATTCGTTAGTCCTAAATAATTCAGATGAGGCCACATAAATCATGTTAATTATGGGCTTGTATCTGACATTATATTAACCTAGAACTATCTTGTATCAGACAGAAAGTGAAAATATTATTTGGAGATACCTAGGGCACTCATTTTCATACATATGTCATATTTTTCACAAAGCTGATACTGTATATTATATCAAAGTAATATAGATAAATATTGCATTTGTGTTTAAAAGATACAATATATAAGTACCAAAAAAAGTAAATATGGGAAAATAGTGTTGATCTATCCATACAAGGATTGTGGAATAACTCATTAGCATTTGTGTACTCCACAAACATAAAAATATTTCTCGAGAAAATCAGAAGTTTGAAGACTCTGTTTATGTACAGAAGATTGCATCTTATCTTTGTTTATTTACATCCTGAGAACTGGAGCATGAGGCCTGTGCTACTTAATTTGACCCTATGAATTGAACACCAACACCCTTCCCCCTCACATGTCCAGACAAAGACAACTTAACTAATGAAAGCATGCCCTGGTCTCCAAAAATGTAAATGTCCCTCCAGCACACAATCTTCACCAATCTGTCATGGATGCCTCCAGTGCCAACTAAAGGCATGAAAATGTATTTTTGTAACTACAAAAAGTAACCTTATGACTTTATCCCTGTAAGTCAGACTCAAAATTTCATTCATATTTTTTTAACTTGTACAGGATATCTTTCACGGTTTTCTTTTTATAATTTCTCCTTAAAACTTTAATTTCTAAGGTTATTACACTCATTTACTGCATTCTGTGTAAAATAGTAATTCAGAAAATCTGTTCTCAACCACTGCCCTGAGATTTCAAACTATGACTTATTTTTCTAGAATTATAATGTATATGGTCACACAGGTGGAAAACATAAATGCTTAGGATGGTGGTTCTTTTCCACCATCAGGATCTGTTTGATGTGTGGAAAATATGATGGAGAGTTTTTAATTCTGAAAAACTATTACTAATATAAGCATTGTAAATGATTTATGTACTAATAAAGAATTAAAAAAAATATATAAAAAATACTGTTCAATATTTAAAGGGACACAAATATGTTCAACAAAGGTCATCAAAATAATTTAATTGATTTATTTCATATTCATTTCCTTAGCATATATATCCAGTCTGTACAATGTACCAATCTCCCTCACAGGGGGAAGCTGCATGCAGCCAGAATCATTAACACATAATGAATACAAGCTGCAGACTACACACTATTCTTGCACAGTATCTCCAGGATGAAACATCTGCTCTCCATGTGGGAAGACGGCTTTCAGCAGAGTTTTGTTTTATTTTTCTTTCTTGCATAATAAATATTAGAAACCTTTTGCACTTTCTCTATGGTTTTGATAGTAAGTAATTGGAGAGGTTCAAGAATTTTTCCGTGCCACAAAATCGTCAACACTCTTAAATTGTATCAAAAGAAAGCTTACATAGTCTTATTGAAAGTCCTTCACATATAAATGCGAGGAAGAATAAGAATGCAGTCTGAACTAATGTAATGATGACAGTTTGAAAATGAACCACTGTTCAATAAAAAAATATCTGAAAACTCTGAGCCTGACTAAACTCAAAATCAAGCAGGGAACAAATCCTAAAGCTATTATTTTATTAGAAAAAAAAGTTTGGTGTCTCTGCTGGACTATGGACTCATTCATGACACATTGGTGAGAGGGATATTTACATTTCAGTGCAGTAGAGCTTACATTGATTGATGCAAGCGTGCTTGCTTCTGAGGGAAGGGTTGGTGTAAAATTCACCGACATCCAGTTATCTAGCAAATCCTCCTCACTTTTCCCTTTTCCATCCACCTACACCCCTCCCTTCACTGATAGATTAAAAAAACATGCCTCATGTCAAAGTCCTTAAGAAGTGATGAAACAAAGACAATATGGATTCTTGTATATATACCACTAGGGACAGATAACATATTACACACCTGAGCCATTCACCTCCCAATGTCACATACCTTCCTACCTAAGTAAACTTTCACTTCTTCCTCATCCTTGCTATCCCCTATCTGTTCCTCCCCAAGTTTCTGCCTCTTCCATCCCCTTTAGATTGTAAGTAACGAGTTTCCAATCTTGTAGGGTGCTTTGGAAAAAAGCACTTCCTGCAAAGATTCTAAGCTCAAAACAGGGCCCTCCATTTTTCTGCAGTTTGTTAACATTGTATTCTTCCTTGTCCTTATCCCCTGTACAGCGCTACGGTATATGTTGGCGCAATACAAATAAAGATTAATAATAATAAAAAATAATAATAATAAAATGAAAAACAATAGAATAGGACCTGTTAAACAGGGTCAAGACACAATCTCTACCCCTAAGGGCATTGTAAATGCCTTTGCGGACTATTACTACAACCTTTACAATTTGAATCAGGAAAGAGCTGGGGAAGTTACTTCATCAATCATAATTGAGAAATTTTGAGATCAGTTGAAACCTGTGTAGCTCTAAGGCCGTCCCCTGTCTCCGCTATTGTTTGCCTTGATGCTGGAACCATTGGAGGAAGCCATCAAGTCATCAGTAAATATTAATGGTCTAAACATAAATAATCAGGAACACAAAGCAGTTCTCTTGTGTCTAACTAATCCCGTGCACTCCTTAAGAGCCCTTCAGGAAATTCTGGATTTATATAGTATAGTTTCAGACCACTAAGTTAATATTACAAAATCTGAAGCCTTGGTTATTAATATTTCACTTGAGGAAAAAAACAACTTGTCACAATCTTATCCATACAAGTGGCACACAAACAAAATTACACATTTAGGTATAGATTTTTTTACAAACCTAAAATAAAATATTGTTAAAAGCTACAATAAACATTATCAAAAGATAATTGCCCTAATAAATGAATGGAAAGATAAGAAAGCCTCTTATGCAGGTAGAATTGCAATAACAAAAATTACTTTGATTCCAAAAATTAATTATTTGTTTTGTTGTATACCCCTAAAATTGCCCAATTATCTGCTAAAAAGATTTCAAGCATTAATTAACAAAAATATACAACTGGGTGAACCAGTCAGAGTAAAAAAAGTACTATGTTTAGGCACTTTGAGAAAGGGGGATTCTGTTACCGAAACATAAAACTCTATTATGAAGCTACTATGATGGCACATATGGTCAGATGGTTCGATCGGAACGGTAGTTATGCTTGGATTCAGATTGAAAAAGAATTAGTTAAGGCTAAAGATCTCAAGAAGTTAATCTTCATTGAGTCTCAAAAGAAAGATTTTAAACAAGGCGCAACATCTGTGGGGGAGGTATTGCTTACTTGGAATATAATTAATAAAAAATATGATTTAATGTCTTTTCCTAGCCCAATATTACCACTTCACCTTATTATTAATGAGGAGACAATAATTAATTTATGGTTTAACTACGGACTTAATTGTTTACAAGACCTTTATAAAGATGGTGCTAGGGCAGCTTTTGACCAACTAACTATAAAATACGACCTCCCAAAGAGATTTTGGCTAGATTATACCAAAATAAAAACACTTGTTCTGGAAAAGAAACTGAATCTTAAAATTAATGCTGTAGTTAAACCTCTGGAAAAACTAATGGCCTCTTTGGACAGGTCGCATTTGACAACTAAGTGTTTCACTATCTTGAAACAAATTACAGAAAAGGATAATACCCCCAAGATGATTTCTTGGGAAAAGGATCTTGACAGTACTTGGCCGGTTGATACTTGGCATAAAGCTTTCAGATTTACTGGGAAGCATATAAAAATTGCCTCATCTAGAGAAGTATTCTCAAAAATTCTAAACAAATGGTATATGGTTCCGTCCACAATTAGTTATTTCACACGTGATGAGAAACAGTCCCTTTGTTGGAGAAACAGTGGCCTAGTTGGCACACATGTTCACATTTGGTGGCTCTGCCCTAAGATTCAGACCTATTGGAGGATGTGTTCCGCTAAATTGTCTAGAGTCTTGAAGGTAAAGATTTCCCTAAATGTAGAGAATGATATTCTCCATTTTTTTCCTATAGAATATAGCCCTGAAATTCGAGCACTCATTATACAGATTTTTTAAATGATTCAATTAAATAATTCAAATAGTTATTAGTGAGATGCTGGAAGCAGGAAAGAATTCCAACTTGGTCAGAACTAATTAATATCATATTGCGTAATCGTAAATTTGATGAGCATGTTATGTTAACCAATATAATAAAAAATAATAAGATCAAATGGAAAAATTGGGTATTCCTTGGAAATCCAGGATATTGCTTCACGTATACTAATTGTCCTCAGCCTTCCAACTTTCCCCTCGGTCCGTGAACTCCGACGGCACTCAGACCATGGCTCTTAAATTGTATTTTTTTTTATTTTTCTTTTTTGTGTGTTGTTGAATATTTGTCTATTTATGTACAAACTGTAAAGTTTTCAATACTCTACATTATCTTAAAAAAGGAAGAAAAAAAAAGAAAGTTTTTTTGGGAGGTTAGGTTTACCTGTGTTATGTGATATCTTGGTGGTGATTACGAGAGTTCTTATCTTAAACGAACCATGGAATGGAGGCCATAGAAAACTCAAGAAATTAGAAATATTTTATGTTTAACTCCACTTATCTATGATTATGTCGGATAAACCCAACTTTGTACTCCATTTGATAAAAATAGCTCAGGAACTTGAATCCATCTGTGATATAATAAAAACAGTCACAATGAGTAAATCAAAACACAGAGAGTTAGTATAGGTTAGTTAATGATGAAGAACATATTATGAAATAAGAAATGCAATTATATTTTTTAAGGATACATCTTTAACCTGTTTAATGTAGTAAAAAACTGGGAAATGTAAATATCTCAACTTGAAAGAGTATTCAGTTATCAATATTAACTATGGAATATCTGATACATTATGTTTATGTGCTAGGAAATGTCATTGTAAGTGCATTATATTTTTCATTAGCTTGGTGGCATTTTTTAAACAAAATAATAACAGAATTCATCAAAGTGGAGATAAGTGTTAAAAAATGGAGCTGAATATCCTGATATGTTTTCTATAAGGCTATTTATCAAACGGAGTTCAGTTAGGTTTAACTCTTCTTAACTCCTCTTAACACTGCTTATGTCTGTTTATCCCTACTTATCCCCACTTATCCACATTTCTATCCACACTTGATAAATACTTCTATAAATGTTCAAATCTTAACTGCTAGGTATGGGTAATTTTAAAGCTGCTTTTAATGCTTGAAGGAAAACTGGTATATGTAAGAGAGTAGGTGGAATACATTGCATAATTGACATTTTAAATGATAAGCTGAAAGTAAACAGTTATACAAATATAACAGAGATGTATGGAATAGGAACATGTCAGATTCCTTTACTTACTGTTAAGGACATACTCTAATTCATTCCTGGGAAATATTAGACAACAATTTAAGACAGCTGAATTTGAAATACTGTGAGACATCCCTAAAGTGTAAGATAGCTGGAAGCTTGATTTCAAAACTCTGTTGCTGCTGTTGTTCTGTCCTTCAGTCGTGTCTGACTCTCGGGGACCATATGGACGTAGCACACCAGGCACATCTGTCTGTGTCTCTGGTTGTGCTTATCCATATGGTTTTCTTGGCAAAGATATTGGAGTGGATTGCCAGTATGTAATTAAATATCTGAATGCACTTCTGTTTTGACACTTGCTCCAACAATATTTAATTTGCCCATCACACATAATAGTTGTCAAACTGAGAGTTGTTGTCATGCTTGCGAGTCTCGCAAACCGAGGCAAGCCATTGAGGCACAAGCTTGAAAAAAATGCAACTTTAACGGCCGAACGAACAAACTGGAAAAGACAGCGAAAACACACAAATATGCCTCAAGAATCACTTACACACTAACAAAGAGCACATGGGGAGAGCCAGGGAGCCTGTGAGTTAATTTAAGCATATTTTGTATTTTTTAACAATTGAAAATTGCTGAAGCAAGAAATAAAATGGCAGCCGAAAAAAACGTAAAAATTCTGAAACAAGATAAAAAAGAGGCTCAGCAAGTGAAAGGCACGTAGAACTTAGAAAATACACGATGGCAAAGACAGTAACACACCAACAACACCAGGCATGCTGGACACAGACGAACAACGCCAGGCACGCGGCACTTAGAAAATATACAACGGCAAAGACAGTAAAACAGAGACACAGGGGAGAAAGACACAGGGAAGACACAGGGGGGAGATGGTGGAAAGAGACACATGCCAAGTTGCAAGTTGCCAAAGGCCTGTAATGAGTGGTGAAGTAGATGGGAAGCGATGAGCGCAAAAGGCTCACAATGGAGAAGACCATTCAATTGTGTGGCAAACAGCATTGCCAGGCTTAAAATGTTATTGCCGACATTTTTGACTGGAAAGTCTCTAGTAACATTATATTTCATTCACCTTCCAAGATGCATCAGTAGATGCTCTCTATACAGAGCCCCTTTAATGATATCAGAGAAACATGGAAGTCAGCAAAGCTGCTGTGTGACAGATAAAGGCTTGAAAAGCATCTGGGAAACACTTTCCTTTTCTGAGGTATTATTAATCTAGGTGGGCTCTTCACTACAAGATAAGGGCTGTTATGCTTCCAATATCAAGCTATTGTTAATACAATAGCTAGCAATATATGAGTCAATAACTGATTTTGTACTCATTTTAATGTGGTTGTAGATGCAACAAACTATCTAAGGAGTTTTGATCAACATTATATTACTCAATGAGTTTATAACATGTTTAAATATTTTAAGCTGATCAAAAATGTATTGCTGTTTTTATATAACCTCTGAAGCGCTCACATAAGGAATTACATAGATAATGAGGTTCAGGAAGTGTCACAATCATGCATATAGAGGGTGAAATGGTTAAAATATCGGCTTATAGCTACTGGCTGTGAGTTCAGACCAAACTGGCGACTTAACCATGTGGCTTTGTGTGTATCATATTTCCCAGCTATCTGTAAAGCAAGATGCTTTGTTAACAGCTATCAAACGTAAGCTTGGTCAGATAGTAGATGCCTTTACTGCACTGTGTACATGTCAAACCCACTAGCTGTAGCTCAAGTGCCTTTACAAATTCTGCTTAACAAGTTACCTGGCCACTCCTGAACGTTTTGGTGGTGATACAACTGCTTGTAGAGGTTTTAGTCAAAAGTGGACTCTTCATCCAGAACTGATCCCCACTGTCAATTCCAAGATCGCCTTTAGGAGGTTCCTTCTTGTTGATCAGGCACTAGATTGGATCGAACCATTGTGGGAGATTCATCAGAGGCATGTGATTTAGAACTGTTTCTACATGAACTCCATAAAACCTTTGATGTCATTGCCAGGCCGATAATTCAGTTAAGGACGTTCTACACCTTGAGCAAATTATTGCTCAATACTCTATTAAGTTCAAACAGCTAAGCTAATTTGGGATCAATGTATCGCATGGACCTGTCTGAGCGCAGTAAAGATTAATTGATCTGCCAGGTGCTTTCAATTAGCTGATCAGCCTAGTCATCCATATTGACTCCCACTTTGGGAACGAGTAGCTGCAAGGTCTTCTATTGGCATAAATTCACCTGTATATACTATCAACTAGTTCAAAAACTTGCCAGCTGCTACCTCTAATGTTGTGACCAGGGAATAAATATACACCGAAGGCTCCCTTTTTAATCACCCTGTATTTCCTGTACTTCTCTAAAGAAGCCCAAGCACAGTCTGTTGCTCTAATGTCTGATCTAGGAAGCTAAGCAAGGTTAGGCCTGCTAATTACCATGATGAGATACCTCATGGGAGCATAAAGTGCATAAGGATCATACAATGTACTTACATGAAACAATAGCAAGGAGAAATGTGTAACAATATTTTGATTTTAATAAAAACAGTTATCTTTAGGAATGTCAATTATTATATATCTCAACTGAATAAGTAAAAGTTTAAAATATTAGTTTCTTAGTAAGTAATTATTACTAGAAAAATACTGTGCATTTCCAGACAATATAATAATAAAGTTTTATTATAAACTGGTAGCAATCTAAATAATATAGTACTTTTTATGAAAATACCCTTCTTTGCTTTTTGAATTCATAATGTATGTCCTTATAGGTTCAGATCAGTTAGTCTGTGTTTTGTTAATGTTTTATTTAGTTTAAATAATTATTTTGTTTAACAACTGCAAAATTAGTTTAATACCACCCATTCATGGTTTTTATACATTTTCTGTTATCCTGTTTTAAAAGGATATAAAAAGGAAAACACTGTGAAGCTGATAGGATATAAACTCAACCTCCATTTCATAATCAAATTGTCTAACCTCTAAACTATCAGCCTTATTAAATTGCAATTCGGCCAATTGAATAGGGCTCTATATAAGCACAGAGCATCTTTTTTTACAGAAGTTTTTAGTTAGTGAAGACCTTGCTTTTGGTTAGAAATTCACTAACTAAAAACTTCTGTAAAAAAATATGCTGTGTGCTTATATAGAGCCCTTTACAATTGGCCAAATCACAATTTAATAAGGCTGTATGCCTCTAAATGACCAGGAGGAGCAGAGAGAGCAATGTAACTAATATAGGAAATGAAACACATCATTGCTCAGACTGCACAGTTGGTTCTAATTAACACTACAAACCAGAGTTGCTCATTAGGTATTATTTTTTTATGTATTCAAAGTATAGTTAATGCAATATAAAAAAATAGGATAAAGATTAAAAAAAGGACAAGAAAAAATACATATCCCCCTCAAAATATTGTGCTTTAGGGTGCCTATCTTATTTTTAATAAGCTTATTTGCCCACGTTACTACAAATACAAATATTAACTGCCATTAGTCACTCATACTGTTGTTGTTTAGTCATTCAATCGTGTCCAACTCTCTGTGATCCTATGGACTGCAGCACGCCAGGCACATCTGTCAGCGACTGCCCCTCTGAGTTCCATCAAGCTCATGTTCATTTCTTCAATTACCTCTTCTCTCCTCTGTCGTCCCCTACTTCGTATCCCCTCAATCTTTCCTTGCATCAGAGTCTTCACTAGGGAATTTTGCCCACATAACTACGAATACAAATATAAAATGTCATTAGCCACGCATATTAATCCCTCTTTTATTCAATTATTAAAGTGTTTTTATGTTTATTAAAACATAATTATACCAACTATTCCAAATTTTCCTGTATTTTTTCTGATTGGTTCAAACTATATATTACTACATTACTCCACTTTCCTTTTCTGCAGTATTATTAATGTAGGTGGGGACTTCACTGCAAGATGAAGGACCATTGTGCTTCCAATATCAAGCAATATATGAGTCAATAATTGATTTTGTACTTATTTTAATGTGGGTAGAGATGCAACAAACTATCTCAGGAGTTTTGATCAACATTATATTACTTAATGAGTTTATAACACAAAAACATTTCCTCTAGCGATTTTCTAGTTTTGGCCATTCCCATCAGATATTTTCGGTATCATCCACATTTTTGCACCCTCTCTAACAAAGTAAGTCTCAATTAGTCATCCTCAGGGTTGTCACTGTTGAAAGTAGGCATCAAAATCAAGCAATTTACAGTTGCTTCCACTTTCTATGATGGTATATCTAATCCTAGGATTTTTTGGAATCAACAAATATAATGTCTAAGATAAAATCATCATGTTTATAACTGTGATTTTACCAAACCGTAATAATTCTACTTTCCTACAATAATTTGGTATAATAGTTTTCAATAAATTATTTTGACATGGTCTTTAGGGAACTTCTGACTCTTCATGATACTATGGGCTGCATAATCCCAGGCCCATCTGTCTGACACCCCCCTCAGAGCTCCCTCAAGCTCATATTCATTGCTTCAATGCTTCATCTATCCATATCATTCTCTGCTGTCCACTTCTTTGTGTTCCTTCAATCTTTCCCAGCATCTGAGACTATTCTAGGGAATAATGTCTTCTCATGATATGTCCAAGATATTTGAGCTTTAATTTCATGATCAAACTTTCCATGGAACAGTATGGCTTGGTTTCTTGTAGTACGGATTGGTTGGATTTTCTTGAATTCCAATGGACTGTTAACAGTTTTTTGCAGCACCTCAATTCAAAGATGTCAATTCTAGGGAGCTCAGTCTTCTTTATGGTCCAACTCTCACATCTGTATGTTACTACTGAGAATAGCATAGTTCTAACTATGAGGACCATTGTTGTTAGTGTAATATCTTTACTTTTTAATAGCTTATCCAGACTAGCCATAGCTTTCCTTCCCAGAAACAAACATATTTTAATTTCAAGGCTGCAGTAACCATCTGCAGAGATCATGGAGCCCATGAAAACAAAAGCTGTCACTGCCTCCACCTCTTATGGATAAGCACAACCAGAGTTACCAATATACCAAGATATTTAATAGTTGTATTTACTTATTTAGTTACATTTTTAATTCTGATAAAGATAATTGCACCTCTAATGCAATTTATTTTGTTTAGATATATTCTGTGGTATGGTAGATGACCAGAAATTCATAATACAGTTTGTATTCTGGAGGAAGGTTTCAAGGGAGAAGGTAATGTAAGTGTAATGGGCCCTATTTTATTGGCCACATATTCTACTAGCTACCCACAATCCTGTTACTAGTTACCCGCCCACTATTACTACGGGCCAGCCAAAGAAGCACATTCTAGCTAAAACTCCATTGGGTTTACCACAGCTCGAATATTATGAGTGCTAATTAATTAAAGTTACACAAAATCAATATTTTATTAGACTCATAGCTCCAGCTCGCAAATTAAGTCTGACCCGTAAATTAAAAAGTATCAAGTTTCTGTAAAAAATATTACGAGTACTAAATAGGACTCGCAAGGCATTTTTCAAACACTTATCAGACCTGTAAAAGCAATTAAACACATACCACTGTACCTTAAAAACACGGGAAGACAGGGAAAGACATTAGAATCAATTGCACAACAGTCTCAAACCCACAAATATGCAAATACGAATATTATTGTTAACTGTTATTTCTGAGTAATATCAATCCCGCGACTCAAGGGGTTAATACATATCATGAAACCTACATGGACTAGGACAGATGATCGAATGCATTTTATATAGTGCTTGATTGTGAGCCTGACCGGCAAATATTACTTATTGGCACTAATTAATTTGTAAAAATGTTTAATAGAGAGGAAAGAAAAAGTACACCTTTAATTCCAATGTTAATATTAACCCAGAGAGATAATCCAAATGTAATAATTAGTTCAAAAAAATATTAATCAAATACTTTATAGCTTAAAATATAACTTTTATTGATATGTAAAATAAATACAGTGAATATAAAATTAATATAAAGATTAAGTCCTGGATGTCTGCACGGTGTGAATAAAAAAATGCATAAGTGACTTAACAGTAACAAAAATTGTTTTCATCTGCATATAAGAAAATAAAGCAGTTAAGTGAAAACAATATATATATATATATATATATATATATATATATATATATATACAGTGAGAAGATGAAAAACTGCTAATCTTCATTTGCAAGCTCTGCTACTTATGGAAGAATAATTATATTGAAATAAGCTCAATGTTTGCTTAGTAATAGAAATACTGGCAAATGCCTAAGATTATTATGTGTTATATACAAACAAACAGTGCATGCACTGTAAAATACCATCTTCGATATCAAGTGGGAAGTATGTAGGCTGGTAGGGGAGACTAAATCACTACCTCTGTGGCCCTGGTTAGCAGTAGCAGATTCCCTTCTGTATTGGTGATGCCTCTAAAACCTTGTCCTTTGAGTTCCCATGATATTACTGTCATACACAGAAATGCTGAACATCTACTCAGGGAACTGCTGCAAAAGGAAAAGTTAGAATAAGCTCTGTTACATGAGACATGAAAAAGTGTAATAATGTTACGACATCACATATTTTACCTAAGTACCAGAATCAATGTTATCAGTTACACTAAAGTATTTAGCATTTATGGTTGGACTGTAGCTGTTACTTCCTCTGTCTGAAGTATACCCTTTATTTACAGAGTTCAGCCCACTTTCCTCTGCTTGCTGTAACATGGTACATGACCTTCAGGGAACATATGCTGTGATCAAATACAATGATATGGGTTTATTTGTAGAAACTCAGATGCAAAACACATGCCGTTCTCCTGTAAAGTAGATACAGCACATAAAAAGAGCTAAACTTTTTATTGTAAAAACATGTTTAAAAGCAGATGAAATCTGCAAGAATATATGGAAATTATAGATAATCATCACCCTAACTTCACAATCATCCAATCACAAAGCCTGGTTTATACAAATATGTCCTTTTACCGGGCAGTCTGTTTTTCTTACTTTTTGTCAGCAATATTATTGTGGGCACTGCCCTGAATTCTTTAGATATTTTGTAACAAAAATCACTATAAAACCATGGAATGTTTCTGAAATATTTATTTTATGATTGTGGCATTTGGAAAAAAAAATGTTCAATTATTTAATCACATCAAGTGGGTTAAACTGTTGATTAGTAAGTGCATGAATTGTGATGAATAATGCAGGAAGACAATGGAAGACCAAAGGCCTAATCAGATCCTCAGATCAATAGATGGTGCTTTGTAATAAGGCATACTCTGCAGGACAGATATTTGAGTTTCTAATATAATATAATCATTATAATCATTTGGAACTTGAGGTTGCAGGTGTATTCAAATATAGATGCAAGGTCAATAGGTAGAAGTGGGCTGGGATTGTCTCCTTCATGTTTTCCAGAGTGTTGTGTTGCTTTTAGAAAAGATTCCCAAATGACAGAGGTCAAGTCAGATGGCAAACAAAACAGTATTTTTAGTCATATAATCATACATGGTTGGTCTAGATAATAAGAAGCTACAGTCAGGGAATTATTTGTGTTTGCAAACCTATTGACCTTACACAGGAGCTGGTCGGTTATCCAGTGATCTTGAACCTGCAACAAAAAAATCATAGACTTCAGCTGTGTTTTTTTTAGTAATTCAGTTCATGTGCAGTTACAGCAACGCTTTTCAAAGAGTGCGAGCCCGATTCAATTGAGCTTTTGCATGTTACTGGAGCCCATAAGTGAGGTTGCAAGTTAATTTGCTATTCAGTTGGCGGCTTTTTGCCGGCTCCAAATGGGTTACGAGTTACGGCCGTGAAAACTTTGCGGTGGTTAAACCCGTAACCTTTGATCTTTCACTTTCGCAAGAGTTACGATCGCTGAAATCGCAAATCGCTATTCAATTGCTACAATTCCCCAAGCCCGCAAATTGTTTCACACCTGTAAGTTGCAAATGAAGGAGAAAATCCTATGAGTGCTAGAGAGGGGTTAAACACCTGTTCGTAGCACTGTAAATGCAAATAAAGAATCAATACTGCATTGTAAATAACGGGGAAAGTAATAAAATACATTAGAATTAATTGCACAACAGTCTCAAGCTCACAAATCGGCAGTATATAAGATTTATTTGTATGTTTCATTTGTGGGTTAAATTGATCTCGGGTATACATATCAGGCCACCCACATGGACTGAAACAGTATTGGCATTTCTTTTCATAATTCTGTATTTTGCGGTTTTGCGAGTCTGATCGCATAATCAACCTAATTGATTGAAACATAACCTCCATGTTTTACTGCCGTAATAATGACGACCTAATTTTCTGTTGGCTGATTCAAAATGGGCGGTTACGGGCATGCTTAATTGATCATGTTCCCTCCCTGAACTGCTATGAACCAGTGCATGGTTTACGGAGTCAGCTTTGGGCCAGTAACTTGCGGGCCTGAGCAATAGCTCCGTAATCAGAAACGAACAGATCCTGCAGCACGCCTGCAGACATTCGGTCTACATTGCGCAAGTTGCAGGTTTGCAATTGAATCAGGCGCCGGATTTGGTTAATTCCTCATTTTTTGTTGGCTAAATTGCTTCTCTTAATCTTAAATCCTGTGTCCCTTCTCAAGTGGTGACACTCTTTTGTCTTCAATCAGACTCTACTTTCTTCTGATTTTTAAACCAGATTACTTACTTGCAAGTGGGAATTATTAGCACTGTTTTGTGCTAGTTAAAAAAAAACTTGTATTGAAGTACACTATATTTAATTCTAGTGTGTTAAATATTGTGCAAACTAAGGGATACAGGAATTGCAGTAAATATCTGCTCATGGATTGAGAGCTGGATACAAGACAGGAAGCAAAGAATTGTTATAAATGGAACATACTCCGATTGGACTAATGTGGTAAGTGGCGTTCTTCAGGGTTCAGTATTAGGTCCCCTTCTTTTTAACATATTTATTAATGGCTTAGAAGAAGTGTGACGAAGTGCCCTTCGCCATTTTGTCTTGGAGAGGACTGTTTGCTAGCCTCCTGCCCTGCGACTATGGCCCTGGTACATATTGCCCTTCAAACACAGTATTCGGCCATACCAGAGTGTATGTCACTCATTCTGGCCCTTTACATACAGGGGGGGTCATTCGGTACTTGCCCTGTGTGAACCATGATACCACAGATAGCTATGCCATGGAGCCCATTCATATAATGAAAGACTATGGGAAAGACTTTAGCTACATGGCAATTGAACTGTGTGAGGATGATCTGAGCGCTATTCGGTAGTTTTGTGCGCTCAGATCCCAGCTGTAATGGAACCCATCACTGTTTTACCCTGTTTATGGTTATTTAATTCTTGGTTAAAATATGATCCTAGTAATATACTGTATGTATGTTGGTTTATGCTCTGCAGAATATTGGCCCCAGGCTAGTGCAGACCTTGGCAGGAGAGATAATCCTGTTACAGATAAGGACATCTATTCATTCTCAAACATAAGAACAAAGACGGCTGATTTAATCATTGTCTGATTATATCAAGGAGCCTCAGGGAGGGGTGTATTGTGTGGCCAACTATGGGGGATGTGGATTGCCATGCTGCCAGTAAGATACTTTTACTAACTTTTGAACCCCTGGTCTGATTAATGCCATGTACTCGTGTACTCCCTGTTTTTGGGGTACATCCAGAATGTGGTTAAAATTGTGTCTGTTTTAATTGTGTTACCTGTTATCTGAGGGGAGGAGACGTGGGGGTTGAACCATGTATCTAATTGGCTGTGATAATTATGTGGGTGTAGCCCTTCAGAGGGCACCATTGCATAAAAGGAGATCCCCTGTCATTAAAGGATAGTTCTTCTTGACCCTTCAAAACGTAGCCTCGTCTCGTTATTGGAGGGGATCGCTATATCATACTGGGGATTGCTATGCTTTTGCATACTCCCTTGAGCTGTAACTACTGAACGCTTGTTCCTGATGTGTCCTCCTTGGAGGAGAGGTCTTCCCCACATGGTCCTGGATGCTGGAGATTCATACAGGGTGGAAGGAAGACGGCGCAGCTCGAGCTAAACTACGGCGGTTGTGGAGTCTGTGGTGGTTGAGGTGTCCGGTGCGGTGCTTGTAGGCATCGACGCAAACTAGGACGCGTCCATCAACGGAGGTACCCGGTCGGAGTGCCAGTAGATCCGTTACAAGTAGGATTTTAAAGTATTGTCTCCATTTTTGCTGATGACATTAAATTGTGCAAGGTAATTAAAACAGATAATGATGTACTTTCCCTCCAAAGGGATTTGCATAAATTAAAGCTAAAACTAAATGGCAGATGAGATTTAATAAGAATTAATGTAAAGTTGTGCATCTGGAAATGCAATTTATATTCTTAATGTCTTGGGGTATCAGATATTGAAAGAGATTTGGGAGTACTTGTGGACAACAACCTAGGTAACAGTGCTCAATACCAAGCAGCATCTGCAAAGGCAAGTAAAATATTAGCATGTATTAAGAAGGGTATAGAAGCAAGGGAAGCAAATATAATTTTGCCACTATACAAATACCTAGTATGCCCTCATTTGAAATATGGAGTATCATTTTATGTACCACTTCATAAAAGGGGTATTTTAGAGCTGGGAGAAGTACAAAGGAGGGTAACAAAACTAATAAGGGTAGTGGAGGGGCTAAGTTATGAAGAAAAACTAACCAAATTAAACTTATTTTCTCTAGAAAAAAGGTGTTTAAGAGGGGGTATTATGACCTTATATAAATACATTGAGGGTCAATACAAGAATTTGTCAAGTGAACTTTTTGTGCCAAGAGGTTTTCAGCTGACAAGAGGACATCCTTTGAGGCTAGAAGTAAAAATAAAAGGGTTCTTCAAAGTAAGGGTGGTTAATCTGTGGGATTTGTTACTAAAGGAGGGGGTGACAGAGGATTCGATAGTTAACTTTAAAAAGGGGTTGGATATATGTTTGAGTAACAAGGGCATTCAGTGTTATACTGGATAATTAGAAAGGGAGTATTGATCCAGGGAGGAGTCCGATCGCCAGCATCTAGGGTCAGGAAGGAATATTTTTCCCCTTTTGAGACAATTGGCATTGTTCAATTGAGTTATTTTCTGTTTGCCTTCCTCTGGATTAATTAACAACTAATCCGCCTATTGCAGATCAGAGGAGATTTAAAAAGGTTGAAACCGATTAACTAAAGTCTGTTTTCAACCTTAATTACTATGTAACTATGTAACTAAATATCAAGTGCATTCAAATGGATTCTGTTCTATGTGATAATAGATCATTGTTTTTACTTTTCATGCTGAACATATGTAGTATTCTATTGTACATAATAATTTATTGAGGTAGTTATTCAAAGGTTGTTGCTTTAATATGACGGTTTCCATTTGCTTGTTGTCTTAACCTTTGGAGGTTAAAAAGCAATGAGAAAGATTTGTTCTTTACATGAAAAGTATTGTTTTATTTGAAATGTTATTATTAATGGTTTAGGTGGCACGGTTCATATAAACATCAGCGGGGGAACATCCAAAACATCTGTCCCACAGAGCAGACCCATCTTTTTCTCTTGTATAGTATTTTCCTATGGTGTCCTTGGGGGGAAGGAACAATTTATTGACTGTTGAGAGTTTAAATTAGCTGTTATATACCATATGAAACCTGTTCTATCAATCATAGATATAACGTGTGGCATTGTCCATCATCTCTGTTAGCACAATATAAATGAGGTGTCAAGTCATGCAGCTACACTGTGTGGAGTGTTCTGTTATCAAAAAAAGGAAGAAGACTAATGTGATATCTCCTCAGCTGAAATATGACTTTAAAGGCATATCTAAGTCTCCTGGATTATGAGTGCATCTGATAGAGGAGAATTATTAGTGTATGAAAAAAAAATTTGCGGGACAAAAATACCAAAATAAATATTTAAAAACTTACCTTGAAGTTAACAAAATGTCTTGCAATTTCTGACAATTGAAACCCAGGCTAAATTAGCATTAATTTCATCATTTGTTTTGGCCAATCAGGTTAGCTGAAGCATTTGATTTAAACTCTGGCGTTCCTGTTTCTGCTGCAAAGTAGCCTGGGATATGTAGTGTGGCACTGTGTTAGGTGCTATGGCAGCAGCACAGCACAGATAGGAAGATTTATTTTTGTTTTTATTTTACCTGGTATTTTTTCTGTATTTAGTTTAGGGACTATGGAGCTCCTTAAGGACCCCCATGGGGGTTAGGATCCATGTGGGTTCAATAGGTTCCCCTGTGGTGGTAGAAATAGTGCCTTGGGGTCTTTGAGGACCCCCATTGTATAGAGGTTAAGTTTAGATGACACGGATGTCAATGTTATGGTTGCTTAGCATACAATGTGGGTCATTTGAGACTCTCATGGTATAGGGGTTAATGTTAGGGACCATTATAGGGACCCCATGGTTATACTTTTGATTACTATGGGGGTCTATAGGGATGCCCATGGTAACAGGGTGCCATTAAGGGAACCCTGGCTCATCGGGGTTCGCGGCTATTAAGGAGGTACAGTGGGAAATACCCCAGCTCATAGAGGATAGTGGGTATTGAGGGGGAATCCCAGGGATCCGGTGGCAAATAGCTTGTAGCAAGTATGAAAGGGGAATCCCTGGGGTTCCAAGGTTCATAGGGGGTAGAAGGTATTGAGGGTGATACCAGGAATCCCCTGGCTCACAAGGGAGCTATGGCATGAAGTCCTTTATCTCTAAATATATTGAGGAGAGTGGAGTCATGTTCCTTTCACGTTTTGTAAGTCAATGTTTTTTATTTCAAACTCAAAATTCCCTATATTTGTAAAGTTTATCCAGGAGTCTGAAATATTCACTACACAGTAAAAAACATGTTTTTGCAACCTATTTTACAATAATTACTACTACAGCCTATAAAAAACAATAACAACAATTGTTTTAAATGAAGTTCTTGCAATAATATCAGGCAGACGTATTTATATGCTCACACATTTATTATGTACACATGAAAAAAAAAATAGTTTTTAAGGAAAGGGACTTCCTTAGGAGAAATAATGCACATGATGAGACAGCTGCACTCCATACCCTTACCTTGTTATGCCACTAAATTGCAGTCATTGGGAATTAGAAAGGTAGATTATCTAATATAATTTAAATATACTTTTATTATATTTATATTAACTACGTTTATGTTTTTTACACTTGCTGCATTATACTTGTGGAAGTATAAAGCAAACAAATGAAAGACCTTTCTCAATATAGTGGAGAACATTCTAAAAATTAAGTCTTTATTACAAATACTAGTGACTTGCCCGTCAAAAATGAATTTGCAAGCCAGGTAATAAAATTGTAAGGCAGGTAATGCTGTTTGGCACAGACAGTATGTGTTTTGGTTGTCTGAGATCCTTTGGTGCTCATTGCGAGGCTCTTGGTTGGTGTATTTTTTGTTATCAGAGGTGCTTTTGCTCTCATTGTAAGGTCCGCGCTGATCTCCTTTTTGTGCTTATTGCAAGCCTCTCCCCTGGTGTAGTTTGAGTCCTATGAGCACTGTTGGTGCTCCTTGTGAGGCGCGCGGTGAAGGCCTTTGCCGTTTATTGTGATACTGTGGTGTTTTTTTCGTTTTTTTTTATATGTAGTTTTTCATGCTAATTAATTAATTAATGAGATCATAAATTAATATACTTTACCTATTTGTAATTAATATATGAAGCAAGCAATGTGCTGAAGAGCTAACAATCTGTTTTGATGTTCCTGCAGCTTACAATGTAGATTTGCAGTGTTGTTGAGCTGAGGTGTAAGTGTCAGAAATGTGTGCAGTGTGTAGTGTAAATAGGCTGCGTGCGCGGGGGGAAGCCGTTAGTGTAGCTGTGTACTTCTGCATTGTGTAAGTTAGTGTTGTAAAATGGCGGCGATTAGGTATGTGGTACGCCGGTGTGGATGATTTAGAGTCCTTGCTAATAGTGTATCTTGTACCCTGTACAGCTTTTTGTAAAAGTCGTTTTTTGCTTGGTGGTGTTTTGCGGCTTTAGGGGTCGTTTAGCCTCGTTTTCGTTTTTTCCGGCTGCCATTTTTTCTCTCGCTTAGGAGATTTTCGAGTGTCTAAACTCGGTAAATTGGACTTAAATTGAGGTGTAACCTCACTTCCAGACGTCCTGGCTGTCCCCCCTTGCTGTAGGTAAGGTTTTTATTTAATTTTTGTGTGTATTTAGTGGTTTTTTTTATGTTTTCCGCTGTGCGCAGTTCGGCCGTTAAGATTGTATTTTTGCGAGTTTGTACTTTTTTTTTTCTAAGTCCCGCGGCTCGTATTTTTTTGTGTAAGTCCGTATTTAGTCATTGAGTGTTAGAGGTTTTTTTCAAAGTCCCACTTCTGTGGGTGTTTGTAACCGCTTGTGAGGCGCCTTAGAGCCTCCACCTCCACAAATGCGGCCCCTCGCTTTGAAAATGGATACTTAATCTTGAGGAAGATTTATAGTACCAGTTTATTTAACTGGCATGCTTCTTAGATATGTTATAATACTCATTAAAGCAAGCCATTTTATTATAAAGACAAATTATAGCATCTTTCTTAAATAACATATTAGTTTCCACACAGCACTCAGATTCTTTTCCTGGGAAAACACCATTTTACCTAAAATGCTTTGATAATGGTCAATCCTATAAAGCTGAGATGTCTCCTGTGTATACCTGCAAGTGAATTAGCAAGTTGACAGCTTAGTCTGTGTGTGTATAAACTCTCATTTCCAGACACCTGCAGTGCATTACTGTAATTCTAAGAAAACATACCAGCTACAAGACACATTGGAATTGTTCTTATTGAACTAATCCAGATAATTGCAACCCTGGCTTTAGTAAAGACTTTGTGTTGTCCACATTACAATAATGATCCCTGAGGGAGGGATTATTTGATGGAATCCAATTACCTTTAATACAGGTATAAGGGTCAAAAAATTTAACTTTACCATAGCAACTACTAATCTAACTCATAAACTGCAGATAGGCTATGTGCAGGTCACTAGAAATGCAATAAGATAGATAGATAGATAGATAGATAGAGGTATAGATAGATAGATAGAGGTATAGATAGATAGATAGATAGATAGATAGATAGACAGCAAATTGTTTTCCTTTAGATTTTCTATCTATCTGTTTATCTATCTATCTATCTATCTATCTATCTGTCTATCTATCTATCTGTCTATGTATCTAAATTAATCATGACGTACCAATTTATTTTACTTTAAATGTGTTACTCTGTACCAATATAACTATTACTAACATTTGACAGATAGAATAAATGTATTTACTAATCAAGTACAATATATAAAAATGTCTTCAGTAGATACTTAATAAATATATAAAATCAGTAAAACACCCTCTTTAAATGGCCACTGTATTCAAATAACTTACCCATCATAAATAATGTTATGAGTCAATGCCACTGGAAAGTTAGCTGCAAAATAGTTTTAATTTTTAGAACATTAATTGGATTGAATGAAAATGTAGTTCAATACAATATAATTATTTTATTTATTTTCTTCTTTTGTTCTTTTTTACTCTCTCTTTTTCTCACTTATATATCCCTCTCTACTCTCCTCTAACTCCTCTCCCTCCCCTTTTCTCTCTCTTACTTTTCCACTATCACTCTTGTTTCGTTTTCTTCTCCCCTTTTATCTCCCCTAAGTCTCTTGTTAACTCTATCCTCTCCCTTCTCATTCTCCTTTCCACTTTCTCTCTTCTCCGCTCTCATTTCCTCTCTACTCTCCTTTTCTGTTGTTGTAGTCCCTTCTCTCTCGACTTCTATCTGCTCTCCTTTCTCTCTCTCCTTTTCCTTTTATCTCCTCCATAATTTGCTTCCTACTCTCTCTCTCCTTTTTTTGTCTTAGCTCATCCTTCTTTTTCTCTCCTTTGCAACGTCTCTCTCCTTCACTCTCTTTTCCTCTCTCCTCTTCCGTTTCTCTCTCATTTTCTGTATTTGCTATCCTTTCTCTCTCCTTTCCTCATCTTTCTCTCTCTTATCCTTTTTTTCTCCCCTCTCCCTTCTCTCTCCCCTTTTTGTATTTGCTCTCTCTTCTTGCTCTAATTTTCTCTCTCCTCTCCCCTTCTATCTATCCTTTCTGTCTTTGCACTCTCTTCTCTCTCTCTCTAATTTTTTCTCTCCTCTTCATTCTCTCTCTCCTTTCTGTCTTTGTTCTCCTTATCTGTGTCTCTTTTATCTCTCCTTTCTGTCTTTGCTCCCCTTCTCTCTCCCTTCCTATCTCCTCTCCCTTCTCCCTTTCTCTCTCTCCCTTTCTGTCTTCTTTGCTCTCCTTCTCTCTCTCCTTTTCTCTCTCCTCACCCTTCTCTCTGCTTTCTGTCTTTGCTCTCCTTCTCTCTCTCCTTTTCTCACTCCTCTTTCATCTCTCTCCTTCTTTATTTGAAGTAGGGATGGGCCTATGACATGGTGGGGGCAAAGCTATCGAGTGTTGATGCCATTGTGGGGACTGGGCTATGACATGGTGGAGGAAGGGCTACAGAGAGCATTACAAGCACTGGCTCCCCGCTCCCTTCGCTCACCTTTCTATCTTTGCTCTCCTTCCCGCTCTCTCCCTTCTCTCTCTCCTTTCTGTATTTGCTCTGCTTCGGACACCACATCCTTTGTGTGCATGACAATTGCACCAACAACAGTACGGCGACAATTGCGCGCCGTTCAAATCGTGCTAGCTTCTAATGTCTGAGTACCCTAACGCCCTTAACCCCCCTAAACCTAACCCTAAGATCCCTAAGCCTAACCCTAACCCTAACACCCCTAAGCCTAATCCTTTAGATTTTATGTTTATTTGAACAGTGCCATCAATGTGCACAACACATGATAGAGACAAGGTCATCTATCTATCTATCTATCTATCTATCTATCTATCTATCTATCTATCTATCTATCTATCTATCTATCCATCCATCTATCTATCTATCTATCTATCTATCTATCTATCTATCTATCTATCTATCTATCTGTTTATCTATCTATCTATCTATCTATCTATCTATCTATCTATCTATCTGTCTATCTATCTATCTGTTTATCTATCTATCTATCTATCTATCTATCTATCTATCTATCTATCTATCTGTCTATCTATCTATCTGTCTATGTATCTAAATTAATCATGACGTACCAATTTATTTTACTTTAAATGTGTTACTCTGTACCAATATAACTATTACTAACATTTGACAGATAGAATAAATGTATTTACTAATCAAGTACAATATATAAAAATGTCTTCAGTAGATACTTAATAAATATATAAAATCAGTAAAACACCCTCTTTAAATGGCCACTGTATTCAAATAACTTACCCATCATAAATAATGTTATGAGTCAATGCCACTGGAAAGTTAGCTGCAAAATAGTTTTAATTTTTAGAACATTAATTGGATTGAATGAAAATGTAGTTCAATACAATATAATTATTTTATTTATTTTCTTCTTTTGTTCTTTTTTACTCTCTCTTTTTCTCACTTATATATCCCTCTCTACTCTCCTCTAACTCCTCTCCCTCCCCTTTTCTCTCTCTTACTTTTCCACTATCACTCTTGTTTCGTTTTCTTCTCCCCTTTTATCTCCCCTAAGTCTCTTGTTAACTCTATCCTCTCCCTTCTCATTCTCCTTTCCACTTTCTCTCTTCTCCGCTCTCATTTCCTTTCTACTCTCCTTTTCTGTTGTTGTAGTCCCTTCTCTCTCGACTTCTATCTGCTCTCCTTTCTCTCTCTCCTTTTCCTTTTATATCCTCCATAATTTGCTTCCTACTCTCTCTCTCCTTTTTTTGTCTTAGCTCATCCTTCTTTTTCTCTCCTTTGCAACGTCTCTCTCCTTCACTCTCTTTTCCTCTCTCCTCTTCCGTTTCTCTCTCATTTTCTGTATTTGCTATCCTTTCTCTCTCCTTTCCTCATCTTTCTCTCTCTTCTCAACTATCCTTTTTTTCTCCCCTCTCCCTTCTCTCTCCCCTTTTTGTATTTGCTCTCTCTTCTTGCTCTAATTTTCTCTCTCCTCTCCCCTTCTATCTATCCTTTCTGTCTTTGCACTCTCTTCTCTCTCTCTCTCATTTTTTCTCTCCTCTTCATTCTCTCTCTCCTTTCTGTCTTTGTTCTCCTTATCTGTGTCTCTTTTATCTCTCCTTTCTGTCTTTGCTCCCCTTCTCTTTCCCTTCCTATCTCCTCTCCCTTCTCTCTTTCTCTCTCTCCCTTTCTGTCTTCTTTTCTCTCCTTCTCTCTCTCCTTTTCTCTCTCCTCACCCTTCTCTCTGCTTTCTGTCTTTGCTCTCCTTCTCTCTCTCCTTTTCTCACTCCTCTTTCATCTCTCTCCTTCTTTATTTGAAGTAGGGATGGGCCTATGACATGGTGGGGGCAAAGCTATCGAGTGTTGATGCCATTGTGGGGACTGGGCTATGACATGGTGGAGGAAGGGCTACAGAGAGCATTACAAGCACTGGCTCCCCGCTCCCTTCGCTCACCTTTCTATCTTTGCTCTCCTTCCCGCTCTCTCCCTTCTCTCTCTCCTTTCTGTATTTGCTCTGCTTCGGACACCACATCCTTTGTGTGCATGACAATTGCACCAACAACAGTACGGCGACAATTGCGCGCCGTTCAAATCGTGCTAGCTTCTAATGTCTGAGTACCCTAACGCCCTTAACCCCCCTAAACCTAACCCTAAGATCCCTAAGCCTAACCCTAACCCTAACACCCCTAAGCCTAATCCTTTAGATTTTATGTTTATTTGAACAGTGCCATCAATGTGCACAACACATGATAGAGACAAGGTCATCTATCTATCTATCTATCTATCTATCTATCTATCTATCTATCTATCTATCTATCTATCCATCCATCTATCTATCTATCTATCTATCTATCTATCTATCTATCTATCTATCTATCTATCTATCTATCTATCTATCTGTTTATCTATCTATCTATCTATCTATCTATCTATCTGTCTATCTATCTATCTGTTTATCTATCTATCTATCTATCTATCTATCTATCTATCTATCTATCTATCTATCTGTCTATCTATCTATCTGTCTATGTATCTAAATTAATCATGACGTACCAATTTATTTTACTTTAAATGTGTTACTCTGTACCAATATAACTATTACTAACATTTGACAGATAGAATAAATGTATTTACTAATCAAGTACAATATATAAAAATGTCTTCAGTAGATACTTAATAAATATATAAAATCAGTAAAACACCCTCTTTAAATGGCCACTGTATTCAAATAACTTACCCATCATAAATAATGTTATGAGTCAATGCCACTGGAAAGTTAGCTGCAAAATAGTTTTAATTTTTAGAACATTAATTGGATTGAATGAAAATGTAGTTCAATACAATATAATTATTTTATTTATTTTCTTCTTTTGTTCTTTTTTACTCTCTCTTTTTCTCACTTATATATCCCTCTCTACTCTCCTCTAACTCCTCTCCCTCCCCTTTTCTCTCTCTTACTTTTCCACTATCACTCTTGTTTCGTTTTCTTCTCCCCTTTTATCTCCCCTAAGTCTCTTGTTAACTCTATCCTCTCCCTTCTCATTCTCCTTTCCACTTTCTCTCTTCTCCGCTCTCATTTCCTTTCTACTCTCCTTTTCTGTTGTTGTAGTCCCTTCTCTCTCGACTTCTATCTGCTCTCCTTTCTCTCTCTCCTTTTCCTTTTATATCCTCCATAATTTGCTTCCTACTCTCTCTCTCCTTTTTTTGTCTTAGCTCATCCTTCTTTTTCTCTCCTTTGCAACGTCTCTCTCCTTCACTCTCTTTTCCTCTCTCCTCTTCCGTTTCTCTCTCATTTTCTGTATTTGCTATCCTTTCTCTCTCCTTTCCTCATCTTTCTCTCTCTTCTCAACTATCCTTTTTTTCTCCCCTCTCCCTTCTCTCTCCCCTTTTTGTATTTGCTCTCTCTTCTTGCTCTAATTTTCTCTCTCCTCTCCCCTTCTATCTATCCTTTCTGTCTTTGCACTCTCTTCTCTCTCTCTCTCATTTTTTCTCTCCTCTTCATTCTCTCTCTCCTTTCTGTCTTTGTTCTCCTTATCTGTGTCTCTTTTATCTCTCCTTTCTGTCTTTGCTCCCCTTCTCTTTCCCTTCCTATCTCCTCTCCCTTCTCTCTTTCTCTCTCTCCCTTTCTGTCTTCTTTTCTCTCCTTCTCTCTCTCCTTTTCTCTCTCCTCACCCTTCTCTCTGCTTTCTGTCTTTGCTCTCCTTCTCTCTCTCCTTTTCTCACTCCTCTTTCATCTCTCTCCTTCTTTATTTGAAGTAGGGATGGGCCTATGACATGGTGGGGGCAAAGCTATCGAGTGTTGATGCCATTGTGGGGACTGGGCTATGACATGGTAGAGGAAGGGCTACAGAGAGCGTTACAAGCACTGGCTCTCCGCTCCCTTCGCTCACCTTTCTATCTTTGCTCTCCTTCCCGCTCTCTCCCTTCTCTCTCTCCTTTCTGTATTTGCTCTGCTTCGGACACCACATCCTTTGTGTGCATGACAATTGCACCAACAACAGTACGGCGACAATTGCGCTCCGTTCAAATCGTGCTAGCTTCTAATGTCTGAGTACCCTAACGCCCTTAACCCCCCTAAACCTAACCCTAAGACCCCTAAGCCTAACCCTAACCCTAACACCCCTAAGCCTAATCCTAACCCTAAAACTTCTAAACCTAACCCTAAAATCACTAAGCCTAACCCTAAGACCCCTAGGTGTAACCCTAAAACCTCTAACCCTAACACCCCTAAGAACACCTTACCTGCAGTTCGACAAGCAGTTGTCGGGCACACTACTTTCGGGCTCGCAGTTGTCGGTGCACGCATTTGACCCTCTCCTTCTCTCTCTCCTTTTCTCTTTCCACTCCCTTCTCTCTCTCTCCCTTTCTGTCTTTGCTATCCCATTTTCTCTCTGGTCTCCATTCTGTCTCTCCCATTTTCTCCCTCCTCTCCCTTCTCTCTCTCTCCTTACTGTATTTGCTCTCCTTCTCTCTCTCATTTCTTCTTTCCTCTCTCATTCTCCCTTTCTGTCTTCCCTTGTCTCACTCCTTTCCACCTCTTTCTCTCTTCTCCATTCCCTTTTCCTCACACCCCTCCCTTCCCTCTCCCTCCTTTTCTGTCTTTAAACTCCTTTTTCTCTCCTTTCCCATCTCCCTCTCACTCCGCTACCCCCTGGTGAAGTGGGGACAGGGCTATAATATGGTGGGGACGGAGCCACAGAGTGTTACAGGCACTGGCTTTTGTATATAAGATACTCTCTTTTGAAGAACCACACCTGTAAATAGGTAAAATATATTTTGCATGGCAAAAATAAGAAACCATTCTTGTTTAGATTGTTTATAAAATGATGTTCCTGTAAAAAACAAATTTTTGGGTCTCTGCTGATCAACTTCCTGACGTGGGAGTAATATTTGATTGCAGAGAAAACTTCTAGGGGCACTGTGAGATTGTGGTAGCTATAACTGCCTGTACCTTCAATAGAACTATGGAAAGAGCTCATTGATTTATAAGGACACACCCTCCTGAAAAAGTAACAGATGGAATTAGGTCACAAAAAGGAATTGATCTACAATGAGTAATTAGTTATAAAACATTAAAATGTAAATGTTGTAAGTATTTGTTTTCCTTTAAAACATTTTTTATCAGTTTAAATAGTGAAAAGAACGTACAGTATATTAAAAATTGACCACAGTGGTTGTTTAATGATAAATATAATGTGTAAAGGAGGGCCATTGTACTGATTGTCCAAAATCTCTCACTTTTACCCATTTAGTCATTTGATCACTTGGTCTGCAAGTCACAAAGGTTACAGTTATTTCAAATTCTCACAAACATAATTTTTCCCAGTGGAATAACACTGTGAGAAAAGCACACACAGCCCACTGGGCTTTACACTTATTTGAGAAAACATTACTCCCTAGAGTATAGCATGTGGAGTAGCAATAATTATTATTTACCTTCACTTATTTCATTGGCATTTAAATCCTGGTAGTATTTATATCTTACACAATAAACAATACATCTTATCTTCTCATATACAAAATGTAACCCGTTATGACATTCTTAGCACATGTACCAAGGTGAAAGTGGAGCAAGTTTGGTGTAATACAATCAGTAAAGGCGTCAATCTATTGTCACTTGCCTTGAATTGTTGTAAATAACTTTTTCATATATTGGTACAAACATAACAATTAACTGATAATTATCAGTTCAAGATCAAGCCTGCAATATAAGATAACAGCAAAGTATTATACTACTTTGCTGTTATCTCATATTACAGGCTTGCAGCCTTATTAAATTGTGATTCTGCCAATTGAATAGGGCTCTATATAAGCACACAGCATATTGTTTTACAGAAGTTTTTAGTTAGTGAACGTTTATCCAAAAGCAAGCTTTTTACTAACTAAAAACTTCTGTAAAAAAAATATGCTCTGTGCTTATATTGAGCCCTATTCAAATGGCCGAATAACAATTTAATAAGGCTGATAGTCTTTAAATGTATAATTAAAATTAAATGGGTTAAAAGAGAAAAGGAATGAAAGAGAAATTGAAGCAGAAGTGAGAAAATTAAGGACATGAGTGAAGGGAAGAGAGAGGAGAGGATTGGATTACCAAGGGGTTATTTGAAGTAGATAGAGATCATATCTGATACAAAAGTTCCTCCTATTCCATCCAGGCTTCTAAATATTTTACAAACAAAAAGAAAATGTCAGTCATCTTTAAACTAAAATTGAATACAAGAAAGGCATAATAAACTTAATTATTAAGTTTAAACTGTGTAAAAATGTTTCTACATTAACCAAGTTAGGTTCTTCAAAAGAGCAGAGTGGTATTTTAGCTCTGATAAACAGCTCCTATAGAAAACATAACAAATGGAAATACTTAAAGGCATATCTAAGTGAGCTGGCTAATCAATGCATTTGAGAGGAGAATTAGTAGTGTATGCAGACTTTTTTTGCATGAAAAAATCTCAAAATAAACATATAAACACTTACATTGAAGTCAGCAAAATCTCTTGTAATTTCTGACAGTTGCAAATTAGGGTTAACACCCTCCAAACCCAGGCTAAATTAGCATCACATTTAAATTGATTTGTTTTGGCCAATCAGGTTAGCTGAAACTTTTGAATTAACATTGGGTTCCTGTTTGTGCTGAAAAGCAGCCTGGCATATGTAGTGTATCACTGGTGTATGCTATGTATTGCTCCTGACATAGAGACAGGAAGCTGTAAGGAGATTGGCTGAGCAAGCAACAGCAGGTAAATAGTGTGTTAATATTGCTCCCCTGATGCTGCACGCTGATTGAGGGGAGATCAGATGCCTGAAGGTGTCAACATAATCATTTTTAGGTATTAATAAAAATAAATAATAATAATAATAATAATAATAATAAAATGTTTTATGAGATGTGCTGCATACACATAAACTGTTTTTTGCAGAAGTATTGCAGAAATGTATTAATCCAGCTCACTTAGATATGCCTTTAAGACCACTTTTGTATCCACACTTTTACAAGCGCCCGATAAATTAATCTTTTGTGCCGAAGACTATGTAAAACTGTACTAAATTCTGCTTGCATAGTAAAACATGATTAGTGACACTAGCTTTTTCCTTTCAGAAATATATCACCTACTTGTATAACAAATAGTTTCAAACTGAAATGGAAACGATGGTATAGGGTTTGCATAAATTAAGCTTTCATTCTCCTAAATTACTTTGAGTGCCCTGCAGATTAAAAGCTAATTTATTATTATTATTAATAAATGTATTTATTATTTATTAGGAATTATTATTGTTATGTATTATTAAGTATTAGCCTTGATGCAAAAAAGTATAGATTTTATTTAGAAATCATGAATATCTTTTTTTAAAGTACCTTTCAAGTGGTCTGATACAAGCGTCTCAAAGAATAATTAAGTAGGACTTCATAAGAAAAAAACAAACAAAAAAACCTTTGTTAAATTTTTAGTGCACATTTAAAAAATACTTACTATTTTTCAATGGCCCCAAGGCTGTGTAAGCTCTGGATTTCTCAGAATGAAGTATTGTGGCTGAAATGGACCAGCCTAGGGGGAAGTCCCAGTGAAGTCCCAAGTGAAAACCACTCTCTAAATCACACATTAGTAGCCAGGAGCCATGTAACATGCGCTGCTAGCCACTTACAAATCACTTTCTAGTCACCACTCACTATAATACTGCAGTTGTGGTAGCCAAATTAGACAGCCCTTCTGGGTGGCTCCATTACAGAAACAATCATTCATTCAGGAGGGGCAGAGATCTTGAATGTATATCACCTGGGGACATGATTGAAAACTAGCACTTATTTGTTTAAATGCACTGTTAAAGTACAATACATATATTTCCTATATAGCCCCATCTAAGTAACTTCTTTAGGGAGCCTTTTATAAGACAACTAAAGCAGTCATTTACCACTAAAGCAGTCCTTTGAATCATTTTGGTGCTTATGCTGACACTTCAGTATAACATGCAATACCTACTTTCTGTTTTATGGATAGTGATTCATATATGAAGACCTCTTGTAAGTACAAGCCGTGTGTAATTGACTGATGTGAGGCACATTCAAACACTTCATCTGACCTTTGATTTTTTATGGTGTGAAAGAATGCTGAAATATAAATTAAGTCAATTCTGGTTTCAATTACTACATTAAATGCAGGCTTTTATCAGGAATGACAAGGAAGTGTCTGCAAAAGACTAACACATGGGACGTGCAGAATAACATGCTGGTTTTAGGCGTATCTCAATGTTATCAGTCAGTAAAATGTGCAATGATCGAAACTTGTGCAATGTGAGATAATGTCTCAGAAAATTGTTGGTTGATCTACATATACCTTTGGAAAGTTGATACTAAAGTATTCCTAGCATCTATGGCAAGAGCGGGATTTACATTTCTGGCGGTCTTAGCATCAACCTCTATGGCCTCCTCTCTATATGCATCTCTGTCTACCTTTCACCATATTGCTACATTAGCAGCTGTTGGTCTAACAAATGAATTGTGTTGCACTAATTGTAATATATAATGTATATATTTATTGTTGTTGTTTAGTCATTCAGTCATTTCCGACTCTCTGTGACCCTATGGACCAAACACAACAGGTACAGCTGTTAGCCACTTCCTATTTGGGCTCAATCAAGCTTCACTGTCCTCATCTATCTCCATCTCTGTCATCCCCTTATCTGTGTGTCTCCTGTCTTTCTGAGCATCAGACTCTTCTCTAGGCATGGGCACAGGAGTCCAAAAAATCCAGGGGGGGGGGATACATTTTAAAGAGACAAAAAAAGCTGTAGCCCCAAGTGGTGCAGTCCAATTTTCAGTTTTAAGAGACCTTCCTGCAGAGTAATTCAGGTTGATGAAAAATAGTTTGAAAAAGAGGGCAAAAAAGAAAAAATAAATAGTGAAGTAAGTTTGGGTTATGTTAGTACATACATAAATATTGTACTTACTGGTAACTGGTTATCTACTTAATACTAAAAAAAGTCAATTATTTAGCATAAAACATACAGTATGTAGATCCCCTTTTAATGTATGTATTATGGCAGATTATTTACACTTTTGTGAGCTTTAATTAAAAAAAAAACTTCTACATATGTATTAAGTCAGATAGTGACTTTTTACTATTAAATAGATAATCTTTGGTTAATCTCATACCCAGTGGCTATAAGGTCTATTTATCTTAACACAACATTTGTGCGTACTGTCAGAGACTGTGGACGTTTCTGCAGTTTATTATGTTTTGTAAGTATAATCTTTTATATGTATTAAAATAACCCAAACTTACGTCACCATCTATTTTTGCAGTTATTTACCTTTTTTTGCACTCTAAATAAGATAATGTGTTGAGAATCTGCACAGACCAGCTATAACATAGGGAAGAGAGAGATAAACGGACAGTAGATAGATAAATGTATAAATTGAGAGAGAAAAAGAAAAATGGAAGTGGTAGAGTCAATCACAGTTATGGAAGTACAGCATGCTTGGGATAAGCTTAAGGCCACCTTAAAGCTTAAAAAAACAGACCTTTGAGTTAATGGAATGGGCAAGCTAGATGAGCCTTTTTAGTTATTATCTGTAATCAAATAACAGTTTCTATATTTAAGGGAGGAGGCAAGAAAAAATTAGAAAAAAATAGGCAAACAATGGAGATAGAGAGAGAGAAGGGAGAGGAAAACAAAAAATTGTATTTGTGCTGTAGCCATGTGTAGCTTGAAATCTACTGTTCATGTTTTGCTAATGTACCACATGTACACATGACTGCATAACACAGGCGTCCCCCCACCTCAATCACCTCCAATTTTAATCGCTTGATGATACTTTACCAGGGGATAATAATATGAGGGTAGGTCGGATATGGGTAATGAAGGAAAAGAAGGGGAAGGGGAGAGGAGTTAATGAAGGGCAAGAAGCAGAAGGCAGAGAGGAGGTAGAAAGTGAGCAAGGGAAAAGTGAAGAAAGAAAAAACAGAATAAAGAACAAAGAGTAGAATAGAGTTGGAAAGATATGAATCAACTGTATGTATTGCAAAAGTAAAAATCTACATGCAAAAGTAAGGTGTTGTGGTGCTTTCCTGAAAAAGTATACTAGCCATTTTGAATTACAATGTTGTGTGCACCTTTATGCAAATACTGTTTCTGCTGCTTCTTGGCTGCCCATTGCATCCTCCAGAGTTGCTGTTGAAGAGGGGGGATTCAAAGGCTTTGCTGGGTCAATAACTGGGTAACTTGCTTACCCAGAAGCAAACATCCTTTAATTTTATGGTTGCAGTCACCATCTGCAGAGATCTTAGAGCACAAGAAAATAAATTCTGTCACTGCCTCAATTGTTTCTCCATCTATTTGCCAGGTGCTGAGATTGCTGTTTGTCATGAAGTTTGTCCTTTTAATGTTGAGCGGCAGGCCAGCTTTTGCACGCTCTTCTTCTCTCTTCTTTCACCCTCATCAATAGGCCCTTTAGTTCCCCCTCACTGTCAGCTGTCAGTGAGTATCATGAACATATCTGATATTTCTCCCAGCATTATTATTCCTGCTTTGGATTTGTCCAGCTGTGTCTTATGCATGATATATTCTGTGTATATAAGTTAATTCAATAAGGTGACAATTTACAACCTTGTTGTATTCCTTTCCGTATCTTGAACCATTCAGTTGTTCTATGTTCAGTTTACATACAGACTCCTCAGGAGGCATATGAGATGATTTGGTACTCATCTCTTTAATTTTCTTGAATAGATATCTTGACCCATTTTGTGGGAGGCAGAAGTAGTATAATTAACTAATACCTCCTGCATGTCAGTGTGCATGGTGGAACATGGTGGTGTAGACATTTTGAACTTGTTCATATGCTCCCTTGTCATGTTTATTTTTTTTTATAGTGCAGTACACAGCAAGCTTGCCACTTCACTACCACCTCCCCCCTTCCCCCACAAAATAACTTATTCATGTCACCCGGATAGAGAATGCAGGGTCTATATATGAAGCATAAATAAACTGAAATGTGACTGTATTGTTATGCAAATGAGGTGCCCCTCTCATAAAGGCAATCTTAATATAAATCTGGCCATGTCTGTGGCATAGGAGAAATGGATTTACATTTATTTATATAAGACATTTATTAATGTACAAAAATGTTTCATTTGTTTGCCGTTTAAAAGACCATTTAAAAGTTGCTGAAGGTCTCAAATATCTACCGTACTTTTGATTTTCCTGCTAACCCCCAACTCTATGCTACTGACATCCAGTCATAGACTATGCTAGACCCTCAGGAGCATTTAGCAAGCCCTGGTTAATTTAACCTGTCCTTCCAAAATACCATAGAGTCAATGAATAAAATAGCAATTGTGCATTTTTGACTTTGATTCCCTCAACACGTCTACACTGGAAATGTCTCCCACACAAATTAACCCATAAACATACATGGAATTTTATTATATAAAAATCTAGACCTCCTTTTTTAGAGGCCCATAAGGAACACGTATAGGAATCTCTCCCTTTGAGACATTATCTGGAAGCCTTTGTAATCTTTTGTACATTGTCAAAGTTGTGATAACCAAATATTAAATGTACAGATAAGTAATAAAATGCATAATTGATTCAATTCCTTGCAACTTTTTGTCAAGATAGACAATAGGTAGATTGAACACTTCCCTCTGGAGTCTTTTCTGTGTTCCATTAGCTTTAGAAAATCATCAAATTATGTAAAAAAAATATTTTAGATTTGTTAAAACATATATAAAATAGGGCTACACTGTCCCTTTAAAGGCTTTCTGTTCAAGTAAATGAACAATTTTACAGAAAATGTATATATATGGGTGTACATGTGCTACATAGTGGGTCAGTGGCTTCATGGATGTCTATACACTCTCCATCTTTTTAAAGTATAAAACTAAGCAGACTAGTAAACTGATATATTGGACAGAAAATGTACGTGTACCAGTAGTAAGACTAACAAAAAAAGAAATATAGCTAACAAATAGGCAGGATGAAATATTTCAACATCTATTACTGATGCTTTATGATTTAAGTTTATGTTAGAGCACAGTCTTAAACACATGCATAATGTAAAGAGTTATAATGGAAGGAACATTTATCATCGCACATGAAGGTTAAGAAAAACAAAGAGTGCAGATCCTTCTCTTCCTGATAGAAGATTGAGGAAACCACAAAACCACAATGGGTAGGTTTATCACTTTCCTCCCAGCAGGCTTCTTGGCCTTATTCCAAAATGGATCTTGGGTTCCATCCAACATAAACAGTTGTGGTCTTAGTAATGTATGATACTTATAAATAGTATAAACTCAAGCTATATCCAGGAGCCATATTAGATTTCAGATGTAATATAATACACTGAGACTTTGACTGGTGCTTTTTTGCTAAAAGTATAGCGGCATATCTAGGTTATGGCTACAGTGCCATTAAGAGAGCGTTGTCTAAGATCTTCCAACTTTCAAATGGTCAATGTTGTTTTCAATTTTCAATGTTCTGTCATGGCTAATAATATCAGTTTAATTGTATTAAACACTTTAAAGAACTGCATAGAGAGGATCCATGTCTGTTGAAGTCATTTATCAAGCTCTTATGTTTCCCTTTGACAGGAGGTGGTCGGACACGGGGAGTGTCACTTCATAGATTGGGTGTTGACTTATATTAGAAGAGGAGTGGTCATAAAACCTGCTATTTGTAGTTAAAAGCGCGCCCAGAGGCGGGTAGGCTGTTTTAAAGAACATAAAATACTACAATGTACTGTACATCTAAATCCACTGTAGGCTTTAGAATCAGACACAAAATATCGCTAAGCAAATACCATTGAGTGATAATCAGAATATACTGAATGAAGCATTTTGCAAATCCATAATGATGTTTGCCATTTTCAAAAAAAGGTTAATTTTCATGTTAAAGTTGACACAGACATTAGACTCGATACCTCACTGTCTGGATAAGACAAAAATCAATAGTTTGCAGTGCACAATATAGCTGAATCTTAGGCTACTTAAAAAAATAGGAAATATTTTGTTAGTATGATATGTGTCTTTTGTTAAGCATATGATAAATCATATGCAGTGAGTTATCATTTTTAAACAAAGTCTAACTTGTTAGACACAGCATGTTGTATATATATCATCTCACTTAGCAGAAGATTGATGTTGACACAACCATTCACAAATTCATGGACAGAATGATTGAATGTACTGAAATGCTTCCTATTTATGTTTCCAGGAATAATTATCTGTTATGTAGGGTCATGAATTTAGGTGGTTTGGGATTAGCAATTTTAAGAATTGAGGTATTAAAGGGACACAAAATTCACCATATACATTCTGCACCATCTAATAGAGTGGAACATGCAGTGAAGTGTTGTTTATTTTTTTTAATTGATCAATAATTGATTTATGCATTAAATAATGGATAATTGAATAATGTCCTTTTTAGTTATTGCTTGTATAGCTCCTGAAACACTACCACAAGAATTTGTATAGGTAATAAAGGTTCCGGGTGTAACTGTTACACTGATTCTATTTCAACTTTATTTCTACACTTTTTACTACACAATAATCAGAGATATGGCACAATGGCAAATGTCCATATTTATAGAATTTTATGTGCCGGGTTCAAATTCATTTTTTTCCCTATTTTGCTACAATAATATTTTTTATTCAGTTAAAGTATGTAAAAAACTTTACAACTGTATCTTATATATATATATATATATATATATATATATATATATATATATATATATATATATATATATATATATTCTTTATCTATTTTAAGCTATGTGCTTTCAATCAAACATATACGTTTTTGAAATCTTTGAGTGTGACCATAATTAGACAGGAAACATTGTTTTGGTGCCTCTGCTGACACTAAAGGCCTTCATGATACTTTGGTGGAAGTAATGTTTGAGAGAGGTATTTACATTTCTGAAGAATGGGACTTGCATCTATTGATGCCAGCTGCCTGCCTATGGGTCTATGAGGGGAAGTGGGGGTAGCAATTTTAGGTAGATCAAACTAATGTATCTAACTAATATGCATCACTGTTCCCTTTTACTTCCTCCACTACCCGTCCCTCCACTGATAGATACAAAAAATGTTTAGCAAATGAAAGTCATTTTCTTTAACTACAGTGGTTCTGTTGTTATGAAGTCTGCACTGGCTTGCAATCGCAGTAATTTGATCTGAAGTGGAAAACAATGTCATTAAAAAGTGACTATAAAAAAGGAAATAAAAAATGAAATACGCTCAAATCAAATGACTGTGAAAAATGAAATCTTCCAAAAAGAGATCAGTTTGCGTGAAGACAAATCGACATTGTTTACTATAACATGTACTATTGATGACTTGGTTGTTTGGAATTAATACCATTTTATGAGTTTGATCTTCAACCAGGAATTTGGGTAAAATATGTAGAAAATAAACACACATAGTGGACATATATGTTCATAACTGAAAGCTTATGTGGAAGGTTATGAAGGGTTCATGTAATGATAACACAGGATCTGCAACACCGACATGCGGGTAATAAGAAGTTAACTACAAAAATGCAGAATAATAAGTGGAAAATAAGTGGAAATATGAATTTGTGTTAAGATGCCAGACTATTTGTTGGTAATATTCTCCCAAGGCCACGTAAAACTCAGTGAGTCCTGATTAGGCACTTGGGAGTGCTGTATAATTCCTCATGCATAACAGGCCATGGATAAAGATGGATATGTATAGTTTTGGAGATGTGTGAGAATATCAGATTTCCTGTAAGAGTAGTAACCAATTACAAATTAGTCTGTATATCTGTTTTCTTTCTCAGAGCACACTCCTTCCAGATTCAATAAGATTCTAACAAACTGCAAAGGGAACACGATTTCTGTTTTCTATGGAAAAGCTAATACAAAGTAGGCATTGCTGATTCACGGCCCAAGAGAACCTTATTGATTCGGATCCTTGAATGGGATTGTTTTTTCAATCAGCTTTTTATTAAAATGTCATTGCTATTAGATATTTTATAACCCAATATAGGCCTCTATTCTATGGGCAGATTCCGATTGGCTGAAGAATGTATTATTCTCACACCATATCTTATTAATACAAAGTCTTACCAATCAGGATGCACAAATTCAATTAATCGCTGTAGTGAGTCAAAAGGATAGATAAGGTATAACCCCCCCCCCCATCCAGGTTAAGTTTACTTAATTTTATATAGTATTTTTCATGAATTTAGTGTTGGGACTATGGGGGTCCTTATGGACCCCGTGGAGAGGTTAGGTTCCATGGGGTCTGATATGCATGGTAGGAAGGGTGCCACGGGAGTCTGTGAGGACCCTCAAGGCATAGGGGTTAATATCATTTGCCTTAGCTGGTGTAGTGGATATTTGGAGTAGGTAGTTCACCACAACAATAATTTAATAGATGGTGGGCAAAAGAGTGATAGAAGCCCTCCACCTTACAGTAGTACAGTAAATAAATAGCACATTCGTGTTCACATTGGAATGTCTAAAACACATGCAAATGTCCCTGCCAAGCTTCCCAGAATGCATTGTAATAACTGTATTTCTCGGAATTCTGGGCATGAAACAAGTTTTTTTAACTTGTTTTAGATATTCCAATGTGAACACAAATGTACTATTTATATACTATATATATATATATATATATATATATATATAATTATATATATGTATAATAGTAGATGGTAACGCCTGTGTGATGCATACTCACATCTTGATTGATGGAGGGGGAGAGAGAGATAGGGACAGAGGGAGGGGGAGAGCGAGAGGGCGGGTGGAAGAGAGAGGGAGGGAGAGAAATGGGAGAGAGAGGGAGGGAGGGAGAGAGAGAAAGGGAGAGGAGAGGTAGAGAGACAGATAGCACTCAGAGCGCAGAGAGAGGGTGCACAGAGAGAGACAACGAGCAGAGAGAGAGACAGTGCATAGAGAGAGAGAGGGAGCATGGAGAGTGAGACAATGCAAAGAGAGACAGAGGGTGCATGGAGAAAGCGCATAGAGAGACAGAGGGCACACAGAGACACAGAGACAGCACAGACAATTGAACATAACATATGATAGTACATAGTACATTTGTGTTCACTGTTGAATGTCTAAAAAAAGTAAAAAAATTGTTTCATGCTCAGAATTCTGTGAACTACAGTTATTGCACTGAATCTGGGAACCCGGACAGGGACATGCAAATGTGCCCACAAAAGTTTTGCTCTTTAATCCAAATACCATTTCAAATATGACTTCTTTAAGCATATGCCTGCTGTATTACACAGCTTTAAGCAAAGCTCAGGATGGATTATGCACAAGCCTGGAAACCTACCCACAGACAGCACTGTCTCGAGGTTACTGCCTCTCTTCAGTGTGGGCCGGTATATATATACATATATATATATATATATATATATATATATATATATATGTATATATACACACTTAGATATAGCCCCACATAATGCTACCCCTTTTAGCTCTAAATCTTTGTAGCACTGTGGTCACTATAATTACCAGCTTTATGCTAAACCCCGCTATCGCTCTTTTTTTTTGGGCCGCCGATCCCAGCTGATCACTCTGTTCACGATAATGATAATTTTTCCTTGTGGGACTCGAGTGTTCTGTTTCTTTAAATTTTATTTGAAAAGAAAAAGGGTCATCTTCTCTTGTAGTTATGTTTGCAGTTTCTTCTAAGGTCATATAAAGTTAAAAGGTTTGGAAGTTCTATTGGTTTTGTATCTTTTTGTGTCTTTTGTGCCGTGTTGTGTAACCCTATCCCATCTTCCCTATGTTAAAATGACCCCTTTTAGCACTGTTTTGTTTAACACCCCTATTGCTCAGAATCTTCAGCGCTAAACATGTTGTTGCTGTATACATATATATGAATACACATTTATTTACATATATCTCGATCTGCCTCTTCTGGTGGGAGGGGCCAACAGCAGTTGCGGCTGGTGACTTTTCAAGTTGGAGGGGCGACAGGGCGAAACATAGCCACTCCCCCTTTTTCAAACCACACCCATTTTTATAACTCCTCCCCCTGACGTCATAATGACCTTTATAAGCCCCGCCCAATGACCTTATGCTTGTAAAGCCCATTGAAATACATGATCTGCAATGCAGAAATGTCAAGAAGTAAAGTAACAATGTGTTAAATTCATTGGTATACAATATAGATTGAAAAAACTCATGTGACAAGACTACAGCAATATCATAATTGCACCTATACGTATTAACAGAAAAATTAAAGGAGTGACACCTACCTTTAGTCAGCTCTTCTTCTCAGGGTATTCACGTTCATTAAGTTGACCAATGAGTAGAAACAAATCTGCAGCCACATAGGGTTTGCACCCGGGGTTGAAAGAAAACAAGCAAATCAATCATACCATTCAAGAACAAAACCATACTTAAAAAACATTAAACGACCAAGTGGAACCATATAGGCCCCAACCGTACCTTAAAAACCCTAAATAACAAATTGGGACCATATAGGCCCCAACCGTACCTTAAAAACCCTAAATAACAAATTGGGACCATATAGGCCCCAACCGTACCTTAAAAACCTTAAATAACAAATTGGGACCATATAGGCCCCAACCGTACCTTAAAAACCTTAAATAACAAATTGGGACCATATAGGCCCCAACCGTACCTTAAAAACCCTAAATAACAAATTGGGACCATATAGGCCCCAACCGTACCTTAAAAACCTTAAATAACAAATTGGGACCATATAGGCCCCAACCGTACCTTAAAAACCTTAAATAACATATAGGCCCAAAAAAAAAAAAAATATATATATATATATATAAATATATATATATATATATATATATATATATATATATATATATATATATATATAAAAATTGATATCAATATATCACAATAAATAAATATATATATATATATATATATCAAATTGTTATATATATATATATATATATATATATATATATATTTATTTATTGTGATATTTTGATATTAATTTATATATATATATATATATATATATATATATATATATATATATATATATATATATATATATATATAAAAAAAATTACACATAAATATACATAAACATATACATACAACAATATATATTAATTGATATTTATTATTTGATTAATTGATGTTCTTTATTTCATGATATATTATATTGTTCATGCATTTCTATTACACTTTATTTGTTATACATATTACAGTGCTATTTTTTGGCTATACATGTTACAGGATATTATCCTGTAACATGTATATCACATAAAATAGCCCTGTAATATGTATAATACATACAGGGTCAAACAAGTTCACACTAACCTTTTTTACCCTTACAGGCTTCCATACCTGCTTGCTGATTTGCTAATTTTTTAAAGACTCTCATTGGTTGAAATCGATGTCAATCAAAAATTTCAGCCAATCAGAGTCCTTCAAAAATTAGTATATATAGCAGACCGTGGGAAAAAAACAATTAATCGCGGGAGGGGCTCCTTGTAGGAGGAGCTCTTTTTAGTGTGTTGTTTTTTTTTTTTTAGAGCGTCGGTTTTTTTTTTGGAGGCCTCTTTCAATGGGCCAGAATGGATGGATGGACAATGGCTTCAATCAAGATTGGATTATTTTTGATCATTGGCTTCAATCAACATGGATTATTTTATTTTTGATCATTGGCTTCAATCAACATGGATTATTTAATTTTTGATCATTGGCTTCAATCAACATGGATTATTTATTTTTCATCATGACTATATCCAGAGAGGACAGAAGGCCAACGCTGGAGGGGTCAATTTTACAGGTAAGTATGTGCTGTTGTTTATTTTATTTTTTATTAATGTTTGTTTAAAGCTGTTTATTTTTGTATACAATGTGTTGTGTTACTAACTGTACTAACAATGTGTGTATGTGCTGTTTATTTTATTTTTTATTAATGTTTGTTTAAAGCTGTTTATTTTTGTATACGATGTGTTGTGTTACTAACTGTACTAACAATGTGTTTGCTTACTGTGTGTAAATTAATTGTAATAATGTTGTTACTGTATTTTTTTTTCCCTTCCCTGGCTTATTTTTATTTTATCTTTAGAAGTGACATGCACATATACATGCCTGTTACTTCTAAAAATTGAATAAAATCAGGGGGGGGGGGGGGGGGTTAGGTAGTTGGTTAATGGTTCATCCAGGGTGGGGTCGGTCACGGTCAGGCGCCCATCGGTCGCCCATAGGCCACGACCAGGGGTGGCACAGGCCTCATGGGGGTGAACATCCACCCCCATGTGGCCTGGTCAACCCCGCTCACTGCCCGAATACCCGGGGTAGCATAGGCCGCATCGGGGTGGTGCCGGGGGCCCGGTGGTGATCGGGCCTCGGGCAGGGTGGCATACATGGAGGTCATCAGGGGTGGCACAGGCCTCATCAAGGGGGTGATCCGATCACCCCCATGTGGGCTTGTGCCACCCCGCTCACCACCCGACTACCCCGATCCCGTGATCGGTGTAATCCGGTGGTGGCATGATGGCATAGCTAGGCTAGCATAGGGCAGGCCTGATCGGGGGTGGCACAGGCCACATGGGGGTGATGGCTGGGGTCGTCGGTGGTAGTTGGTGGGTGGCTGGGTAGGTGGCACTGGCAGGCCAGGCAGGCATAGTGGGGGACTGGGGGTAACTGGTCACCCCTAACTTTTATTAGGGGCTACTAGGGGTTTTGGTTTGGCCAGGGGCAGGGGCAGGTGCCAGGCAGAGGCAGGTGTAGACTTACTGTGTTAGGCAGGCAGAGCAGATGAGTAGATTCAGCCAGGGAGGTCTCTCAGTCTCAGCGTGACCAGGGTCAGGAAACAGAAAGGGGGAAGGGACAGGGAACTGGTGGTTTTATTGACTGTATCAGTCAATCAAAATCAAACTCGAGGCTCTATTTGCTGGCGGGCGCTCAGGGCTAACGGTCTGGGTGGGTTTAGATTGTTCTCTTAGTAACTGTACAACCTTCCATCATTGATTGGTCAATGATGGAAGACTGTCATTTATTAATTGATACATTTATGACCGCCCATGCATATCGTCACTGTGATGGTGGGCGGCATGCATTAACGGTCAGTGGGCCAGGCCAGGACTCATTGAAGAGAAGAGAAGAGTCTAAAGGTTAGTGTACACAGTGTAACTATTGTAATTTGATCACACAGGGTGCAGGCAGGGGGCGATAGATAGATACACAGCATTAGTTAATGTAGCGCAAGGGTTATTTTAAAGTGACAGTGTCCCTTTTCTAACTTTAATTCATTTTAATACTATTTAGACTTGAAATGATGATGTACACCTTATATTTATTTGTTTTTGGGTTATACTAATACATTGTTGTGTTTTTTTTATTGCAGGGTGAAGAAAATATTTGGGGGGGCGTTTGCCCTGACGCCCCAATGGACGGGCCGCCCCTGGCCAACAGCCTTATAAGCTCTTCCTGTCCAAATCCCCTTGCTCAGTTCATTCCTGAGCCTTTGTTGCTGTGCTCTCTAGTTTTTCAGCTTTCCTACACTCATATCGAGAGCTCCAATTGCTTTTTGGGCCTTTTCCTATTGTCATCCAAGGTAAGTTGTCTACTCCTTCTAAGCTTCTAAGCTTCGCTTTTCATGCTTAGTTCTGGCCTAATCTACCAAGTTTCTTGACTTTCCTATACCTTCTTGGGTGGGTTTGGACCTGAATTTGCCAAGTTGTCTCCCTTGTCCATGTCCAAGGCTACACCTTTTAGGCTTCGTTAAGTCTGCTTTACAAATTTTGGCCCAAATCAACTAGGTTTTTCAACATTCCTGTGACTTTTCAGTGTGGGTTTTACCTGAATTGGGGTGGGTTTTACCTGGATTGGCTACAATTACGACCTTCATCTGTGTCCAAAGCTCTGCTCTTAGGCCCAAACCTGTCATCCTTCCACATTCGCCAGCCATTCCATAAGTCCTAAACCAGCCTTCGCAACCTCACCTTGATCATGCTCTCTACAGGACCCATACCAGCCTTCCATAAGTCTCAAAACCTGCCCTCGCAGGCTCACCTCCATCACACTTCATAAGTCCTCACAAGTCCTAATGCTACTTCAGACCTTCGCCAGACTCCAATGGGATCACGCTTTTGTGGCCTTCCTTTCTCTCATCACCTCGCGAACATTACAAAATTAAAAACACAATACATACACACAGCACATACATAAAAAGCTTACCTACACCAAGAGGGAGCACCCAGGACCTCAAAAATGCAACTTACAACTTAATTACACTCAAAATAAAAAAGTTTAGACACTAAATAATTTGCTAAGCGACACAAAAAATGGCCGACGAATAAAACGAAAACGAGGCTACACACGCAAACACCATACAAGACACGTTACCACACATTACGACCTCGCAAACATCGGACGCAACACGCCGACATACAAACATTTAAAACTTAAGAAATACACACAACAAACACATAAAAAGCTTACCTACAGCAAGAGGAACCATCCAGCACCTCAAAAAAACAAGTTACATCTACATTTAAATCAAAATAAAACACTTTAGACACTAATACCATCGCTAAGCGAGAGAAAAAATGGCCGACGAACAAAATGAAAACGAGGCTCCAGACGTAACTACACTACACTTACTCGCAATAATGAAACACATACTATGCGGAACGTATCACAATCATATTAAACACCATTTTGAACAGTAATACGCAGAAAATGGCGGATGGAACGCAAATTGTAAGCTGGAACGCAAATAGCGCATGCGTATTGCGTTCTAACGGTCTCACTTTCCAGAACTTTCTACAAGTTTATAAATACTGCCTATTTCACACAAAAAAATACATTTCTCCTCAGGTGATGAACGGAGTGACTTCTGAGATAACTGCTGCTTTTACTTGAGAAGACAATTCTTTACTAATTTACTACTTTACACTGTGCAAATTACAACTGAGAGGTAAGCTATAATATATTACATTTTATTATCAGGACAGGTCAAACAAATAAAAAAATAAACTAGGATTTATGTAGTGACATATATGGCACATTTATGTGTAGAGGCCCACAAAAAAAATACGGTTCATTTAACAAAACAACAAAAAAACATAATTCAATATCAAAAAGAGGTTTATGTATAGTGACATGTGACACGCACATATATGTCTATAATGTATAGTGACATCTGACATGCACATATATGTCTATAATGTATAGTGACATGTGACACGCACATATGTATAGAATGTATAGTGACATGTGACACGCACATTTATGTGTATTGCCCCTGCATACTGACATGTGACACGGACATATATGTGTATCATGTATATTGACATGTGACACACACATTTATGTGTATTGCCCCTTCATAGTGACATGTGACACGAACATATATGTGTATTGCCACTGCAACAAAATTAGCTTAAAACAAAATCATTAAACAACTACATTTAAATGACATTATATGTCATGTATACTGATATGTGACACGCACATATATGTGTATCATCTATAGTTACATCTCACACACAGACATTTCTGTGTGTTGGAAAAAAAAATATAAGGTTAATTTAACAATTTAAATATGATTCATGTATAGTGATATGTCACATGCACACAAAATAATTACATTAAACTATGGAATGTGCTTCATGTATGTGACATATGTGTGTAGCCCCCACCAAAAAATAAGGTCAATTGAAAATAATTACAAAAGTATATTTAAATGACATTAATTTAGTGCAATTCAATAGATCATATAAAGCTGAATCTTTCTACTTTTTTTAATATTCAAACAGACTCTGCATCAACAGCGTCACTCAACAATTTGCACCGTGCACTGTGAAGCACAATCCCTTTTAAAGAACACCAACAAAGAAGAAGAGGTAAGATACAACAAGACATTACATGCTCAAAAGGCCATGCTTTGCTAGATGAAAAATTATAAATATACAAATAACTATTTCACTTTCTTTTTCAAACAGACACTACAAGGAGACCGGCGGATTAAGATTGGCAGGAGGGGACCCTCTGTCATTCGACACTTCAATCAAGGTAAAGTATTAAGTATAAAAAAGAAAGAACCATGAGCCTCATTCAATTGCGACTTGCTCAATTGAATAGGGCTCTATATAAGCACATAACATATTTTTTATACAGAACTTTTTAGTTACTGAACTTCTAACCACAATCAAGGTCTTCAATAACTAAAAACTTTGCTCAATAAATATGTTATGTGCTTATATAGAACCCTCTTCAATTGGCAAAATTGCAATTCAATGAGGACCTATATATGTTTAATGGCCAAGGGCCTCACTCAAATGTCATTTGCCCATTTCAATAGGGCTCTATATAAGCACAGAGCATATTTTTTTAAAGGAACTTTTCATTTAGTGAACACGTTGCTTTTGGATACAAGCTCACTAAATACAAAATTCGGTAAAAAAATATGCTCTGTGGTGATATTGAGCTCTATTCCATTGGCCAAAACACAATTGAATGAGGAGCTGACAATATAACAAATGCAGCAACCAAAGGCCCTCATTCAATTGCTATTTTGGACAATTTCATATGGCTATAAATAAGCACTTTTAGGCCCTTATTCAATTGCCATTTTGCTAATTCTATAGGGATCCAAATAATCACATAACATATATTTTTTAAAGAACTTTTTCGTTAGTGAAAACCTTGCTTTTAGATAGATGCTTAATAACTAAAAACTTCTTTAACAAATATATGTGATGTGCTTATTTAGAACGTTATTCAATTTTCAAAATTGCAATTCAATGACGGCCTTAGAGTACTATTACATTGTAAAAAATGCTATTCAATGAGGGGCAAACTATGCAACATATGGTACACACAAAGGCTCTCATTCAATTGCAATTTGCCAAATTGAATAGGGCTCTAAATAAGAACATAAGATTTTTTTTTTAAGAAGTTTTTAGTTAATAAAAATCTATCCAAAAGAAAGTTTTCACTGACTAAAAACTTCTTTTAAAAAATATGCTATGTGCTTATTTAGGGCACGATTCAATTAGCCAAATCGCAATTTAATGAGACCCAAACTGCTACACACAAAACAGAATTGGAACAAACTCGCACAAACACATAGCAAAATAAATTAACTTTCTTATTCAATGTTTAACAACCTATAAGCATTAAAAAAAAGCATAAATAAGCATAACAAAAGTGTTGCGAACCTAATAAGATTGTACAAAAAATCACACAAACACTTAGGAAACTACATTAACATTCTTCTTTAATGTTTAACAACCTATAACCAGTACAATCAAGAATAAATAACTTTTGCACAAGTGGTGCGCACAAAACAGGATTGTAAAAAACTAACACAAACACATAGCAAACTACATTAATTATATTATTTCATGTTTCACAAACTATAACCATCCCAATAAAGGTTAAATAAGTATACCACAAGTGGTGCGCACAAAAGAGGATTGTACAAAAACTAACAGAAACACATAGCAAAATAAATTCATATTCTTATTTAATATATCACAACCCACAAGCCTTACTAAGAACTAAAAGTCGTGGGATTGTACAGAAAGTAAAAAATAAAAAAAATATAAAAAAATAACCATAACTGATACAATACAGCCAAATTCATACATTTTTTACTTATTTAAAAGACATTTCACTCAAACAACATTTTCTTTTTTATATTACAACAGATACTGCGTGAAGACAATCGGACGAGGACTTTCTCCACAGGACCAGACCAGCGGACGAGGAATTTCAACACAGGACCAGACCATCGGACGAGGACTTTCACCAAAGGACCACAACATCGGACGAGGGCTATCGCCACAGGACCACAACATCGGACGAGGCCTATCGCCACAGGACCACACCATCGGACCAGAACTTTCAACAGAGGACCAGACCATAGGACCAGGATTTTACACACAGGACCACACCATCGGACGAGGACTTCCAACAGAGGACCACACCATTGGACAACGATTTTCAACCGAGGAACAACAAACATTCGGATTTAAATCACACTTCAAACAAGGTACAGTATAATAAGTACTAAAGTAGAAAACTAAAGAAACTGCTTTCAGTTGCATCCGTGTCAACAGAAAAATTAAAAAATGTATTTACTATCTCCCTTATTCTATTTAAATTGCCACTATGCAATACATAGCTCAATAACCACATCAATTTTTTTTTTAGCAAAGAAGTTTTGCAGTGGTAAATATCTATCCACAAACAACGTTTTTAATAAATAAAACCATTATTTTAAAAAAATATGTTACATGCTTATTTACAGCAGTATTCCATTGGCCAAATTCTTAGCCAGATACAATGGAAGCTGTTGACCAACGTATGCAGATGGAAGAAAATAAAAAATGCTTACCCAGTGTTTTCATAGAGCTAAATAACATTATGGACAACAATCCCTACAGTAAAGCTTACAAAAAATTGGCAGAAGTAGAAAATGAACAACAACTTCATGCACAAAGACATCAATTACCCATGCCAAAGGTTAATATGGTGCTTAAAAGAGACAGACATACTGATAAACGTCGTTATAACTTGCCAACATCAAATGAAGTTGCAATGGTATTTCAGAATGATGAAGGAGAACCACCATTTCAAAGAGACATTAGAGTATATCCCAGAAATGAGGAGCAACCATTTATTAATATTAATATCTTAAGTCCAAATTTAGATCCAATGACATATCCCATCTTTTTCCCACATGGAGAAGCAGGTTGGCAACCAAAATTAACCCTTCCCAGTTACCCAAATGCTAAAGCCAGAATCCGAAATAATGTTTCTATGCTTAAATTTAAAGTAGCTCAAATTGCCATTCGAGATGAATTTAATCCAATTTTATGTGGTGGAAAACTAACACAACAATGGATTATTGATTCATATTTGCAAGTTGAGGCAAATAATTTAAACTTTATAAAATATCAACAAGATAAACTACGTGTAGAACAATATTGTGGACTCATGGACTATGTTGCTGACGTGGCTACAAGCAGAGACATGACAGCTGGCAAAGCCATCATTTTACCATCTTCCTTTCAAGGATCTCCTCGAAATATGAGAGAAAGATACAATGATGCTATGGCTATTGTGACAAAATTTGGAAAACCAGATTTATTTGTGACATTTACATGTAATCCACAATGGCCAGAAATTAATCAAAATCTACTTCTTGGACAAAGTGCTTCAGATCGACCAGATTTAGTAGCCAGAGTTTTTAAGATAAAATTAAATGAATTAATACGTGACTTCACTATAAATCAGTTATTTGGCAAATGTCTTGCTTATGTATATACCATTGAATTTCAAAAAAGAGGCCTTCCACATGCACATCTTTTCATAATACTTCAAGAGAAAGATAAATTAGATACTTCGGACAAAGTGGATGCAGTCATAGTTGCTGAACTACCAGATCCAGAACTATATGGTAGACTATATGAGATTGTTACTCATCGCATGATTCATGGACCCTGTGGAGACCTTAATCCACAATCACCATGTATGGAAAATAATAAATGTTCAAAAGATTTTCCAAAAGATTATAGAGACAAAACATATGCAAATTGTGATGGATATCCACTTTATAAAAGAAGAGAAGGAGATAGTGCCATTATTCGTGGAAAAAAAGTGGACAATAGATATGTAGTACCCTACAATCCACATTTACTCATGAAGTACAACGCCCACATCAACGTAGAAGCCTGCACTTCCATCAAATCCATTAAATATGTCTACAAATATATTTACAAAGGTTACGATGCAGCTACTGTAGTCGTCAAAAGTGCAGACAACCCTGAAAGTAGTGAGTTAGTACATGATGAACTTGCATCTCATGTAGATGCTCGCTATGTCAGTGCGCCAGAAGCTATGTGGCGGCTTTTAAAATTTGAAATGCATGATAGATCATATGCAGTATATAGGTTAGCAGTACATTTGCCACAACGACATTTAGTCTATTTCCATGCTGGAAATGAAATGAATGCATTGGCCCAAAGTGAAGATCGTCACACTACACTAACTGCATGGTTTGCATTAAATTCCACTGATGCTGAAGCAACACAATACTTATATATTGAAATTCCATATCAGTATGTTTTTGTGAATGGATTATGGAGACCAAGAAAAACCAGAGGCAATAAAATAATTCCACGAATTTACACAGTCAGTCCAAGAGATGTTGAACGTTTTTGCTTACGGATATTACTTTTAAATGTTCCAGGAGCACAAAGTTTTGAACAATTAAGAACTGTTAATGACATTGTATATGAATCCTTCCATTTAGCTGCAAGACATAGAAACTTACTCGCTGATGATACAGAGTGGGAAAGATGTTTAGAAGAAGCAGCACAATGTCAAATGCCACGACAGATGAGAGAACAATTTGCTTTTATTTGTATCTTCTCAAATGCTCCAAATGCATTAGCTTTGTGGGAGACTTTTAAAAGTAATATGGCTGAAGACTTTATGCGACGATACAATGAACCCATTGCACACTTAAAAGCGTTAATGGAAATCCAAGAAGTCTTTTTAACTCATGGATTAAGTTGTGCAAGTTTTAATTTGCCTGATCCAGGTCTTATAGATGACATTAACTTTGAAGACTATGACATTCAACTACAAGCAGAAAGAACAGAAGAAAGACTTGCAACTTTAAATACACTACAATTGCAAGCATTTCATGCCATTAAAAATGCTATAGATGATGACATGGTGACAGAGCGTTATTTCTATCTTGATGGACCTGGCGGATCAGGAAAAACATATTTGTACAATTTATTAATGAGTTCAGTACGAGCACAAGGAAAAATAGTAATGGCGTTTGCCACTACTGAAATTGCTGCAC